>WBNO01018678.1:765571-829503 GCA_013400575.1 Peucedramus taeniatus
CGGCGCCGGGCCCGCGCGGGGGGCGGGGGGCGGTGAGCGGCTCTGGGGAGGGCGACAGCCCCACCAAAAATCACAGCATGAGCTGGGCTGGAGAAGAGTTCTGACCGACCAAACACCACTTGGTCAACTGCGCCATGGCACTGAGTGACGCACATTCGATCTTTCCTTAAAACACCTCCGGGGACGGCGACTGTACCACCCCCCTGTGCCGCCCGTTCCGATATCTAATCACCCTGTGAAGAAATTCTTCCTGATGTCCAACCTAAACCTCCCCAGGCTCAGCTTAAGACTCTATCCCCTTGTCCTGTCCCTTCCTGGGAGCAGAGCCCGAGGCGCAGCCGGCTCCAGCCCCCTTTAGACCAGCTTCCTGAGGTCACCCCAGCCTCCCCGTGTCCCCCACAAGCACCCCGGCTCCCTCAGCTGCCGCCCCTCACACCGCTGCTCCAGCCCCTTCCCCAGCTCCGTGCCCTGCCCTGAGCTCGCTCCAGCCCCTTCCCCAGCTCCGTGCCCTGCCCTGAGCTCTCTCCAGCCCCTTCCCCAGCTCTATTCCCTGCCCTGAGCTCGCTCCAGCCCCTTCCCCAGCTCTATTCCCTGCCCTGAGCTCTCTCCAGCCCCTTCCCCAGCTCTATTCCCTGCCCTGAGCTCGCTCCAGCCCCTTTCCCAGCTCTATTCCCTGCCCTGAGCTCGCTCCAGCCCCTTTCCGAGCTCTATTCCCTGCCCTGAGCTCGCTCCAGCCCCTCAGTGTCTGCTCTGAGCTGAGGGCCCCTGAACTGGTCTCAACACCCGAGGTGCGGCCTCAGCAGTGCCCAGTACTAGGCCAGTCCTGTGGGTAACATCAAAGCCCAGCAAGGTGTTTTATTTCCTTCAGAACTTGTGGCAGCATGGGAATAAATACAAGAGAAAGGCACTGGGATATAAATATTGTTTCTGACTCAGCTTTCTAAATGCTTCAGGCACGTGAGTTAATGAGTGTAATCACCGTGCTCAGGATGTAACGCAAGACTATGATGACAGCAAAGAAAACATCTCGGGCACCAAAACTGCTCTGGCACCAGCTTGATGGAGACAAAGAGAAGGACTAAGGAGGACAATGTAAAAGCAAACATATGTCTGTCCTGAATGGTTTGGTCTTTCACAGGGTGCTGCTCACTCAGAGCATATGTAAAGAACAAATTCTATACTGAATAACTTTCAAATTCATTCACATGCTGCTAAAAGCTAACAGTATTTTCATGTAACATTTTACACTTATAAATGCTGGAGTTCACTCTCAAGATATGTAATTTTACCCCAGCAAAGCTCACACAAAAGGTGATTTCATAAGGAAGTGATGATGCCAGCAATAATTTTATTAGTCTTTTTAAAAGAGCATGGAGCCATACAGAGACATGACCTCAGAGCAACCTTCCAGTGTTTGAAGGAGAGGGGTTCTTCATCAGGAACTGTAGTGACAGGACAAGGAGTAATGGGTACAAACTGAAAGAGGGGAAACTTGGGTTAGATATTAGAAGGGAATTCTTTACTGAGGGTGGTGAGAACAGGTTTGCCCTGGGAGATGTCCCTGCCATGGCAGGGGGGTCAGGACTGGACGGTGTTTAAGGTCCATTCCAACCCCTCACCACTGTGTGATTCTAGGATGCATTACAGTTTCTACAAATATTTGCAGCGCCCTGCAGCAACACTGCTCTGGCTGAGATACCATCAGCCAGCTCCTGCTTTCATCACCACAAAAAGCCCAAGCACTTACCAGTGGAACAAGCAGGCATTGCCATCATCTTCCAGCCAGTCTTTCAAACACCAGCTCCCCAGCCAGCTGCCCTTGCAGAATTCTCCATCCCAGAGGGCCCGTGGAGGTGCCTTTCCCTCCTGCTAAGTGTTGGTGCATACTCAGAGAGGCAGAGGGACAGGTGAGTGTTGCTGGGTGCCCTCAAGCCCAGGAATGCCAGAGGGGCCATTGCACTGCGGAACAAAGGACAGGGCAGGGCCCTGCCACCTGCCCACCCCTCCCTTGCTGAGCAGCCAGGCCTTGAGAGGCACCACATCATTAAAAAATGTGTGCCTACACAGACATGTATTCATAAATTCCATTGATAAATCTCAGCCATGCTGTAGGAGGCAGAGGATCAGCAGTAGCTCAGCACCTCCTGCACCTTACTTGAGCTACAGCCAACTGCTTTGCTTGCCTCAGTGCATGGCACAGACCATGCTGCAACGGGATCGATTCTTCCTGCACCAAGATTCTCTCTTAGCAGATGCACAGAAAATTAAATCCCCAAGCTGGCTTCAAAGCACCTTTAGAAGGGGCAGTGCAATTGCTCTGTGCACTTAGGCACACACAGTTGACATGTCAAGCCTCCACCCTTTCAGCACACCTAATACACATTAATTATGCTATTAATAAAAAATTAGTCTGACGAATGGCAGAATTGCTCTAATTTATGTACACAGCAGTAGTTGCAGCTAGTATCTGTAATTTCTGTGAAGTTTTTTAGCTAAAATGTTATCAGTGTACTCACAACTTCTCCACTAAAGAAAAAATGCATTTTATAATTTGGGACCACATTAACAAACACACAGATGGCAGGTGTCATCTAAAACTTTTTTCCTAATCAAATTATTTAATGCATAAAGTGTGTCTGCTAATTTTAGAAAAAGCTTGACAAAAAAAAAAAGAAAAAAAAAAAGAAACCTTTGAAGTACTTGAGTGTACTAAAACAGAATGGCTAATGTACCAGGCACAGAACATATTGATGAATAATTGAAGTAAATTAACCTTAAAGACTACAGTACTCAGAAATAGTCAAAAGGAATTTCAATTTGGGGGACTTGAGTCTTTTACAGACATTCAAAAAATTAGACAAAACATTACTATTTAAATAGAATAATCCTTGAGGGCAAAACTAATTGTTGCAAAGCAAAGCCAGACCATGGAGTCCCTAAAAAGTACAAAACTAACTTCTGTTAACTGTATAGATCTGCTGCATTTTCAGTTTGTTGTATTGACTGTGCCATTATCCTACCAAAATAATCTAAGACACCACTAATGATTCCAGTTTATCACATCCCAGCCACCCACTTGGCAGAGCCATGTTCACATCCCGGATTTCCAAAAGGGGAGAAGGAAGAGAGGCAAACAAGCAACTGGATTTTCAAAGGGCATCTCAACCATGAGCCTATAGAATTGTGAGAGGTAACAAAACTGCTGAACACGTGGAATTTGGCTTTGAGAAATCGCTTTATAGCATGGTCCCTTGGTTAATATTTACTGCAGGTAAGCAGCAGGCAAAAAATTGCCCTCAGTTGAACTGTTTGACTTTTGTAGCTTCAGCTGGTTTGTGTGTATTTAGAGAGGTGATTCTAGACTTGCATTATTCTAGGTGTTCCTCACTGCAGAGAAAATAAACACCAGTTCTACTGAAAATGAAGGAAGGACCCTTATGTCTTTGTAAGAAGCATCTTTTAAGAGAATGTAACTAATGCAGTCTTATTTACTATGCAGGATGTGCGAGCAGAACCTGAATTTTAGGTTTCATCAAGACTGTACCAACCTCCCATACTGTCACCATTTCCAAGAAAAATGTGTCAGCACACAAGCTGACAGTGACAGCCTCACTAACTCCTGCACATCTGAGCTGTCTCCTTTGCATTAGTTATGCAAATTTAACTTTCTGGAGAATCCCGCTCTAATTCGGGGTTTGGTTTGTATTTGTTTATATCACCACTTTATTCTTCCCTGTAATTTTCACAACCACACAGTGTTGCATAGAAGGAAATTAAAAACACATTCTATTTTATTTTTTAAAACTTTATTAAATTACGCAGTAAGAACCCATCTCCACACAAGTGTTTCATTTCTGGATGGCAGAGGTATAATACATGAGCCACAGAAGAGTGCATTACCCCTCCCTTCCCCTCAGCTTCCAAGAAACAAAACAGCAGGTACAACACACTCCTGTCACTACACTTCTCCAACAGATTGTTCATAAGGTTATTTTTAACTGGAGAAAAATGAAAAGGACCAACAGTGTCAAGTGTCCTGTTCTGCATATGGATGTTCTTCACTGCAACATTCCAACAGCTTTTCCTGCGACGTGCGCGGCAGAGGGTCAGGAAGCAGTGGCAGTGGAATGCGTTTGCACGGGTACTGTTAGATGCAAAGCCTGTGACTTCCCTAGAGGTAATCAGGCAATCAGAGTGCAAGGAAGGCCATATGACTGTTGAAAACTGTTACACTTCAAAGTGCATGTCCACAAAAAGTTGGCAACAGAGGAGAAAGTGAATTCTAAGACCTACTGCGGAGGCAGAGCAGTCAGCATAGTGCAAATACTGAAAGGAACAGAAGTTTGCTGGCATTATCCAAAAATCACCAGCCAAGCTTCCTACTCAGATGAACTGCTGCAAACCCTTTCAATTAAATTAATTTGATGCCAGTAGTGGGCTTGGCTCAAATCTTTTAATACTTGAATTTTGACTGAAAAAATGCTGTATTGAAAGTGTGGTTTTACTCTGAAAAGTGACTAAAATGGCATTAAGGATCTTCCCACATTTTTCAGCAACTGTGCATAATGAATTCACCAAGTTTACAAAAGAGAAACTTTTTATACAGAGCTACAATGAATTCATCTGGGTTCAGAATGCCAGGGTGCATTTCTGCTTTAGCTATCAGCACCGTTACAGTTCTGAAGTTGTAGCTGAATTCTGTGGGGTTTGTTTGCTCTAAGGAAAGGAAGTTGCCTTTTCCTAAAGGTGTCCTGCTTAAAAAATGAAGCAAGAAGTCTTTTAGACAACCAGCAGACAAGCAGGACCTTGATCTAAGGAAGATGATGCCATTTTTAGAGAGACTTTTCTGACCATAATCACACTTTGAGAACTGATTTTTCAAAACCTTGGTGAAAGATTCCCTATGGATGCATTACTGAACAACCATCTATAGAAGAAATATGGCAAAGGAAAACTACTTTGCAGAAATCTTTACAGATCTAGTTGAACAAAAATTTGAGAGTCCTTCATTTCTTGGATTATATGTATACCCCTGTGAAGTGAAGCACTAGAATTTACAAGTGTGAACTAAAAGGATTAGGAAAATGAAGTAAAAAGCATATCACTCTACCTCCACCAGAACATCACTTTATTGTTTATCTGTCATCAACAATGTAAAACTCTACTAGATACTCTATCCTGGTTTTTAAAAAGGTAAAGATTACATTGGATTAGCTACCTCATACGAAAGAAACTACAGCAATCACAGTAGAATGAGATTGGAGGGACAATTTGAATTACAAAAAAGTGTACACTGCAAGCAGAGGGAAGTGCACATTAAATCAAATGCCTGTAGGAATCATTACTTTTAAATGCACAGTGACAATTTTGAGAAACTGTACATAATAGAATCACAAAAATGACTTTAAAATAACCAAAATTACATTTTGCATTTGACCATCCAACTCATAAGTAATCGTTGATGTTCTATACTTTCAGTGCTTTTGGAAAAATTGTTTACCAAACAGAATTTAAGTTGTTAATTTGACTAAACTGTGAAGTAGAAGGATTGAAATAAAAAGTATATTGGAAGTACGCCTAACCTACAAGAATAAGCCAAGAGGGGTGTATGCAAGGAGAGGCTGGGAGGGAGGAGTGAAAGGAAAGAGGAAAGGGAGAAGAGAACAAAGGCTTTTTCTTCTATCTCAGAAGTTCTTCCAATGCAGCGTGTAACTGATGTACAGCTCTTTGCTTTCAGTCCATTTCTGAAGTTTACATTTTGTAGCCTTTTCCCGTACTAACTGGTCAACTCAACCAGCACTGCTGCCACAGAACAAGAGGAACAAGGATCTGAATGCATCAAATCTGCCCTTGCTGTGATTTCTTCGTGGCCCCATTTTTCTGTTTTTCTTTGAACAGGGTTCGGTGTTTCCTGAATTGTTCACAGGGTCAGGTGGAATTGAGTTCCAAATCACTCTGCCGTTTGTAGCATCCTGATTTCTTTCTGCAGCTGACCCCCAGACACGTTTGCAGTTCTTCCGGAGCAGAAAGACAAACCGTGTTGCTCAAGCGGTGAGCTTTCACCCTTGACCGTGGGGGTTGCAGACCATTGTGTTTAGCGTATCCCTGAGTGCAGCTATCCTGCAGGATTCACTTCCCAGTGCACCGAGATTTCCTAGGTTTCCTCAGATTAAGCCCCAGTATGCATCACCACCGACTGTGGTGCGGCTACGGATGCCTGAGGCCGAGTTGATTCTGGTGGATGTCTGACCTCGCTGAACCAGACCGAGCTGCTGTCTCCCTACTCATACCCAGGCAGTCCAACCTTCATACAGCTGAGCCAAGTTATCTAGATTAGTTGCTTCCTTAATCACAAAGTCAACCTATTAAAAAGGTCAAACAAGGAATTAAAAATAAGCTAGAATTTTAAAAGTGTTTAAGTGATCTTAGACTTTACTGTTGAATGCCACCTGCAAATATTTCATTGAAAAAAATCTGAAGTAACTGTAGACATAACTTCGTGCAATCCACATAAGAAACAGGAAGCTGTACTAAAAAAGAAAAAAATCACCTATCATCTCATTCACAGCCCCTATCTTGGAAGTAGTCACACCATTCTCAAACAGACATGGACAACTGTGTCCTCTGACTCCGTTGCCCAGTGACAGGAGTGGTTGTGTTATGTTAGTGAACACAGAAAAGTTCTGTCCCTTGGGCAGCTGTACAGATCTCGTGTTCTCCCTGGCTATCAGCAGCTGTGGAACAAATGTTAGTTTACTGACAGACAAAAGACAATTTTATCTGACTCATGGCTTTACATAAACCTCCCATATGAAAAACAAAAGCATATGACAGTTTAAAAAAAAAAAAAAGCAGCAATACAAGGCAGCAGCAATCTTGATTTGCACTGCAATAGCTCCAACCCCCAAAGGAACCCCCATTCACAAGAGGATTTCAGCCCTGGACATACACTTCAGCATACACACCTGCTAATTAGCATGTATTTAAAGCAAGGACCAGTACTGGAACTTTATTTTCAACTCACCTGTTCAGCCACAGACATTCTCCTGTTGGGATCCACATCTCGGCCCTCTAACTTGGCTTTGACCCGCTTCCACACACTAACTGCGTAGGAATTCCTCTCCTGCACAGCTACAGGTACAAAATAAAGTTAATGCAACTTGACACTCCTGCACAGAAACCCACTGAGGTATTTTTTTGTTGCTGTCAGTGGTAGAGTTGTTGGTTTTTTCCTAGTTGATTTTTTTAAGGTTTGTATTTACCTTTTCCTGTTTTAGGGTCCCTTGCTGTCTTTTTGGGACTACAAGCAACACTTTTGCCAGTTCCTGGGACTGTGTTTGGAGGAGTATCGGCTGATGTTGCAAGATTTTTCTGAATTAGCTTTCTTGCATTCTGTGACATCACCTCTGGCTGAGTTTTCTGCCCTGTATTGCTACGTACAGCTGCAAAGAAAGTTTAAAAGTGCTTAAAGTCTTCAAAATAATAGCGTATTATAGAGACAAGAAAAAGCACAATTAAATGCGTATCAAATAGACCTATCAGAATAAGTGCATTTTAAATTTGCATTTTAAATTCTGCACCAGTTTTCAATCTTTCCATTTTCTAATTTCTTTTGCTTCATAAACAAGTTTTATTCCACTGCTAAGAATTTACTTATATTAAGTCAATTGTCTGCATTTCAAAGTTCAGTAAGAGCCATGATCTCCTTTCTAATATCAATTCCTGATGGTTTCATGTTTGTACTTTTGCAAATATTACCTGCAGCAAAGGTTGGCTGATATGTAGCAGCTGAAGTTGGGCTGGAGCATTCATTTGCTGTATCCGTGACTAAGGGTGATGCAAACCCCACCAGATTATTGTAGACACTGGGAAACATAATGGAGTTGATAAATACTCATGCAACTACTTGACTTACTGAAAACCCAAAAATTAAATTAATTCAAATTTTGCAAGAAGATTTCTGAGTTCTAAGAAAATCATCAAGTATGTGCCCCATGATGTGTTCCTGCTACATGAAAGCAGCTATGCAAAATGCCTTTTCTCACCTGAGACAAGGTAACTCTCTTACCTTTGGCTCTGTGTTTTAAGTTCTTTCAAGGTGGGAGTTATTTCCTGCAGCATTTCAACATGTTCCTGACTGCGGACTTGACCCATAACCTGAACTAATGTAAACAGAACTGTCTGAATATTATCTTGCCATGATTTATATTCACCCAGGAACTGCCTAACACTGTTCTCATAGGGAACATCTTCACCATCTGCCAAAGCCGCTTCTTCATCCTGTAACCGAGATGTGCAAAAAGGTCAACTGCTACATTTTGGCTAAGAGAATAAAGTGGAGCATTTCTAAGCCCTTTCAGTTCTTCAGTTTGTCATTTGATTAAAAAGAACTATAATTTTCAGTAGTTATGTATGAAGAAATAAATTTTAAAATTATAAAATTTTTTACAGACTAAGAACCAAAAGGATTTATAAACACAATGTTTCAACTGCCAAGAGAGAGAAAACATTCAGTTCAATCAAAGCCTGCTAAGGCTAATGCTAGAAAGTTTTATGAATTCTTAAACATGAACTTTATGTCTTGAACTCCATATGCACAAACATTTTACTGTTTCTGTATACTTTACAAAGCACATAGTTAAAACTGTTATTTTTCTCAAACTGTACTGACATGGGTTTGAGGAATAAATTTAAGGATGTTTCAGGCATACCTTTGCCATAGCTTTCAGCAGATGTTTGACATCTCCAAGTTGTCTGTTATGACCCGTGAGCACAGTTTTAATACTATCCACCAGATTCTGAATTGTTTCACAGACTGTTTCTATTTGCTGTTCTCTTTCTGTTTGTACTGTTCTCTGTGTAGATATCTCCTGGGTCAACTGCTTGTGAGCTGAGTGAAGCCATTCAGAGCTGCCAATAGGATGTTCGAGACCAGTGCCCTAAAAATAACAGAAACATTTCTTTATCTGTACCCAGAGATAAAATTCACTTGCTGTGTCGACAGCACTGCCAAGTGTTTAACAGACAGCACAAACTCTGCAGCCACACTCTATCTGCAGGTATACATAACACTGAGAATGGAAGACAAAACTGAGAACTCCCTGCAGTGATTCTGAAAGGTTTCATGCTTTGCTCACCACTCTCTGCAGCAGGCGAAGCTCCAGGTCAGACACTGAGCTGTTGAACTGAGATGCAAAGGAGCACATTTGCTGACAGCGTTTGAGGAGCTCAAACAGTGCAGCATCGAGGTTCAGGGCTTCTGCTGTTCTCGTACGTAAACTCTCAAAATGAATGATATTACTGCAAAGGAAAGTGACCTGAAAATCAAAGCCAGAGTGAGAAAAATTATTTCACTGCAACTGTCTATTAGACAAACAGCGTTTTTTTCATGCGCTTTGAAGTGAGGATTTTAAACACACAGATACTGCTGTGTTACAGTAGCAGTACCATCCCAGGGTCATCCAACCCTGCAGCAATTCTCACAAAGATTATTCCTATTGCTTTCAAGTGGGATTCCCAGAAGTATTTCATTATCTGTTGGCTCTTTAGATGCAGAGCAGAAAAATATCTTCTACATAAACCTCGAGTAGGAAATGAAGAGTGAATACACTCAGCTAGTCAAGAGTACAGTACTTATCCATAGTACCTGACTTGCTCTTTGACTTTCTTTCAGTACAAGGTTTCTTCTTTCAGCAATAGTGGCATCAAAATCTTGCAAGACCGGGGCCAGTGCAGGATTAGCACCTCCTGCCCATTTTAAACGCTGCTCAATACTTGCTTCAAGTGCTGCTAGTTTCTCCTGCAGTGGGGAAGAAAAAACCCATATAGATAATTCATACTGATATACACCATTCTAAGCCTGCCTTTAAATGAATTATGTATATATAGCACATGCAGACACTTTCTTATGCCGTTTATGTAAAATACTGTGGCATTCATGATTGACAAATGTTAGTTTATGCTGTTTAAAAGTTTATTTCCACTACACATCACAACTGGATTTCATTGTTATAGAAAGTCTACCTGTCTAGACTTTAACTCACAAAAAAAAAAGGCAAAAGTAATCAGATTTCTAGACTAAGAATTATACAGCATCATAGGAATCCCTCCATTATTTTGCAAATAATTCAATAAATTATTATAAACTTCACAACTAAAAAAGGAAATTAAAATTCAGGAAGCTAAGCAGTATTTAACAATTAAACAGTCTATATTACTGGCACCAAAGAAATCTAAAATATTGAGCAAAGCCATAACACACAAACCTTAACACAGAAGAATTAATTTGCCCATTTCTACAAAGGTAACTTCTAGCAAAAATGATAGTAAGGATGATCTAAGGCACACAAACTTAAAGAAAAGGAGCATTAGCAGCCTTCAGAAAGAAAGGTACTTTCACAGATTTGTACTTTTCTTCAAAGAGATTTACTGCTATTCCAAAGAGAACACTTTGGATGAGACAGCAAAATCAAACAATATAACAGTACCCACCAGACAGACTGACAGGGATCAATGACAATGCCCCCACATTTGTGTAACAGCAAGCCACATAACATAATTTGAAGGTGGCAGATGATTTTGCAGTTTGTGTTAGTCACATTTAGATCTGCTGCTGAACAACCCTCCCCAAACAGTGGTACCTGGACCGTTGCAATGGAAGCTTCAATCTGACTGAGCGTGTGAAGTTTCTTTTTCATGTTGGCTAAAATTGCTGAACGAGGTGGAGGAGTGACAGAAATAGCCTGGGGGCGGCTGATGAGGAGATCTTCATGCTGCCACTTTAAGAAAGTAACAGCAACACTTGATTATCTGTATTGCTCAGCACAAAATACTCTGCATCACAAACAGCAATTCCAGTGCTCTGGTACCCTTTATAAGTAAGGGCACTTAAAAGGGCTGCGTGTCAGACAGTACCAGCACAGCTCAAAGTTCTAAATCATTCGAGAGCATTAAATTATACAAGTAGTTGCAAATTATGTTTTGCTGGCTTGGATGTTTATACCATTAATCAATCCACTAATTTACTAGATGTGATTTACACACACCTTTTTAATCTAAAGGAAAACCCATCAATATTCAGAAACAATTCATTTATGATACCTTAAAACCAAGACAATTTTGCTTCTCCATCTATGAAATGGTTTATTAACTGACCTGGAGAAAGCCTTGTCCCTTATAAAATAAAGATCACTGATAGTACAACACGGCTGGATACCCATGTAAAGGTACACAATGGCATTTATCTAAAGCCTCAGAAGAGCATTTTTCTGGACTGATGCTGCTGCTATTTGTATTTTTAATGAAGCAAAGAGAGGAGCAAGGAGACAGTCAATGCATTAAAACTTTGAAGGAAAGGTACAAAATGACATTCAGTAACTCATACCCTCTGTTCTAAGCCATCTCCTCCCTTAAAGTCATAATCTGATAAAAAGGGGAAGAACAGGACAGCATTGCTGGTAAGACAGCCAGTGAATGATCTATTTTCTAAAAAACCACTTAATGGCTATTGAAAAAAAATTACATGTATTGATTAAAAAAAATTATATGTTGCAGAATTTGCTTCTTGTAAAGCAGCTAGTCTTCCAGAAAAGCTAGCAATGACACTGTTCCTTATATATTTACAGCATAATTATAATCAAAATACCTTATAAATATTCCATTAAAATACCTTGGAACTTATTCAATAAAATATCATGTTTGTTGTGCTCAGACACTGTAACTCATGCTCATTTCTCCCAGACCCAGTCTGGAAACCCCCAGCCCCTGCTGGGCCCTCACCTGGAACATGGCAATGTGCAGCTGCACTCTCTGCAGGCTGGTCTTGCACGAGGAAATGCTGGTCTCCAGCCTGCGCACCAGGTCGTGCTTCTTCCAGGCCGTGTCGTAGGAGCTGGCCAGGACTGTGGCCCTGTTCATCACCAGCTGGGAGAACTTGCCAATCTGGATGTTGTGCTCCACGGCTTTCTTGCACAGATCATCCACAGAAACTTTGCTTTCTGCCCCAAAGTCTTTAGCCTCTACCTGAGCAATGATATCCACACCCAGAGCGCTGATGAAACTGCACAAGGTCAGTCCCAAAGCTTGATTTGGAAGGCCAATTAAAAGCTGCCTCACAAAGTCTGCTGTAAAAGCCTTAATTGGCTTGGCCATTTGATCTTCACTAAAACAAGAGTTCCTGTAAAGGGCTTTCACATTGACAATTTGAACAGGTCCATTTACTGCATTCTGGTCTTCAATTGAACTGATTCCTTTTAAAGGGAAAGAAATAGTACTTTTATTATAAACAAAACATTTGATGCATCCAGAAGAATAATACCCAAATTACAAACACAGCAAAAGCATGGGTATTCACTTTTATCCAAGCATGGATATTCATTCATTTGCTGCTTCCTTACCACATACCAAGGGTAAGTTACAGCAAAAAGGACCACTTTCCATTCTTCTGAACAGGATGAGAAGTGGATAATTACATACTAAATGTTTGATAACATTTATTTACCTGACAGTGTCTTAGAAAAGGTACCACAGAGCCTGAAAAATTCTTTAATTGTTTGCAGTCTCTTCAGAAAGAAAATTTCCTCCAGAACTTGCCGATTATTGTCATCATCAAAGAAGTTAACCTGGGTGCTGCGGGCTTCCCTAATTATGTCAATCTTACGCCAAGCAAGAGGTATCTCCATCTTGTTTAGCTGAGCAATGTAAAGGAAATTAATTAGTTTGGTTTCTTTAAAGGTTTCCTAATTCTGACTCCAAGAGTACTCCAAAAAGAACAAATCCATACCTTTTCAATCAATAAACCAAATGCAGTTTCCACTTGAGCAAACATTCCATCAAAAGCTACCAAAAGCATCTGACCAGCTGACATTTTGGGAGTTTCATCAACTGAACCATTTCTTGGCTGAATCAGTTCACCATACTGAGCATGAAGTACTCTTAAAATGAAAAAAAGAAAGAAAATTTACATGGTTTTGCTTAGTCCACAATAAACAGAATTTTCTTAAACTGATTGATTCCACGGATTCACTGTACCACTGATGGAGTCACCACAACTGGCTCAAGGGAAACACCACTTGAAGATTTTGATTTGGTTTGTTGTGCACCAAGCACCTACCCAGAAATGTACTGCCCCACATTACAAGATGCACAAGTCTTCTTTGCTTGGTGTTTTGTCTCATTTTGCTTTTATAATCAAGTTACTGACTCATTAAGCAAAAGCTGCTCATCAAACCACCTGATGAGAAGTGCCATGGTTACAAGCTCTCCCTTTCATAGGTTCCTCCCACAAACTAATGAACAAGTACCTATTTTTAGCATCCTTTAACTTCAAATATAAAATCACAACTACATATTTTGGAAGAAGCTGACTACCAAAAGTCAGCTTTAAGCAGATATAAGTGTAAATTGCCACATCTCCATATTTCTGTGTATGCATGTGGATAAACACAAATATGCAGAGAGGAAACAAGAGCACACTTCACACCCTGCACTCTGCTTAAGGTGTTCTTGGGCAGGAAAAGCCTGTATATCAAACAAAAAATTATTTTAGACAAACTAATGTTTTTCAATCTTCACTTTCTCACACTTGAACTGAAAAAAAAGTGATTTACCTTGCAACATCAATGTAATGAGTGTGTGTCTCCTCCTCTATACCCATAGCAGCATTTCGTAAGTAGGCTTGAAGAGACTCAACCAACGTTTGCAAAGGGACTCCATCAGTTGTTTGCTCTATAAGATTATCCAATTCATGGAGCATACTTTCTAAAGTATACTCTCCTTTCATTAAGCACCTCAGTGCCTCAGGGAAAATGATCTGTCGGAAGTTTGAGTTCAATTCCTGTTGAGAATAAGTATGAAAAAGTAAGAAATTTTCCCCCTCAAAAAGTATCACATGCAACATCTTTTGTCATTTTAGTACTACACCACCATGCAGCAGACATCTTCTAAAAATATAACCTGATGGTGGACAGACAAGAGTCAAAAGTCTGCTCTTAATTAACTTTGAAGAAATCAGGAATACATTAAACCCTGTACAAAGCCAAAGGTAGCAATGTAACAACAACCATCTCCAAAACACCAGCATCAGTAGCTGACAGCCATCCTCAGCAGAGCCTGGGGGGCACAGAGTTCATAGTTTTTGAATTGGTTTCATCAATGTCAACTTTTCTTTTCCATTACATAACTATGAGCAAATTAAATTATTTACTGAATTTATGATTTGCAAACTGATTGGACTAGACAAAGGAAAAGTAGCGAAAACTTGCCAGGTAGTGATAATTTTGCCACAGAAATCAATGCAGAGAAGAAAAACAGTACCTTAAGTGGCACAGGGCAATTTCCCCCAAGCAGAATGCAGCAGAGGGCTAAGGCAGCTACAGAAAGAACCAATGTGCTCCATCTCCAAAAGGAGATGAAACACACCAAAAAGACCAAAAAGACTGGTTATCTTGACTGCCAAGTGAGCAGGGAGCTCAGTGAGTACATCTTATCTAAGAGCTCACAGGGAGGACAACAGTGTGTGGGTGAAAGATCCTCACTGCAATGCAGTGAAACTGCTGCCATGCACATTTCTGAAACAGTTCTGAAATGTTACAACTTCAAAGAGGGAAAAAAATAAAGTGATGAAAATCCAAATGCACTTATACAGCTTAAGAGGGAAATATTTCTCAAATACAATACAATAGAACCAAAAGTCTCAAAAATCTATTTAACCAGCCACAGTTTATAAAGCACATTAGTCTTCAGGAGATATTTCACTCAGACTGCCCTTCATGGGTTTTTTGTGTTTTATTAATGGGAACATTTCTGAACCACGAAATTATAAATGCATTTTTCTCCTACCCAATACTGCAGACAAGGGCCTGTACAACATTCTGAGTTTATTTGAAATGATTTAATTCAGGTCAAAATTAGCAAAGTTCAGCAGGAGCAGAAAACAGAACACAGTTTGAAGAGTCTGGAAGTTGATCTGGACTGCCAGCAACAGAACAGAAAAATGAAAAGGAGACATGAAGCTGGTGTGCCTATAAAGCTGATACCAACATCTTCCTCATGGTTACTTGGACAGCAGCTTTTTGCAATTTGCCATGTATAGATCAAAACTGTTTCTTTCAACCAATAAAAATGTAAATGACAGAAGCAAATGCCTGTTCAGATCAATCAAACATAGCAATCAGGAGCAAGACTTAAGAAAAAATCTCAGCAGCATCATAAACAAACTTTTAGCCCATTAAGGAAGAATCCATGAAGAATGACTTTGCTGAAGCCTTGAAGGATGGGGGGAAAAGTAGCATAAAAGAATCACCTGAAGTGAGATATATACTCCATTGGCTAAGTGCACAGCTTCTGATGCTTCCATGGGGTTTGGAATATCTAAGTCCTGGGGTACAAGATGGCACTGCTTCAGCAGCTGCACAAGGCATGTGACATTCCCACTCATGCTGCAAAGCTCCTCCAGGAACCAGGCTCCATCTCTGGAAGTCAAATCAACCAGCTGCTCTCCAGCACTGGACGCTGCTCCTTCCATCATCAGGTTTCGCCTAGATGAATTGAGACACTTAGACAATGCGCCTGCTGCTGCACTCCTCACAGAATTCCCTCAGTGACTATTCCTGTGATGCGGAGGGAACTCACCTGGTCAGGGCGCAGAGAGCGGAGATGATGACGCTGGCCAAGCTGAGCGAGCCCTCCTCGCCGTTCTCGTGCAGGAACACTTTGATGCAGCGCTCGATCTCCTTGAGCTGCTCCTCGCACACGGGCACGGTGACGGCCTCCTGCTTCAGGCGCTCCACCTGCCGGATCAGCCGGCTGTTGATGTCGGCCGCGTAGCGCTGCAGCGTCATCTCCGTGGCCGTGATGAACTGGCACATGCTGGGCGGCGGCTGCGGAGCGTACTGCATTTCGTACCTGCAGAGCACAAGGACACTCACTGCACTTCCCCTTCTCACGTGCTTACAGATTGCATTCTGCTCTGTAGGTGGAAAAACGCTCCATGTTTGACCATTCCTCTGTCACCTACTCCTTCTTAACTCTAAATACCACAACAGGTTGATGACTACCCTAACAATGCTTTTGTAAGTCCTAAAATGAACCATATATTTCAAGGGAAATATAGGTTAGATATTAGGAAAAAGTTTTTCATGGAAAGAGTGATAAAGTACTGGAATGGTTTGCCTGGGGAAGTGGTGGAGTCACCATCCCTGGATGTGTTTTAAAAAAAGACTGGATGTGGCACTTGGTGCCATGGTTTAGTTGAGGTGTCAGGAAATGGGATGGACTTGATCTTGAAAGTCTCTTCCAACCTTGTGATTCTGTGATATTCCATATCTATCTGCAAGGATATAAGACAACTGTCCTTGAAGCAAGGAATCAATAGAAGATAAAAGGAAAGTAAAACTATTTCAGAGGAAATGTTCAAATATAAACGAGATCTTTTAAGCCAAGCCATAATAATGTTGAAACAGCCTGACTTTAGAAGACAAAACACCGGAAACTGCTTGAAAATCTACTAGATTAAAAAAAAAAAATCTTTCCTTATTGATTTTTAAATACTAGAAGTTTCAAAAACCCAAAATATCACTACTCTGAAGCCACAAAGGTGAGTTCTCCATTTGTTCATTAGAGAACAATGTTACCTATTTTTCCTGTTGAAGTACACAGATTAAATTCAGGAATGGTATTTTTAAAAGAGTTTTTCATATTTACTCCAAATTTCTAGAACTACAACTTAATGTTGGTTTGCTTTATAATTAGATAAGTCCTTGCAAAAGTATTTATTTTAATGATAAAATTAGGGTAGTAGCTTGAAAATTACATTCTTTGAACAAGTCATTATTCTGTCAACTTACTTCCTAAAGATATCCTGACAACGCTCTATTGTCATGTTACAAATGAGCTCTTCCATCCAGGTTTTCCACTGCTCTATTCGGTGCTTCTGGAACACAGCTTTTGGATACTGCAGAGCTACTGTTGCATAGTTGTGCAATTGTTCCAGGCAACCACGTAACACTGATCTTCTCTGCTGCAGAAGAGCACCAACCTCTCCTTCCAGTTGTTCACACTGACTGATTAGATGTGCCTGGCCTGCATTTTGCAGAAATGCTGTTGCTGGGACATAACTTGGAGGACCTTTTAAGAAAGAAGGTTAAAAATAAAGACATGTCTGAAGACACTTTTATACAATACAAATACTGAGCATTAACACCTTTTCATTTTTTTTTTTTTAACTTGTAATAAAGGTAGCATAGAGAATTCATATTGAGAATTTTGAGCACAAGGTAAGAGAATCTCATGCCCAGGTAGGATAAGACATACAAATTCCTTCAGACAGCTTGGAACTGAAACCTTGAAGTGCTCTAAATCACCCTAAATGGAGAACTATAGGATCTCATCACCCTTTGAAGAAGCCCCTTTCTTTTAACTTATTACAAACAGATCATTGCCTTTAAGTTCAAGGATACTCATAATGCTTCTTGATATTACACTCAAGTTATTTTCAAACCATTGAAACCACCCCCAGAAATACGATTTTGTACCTAGGTCCATCTGTGTGCTAATTTCTTGGAGCAGACTTGCAAGTTGTGTTGCCTCTAAATTACTGAAGGCAGTTTGGTAATGAGTAATCCACTGCTCAAACTCATTCAGCTTCACCTGGATGGCTTCCTGGACAGCTCTTTGTTGAGACTGCAACTGTGTGTGCTCAGAATACCTGAATTATTGAAGCCACAGAATCAAGTAAGTATGACAAGAAAGAAAACACTTAACACTCTAGAATAGAGAATGATATTGAACAATGCAACTGTTAACCAGGAAATAAACATGCTCTCACCAGTTATATAAAACTAACAATGTTGCAATATTAATTAATTCTGTTTTCCTACAAAATAATTAATGCCTGTGCCTATTCATGCAATTCTGAAATAGTTGATTAATTTCAAATAACCTTCAAAATAACTTAAAGAATTAGAAACTTAAAAGATTTTTGTGCTATTTATCAATAGCTCCCTTATGTGGATTACAATGATGGGACACCACTTTCAGAACATTCCCTTCTCTTGACCTGAGGGTCAAGTGTGGAACTTGGACTAGCACAGGTTATACTGATGGAGTATGAGGTGCAGGACATAAATGAAATTATTTAGTAGGAAAAGGTTTCAGTAGTTCTTCTGTACAAGGAGTGACCTACTTACTGCAAGAATAGCTTTTACCCAGCTATCCACCCATATGCAGATTTCCAACATTTAATCCATAAGTACATTGCTAAAACACCATCTGTATTGAACTGTGAGACTTCTGACAGAATTCCTGGCTCCTCTGTACCTGTGCTGAAGTGTGTGGGAGGGATGATCCACTCCTTCTGCACCTTCCAGAAATTCTATCTCTTCCAGTAGTTTTCCTTGCAACTTTTCTACATCTGTTAACTGCTCCTGCAGGTTCAGGTACTCTTCTAAACTACTGTCCAGTTTTGGCAGCACAGCAAGCATTTCATCTCTGTTCTTAAACCAGTTAACCTGAAATCAAGACACAGACATTACCAAACTGCACTAAATCAAACTGGCAGGAGAAAGTAAGATATGGCAGAACTTAACCCTTCAACAATGCCATTCATCTAGCACTGCTTTCAGTGCTACAACTGCCAAATCTTAACAGATATTCTTTATTTAAACTGCTCTCTAAACCTCTATTTTAATTCTCCTAGCCCAGATTCAGGCAAAGCACTAAAACATGTTTTAAAATTAAGCATGCAGAAACTGAAAATTAAATACTTGCAAGTTCAATATAAACACTTCCCTTCATATAAACTCAATTTATCACAATAAAATTCATTGAGTACTGCTGATATATGACCATATCTTCCCCCATTCCCAAAATGCAAATAAATAACATGAAAGCACAGAGCCTACTTTGGTTTAAAAATAGAAAATTAATGTAGTAAACTCACCTTTATCTCGGCCACCCTCGAGGAAAAGAGACTCCGTGTAATATCCCTTTCCATTTCCCTTTTGCTCTGCTTGTTTTCAGCCTGCTGGCCACCACCACCATAGACAGCCCCAGCAAATCCTGCCTCTCCTCCAGCTGTCCAGTCCACCAGTGGATCATAAACAAAAGCTTCCAGCAGTGTAAGCAAAGTCTCTCTCCCACGCCGCATGATATGAAGGACCTGCATCGCATTTTAAACAGACTCATTCTGATTCATTCAAGGTGTTATCCTTGTAGAATAGTGGAAACTTAGAGGCAAAATACTGTACTTGAGCAGGTACAGAAATCCACAATGTATCCCTAACTACTGCAGAGGCAGGAAGAACACCACAGTGGGTACAAATGCAGCTAAGTCTGCAGGAAGATCTAGCCTTCCACACAAACTCTATGCACAAGCCACAGACACTTAAGGAGGGAAAATCTCCCTGCTTCAAAGCATTTTTCTTTTTAAAAACATATCTGTCATGTTTATACAGGATGAGTCCCAAAGGAAGAGGGTAAACAAACTATCTCAAAAAACAAAAATCAGGAAAAACATAAAATTTCAATCTACATTTAATCAAATCTAAAAGTCCCCCTTTTGCCCTAAATTTTAGTTGTACCACTACTTGCATGTGAATTTATCAGACAATCTCATGTTTCTTAAATCCCTACCACAGGATATAGCTAAAGTCAGTCAAAATAACAGCAGAAGGGTGAAGGCTCTATAAACCAGCAGCAGAATGTAGAATAGAAAAATTCTAAGACAGTATTTGGCCAGTGATGGCCCTCAGTTTTCCTATCTCCTACCATACCTGTTCACAAGAAAGCCTGAACACCCCCTCCACTCCTGTCACTCCCAGGGCTGTTTCAATGTTGTGCGTCATCCGGAACGGAACCTTCTCTGGGACCCTAAGGCTCTTCCCTTTAAGATAAAAAATTAAGTTGCTTCTTTTAATTACCAAGAAAGAAAACCTTTTATTTGAATAACATAGAGCATTTTTTAAATTACCTTTTTCAAAGCAAACATTATAATCTATGTGGACAACTTCTCCTGTAGTCATATCTATAAGAACATTATCCAGATGTCTGTCTCCAAGACCAATGATGTAGCCAACCATGGACATAACTGCAGTGGATCTTGCATACGACTTAAAAGAGAGTTTCAGGAAAAAATTATTTGTGGGAATCCTCTGCCAACACATTGGACCGACTACGAACTTAAAACATTATTTTAAGTGTAAGTGTAAAACAAATCAAGCCCAAATTATTCCAAGCAGCTTTCTATCTGTTGTTTGGTTGTATCTTACAAGGGTTTTCATTTTTTAGGCTGATAATTCTAGTATAATAACATAGACTTATCTGGTCTATACCCATGTTTAAATTCGATGGCACAACTGCCAACATTTCATCAAACTCACAGCAGCACCAGCTCTCCAAACTCACAAGTGCCACTCCTCAGGCAATTGCTGCCCCTCATCCCATTAAAACCACAGCCTCTTCTATGTAAAATACAGTTGTTGTAACTCACCTGTGTAACTCTCCACCACTCATCTGGTGTGGTACATGATGACCAGAGCTCCTTAGCAAGGAGATTCGGGGGAGTTGCTTCCATCAGCTCTTCCAGAACAGCCCTCATCACATTCAAGGGCCAGTCACGACGTGACACGTCGACACTAAGCCCGACTGCCTTTAAAGCAGGTCCAATTTTACTGTAGTAAAGTTCACTGGGTCTAGGAACTATTCCAGGGTTCTGAGGAGTCTGGTAAGAGTCCTGAGCCTAGAAGAGACAAAAATGGTAGCTGATGTATTAGCACAGAAACATATCCCAAATTAAGTTTTGGTGAGAATGAAATATTAAATTAATGCCTTGACTAAGTATGACTTCTTCAGCTGAGAGACTGTTTTCAGTAGTTAAGGTCTAAATAGAATGAAAACACATTGTTTTGGCCTAACTGTACTCTCAAAATAGAGCTCAAATATAACTGCAAAAACTGTATTTAGAATGAAACGAGAATGAGTAAACAAGATATAGAACTGAAATAATTTCAACCAAGGTTAATTCTATTTGTTAGAAACAGTTCTCTTGAATTATCATGCCAGACCAGCATTTTTATGTTACATACTGTAATTATATATAAATAACAGAGATGCAATTTTATTGATTTCTGGTGAAGTCCCAAGATACATGAATACACAGAACCTTCCTGCATTATTATGAACAAAACACAATCCTTGTAAGATTACATGACTTAAAATCACAAAGCAAATCAAAATAAGCATTCTCCTCTGCCTTGTTCTACCTACCACAGACCACAGCCGTTACCTTTTGTGCCTGCAGAGCAGCCTCCCGCTGCTGCCAGCGCTTGTAAAGCCCAAACAGAGGTGTGGCTCCATCCACCCACTGGATGAGGCCTGACCTTGTCCCCAGGGGTGTCACCGAGTAGTGCCTCGCGTGGAACCGCGGCGTCTCCTGCCGGTTGATCGTGGCAAACATGGTGTTCACAATGGATAAGAACTGCATGATTCTCTCATCTAGGTGCAAGTCTTCCAAACCTGCAATAAATTTGTTTGAAATGTAGCTTCTAGATAAAAAATTTCTCCTAAAGCCCAAAATGTAGCATTTTTTAAAACCTACTTACACTTCAGATTTATAATATGTAGATCAAGGATGAGCTGTTTGGCCTAAACCAAAGTGTTTACACGGCATTTACCTACCAGTTTATGCCAGCTTGCTGTGTGAGCAGTACACACAATAGTTACAACATAACAAATAGGCCTTTCCCTTGCAGGGAAAACAAGAAGTCTCTAAAGTTCTCTTTTGGGGGCTCTTTTAAGCTTCTGGAAAATTGCATCCAGCTAATCCTATCAATATGCAAGCAGAGCATTGCTTCTGATGAAAGCCTTGACTCAGTTTCAATGCAAAATTCCTTGAAAAATATATGGCAACATGGGAGGTAGGGAAGAGAGAGAGCAAAAGCTTCAAACTCCTTTTTCTCTGTATCATTTTGGCAAATAAAACTAGAGTTGCACCATGCAATCTTCCTAACTTTAATACAATCTAATTTATAACAAGAGACAGTACCTGGGGTATGAGAAAAATTCCATTACTCACCTTTGAATAGGTAGGGATAGTTCTTCCCATCTGAACCCAGGAAAAGCAGTTTTTTAGGTTTGGTTTTGGTTGGCAGGATGGTGATGGTGCTGCCCACACTGTGGATGGTGACTGTGTCCCTGGTGGACACCTCTCCAGGAAGCGCTATTTCAGTGTTCATCATGGCAGCCAGCCAAGGACTGATTTCCTCAAGTCGTAAGAGGTAACTGGCCCGTTTCTGTGCTCTTTGCTGCAAACTCAGCGTTACCTATTCCAAAGAAATTTTTTTCTTTTAGGTTGACATTCCCCTTAACAGTTAGCAGTAAGAACAAAAACACCATCAACCCAGACTTAATGGTGGTCACCTTCCAGAAAACAAAGGTTTTTCCTAAACTCCCTTGCTCTCTTGCCATGCTACTAATCCAGACACAGTTTAGGATGAAGATTACAAAAACTAAACAACATCCTCTATGCAGCAAATACACCCTGTGCAATGACAAAAACCAAAGTCACAATAAATCATGCTCCTCAAGAGGTTTGCTCCTGTATTTATAAATATCTGAGCTGTGGCTAAAGTCAGCAGCATTCAGCAACCTCTTGTTTATGTATCTGAATGCTTGTTTTTTCTGCAAAGCAGAAGAGGAAGTACAACTAAAAAAGGTCTATTTGCATGTAAAACCTTCATTCTGTCTAACAAGGTTTTAAAAACACCAGGCTGGCTCTGTATAGACAAGTGAATATTTCATTTCTCTTCAGAACCACAAACTAAGAGAAGATGACATAATTGAAAAAGGACCTCTGGTATGGGTTGATCATTTGAAGGCTGCTGCACAGCCCAAGGACTACGCTTATATAAACAGAGAATTAATTTGTTAAAACTTAAATCAACTAAACTCAAATACCAGAGTTTCAGAAAGACAGTATTTAAAAAGAAATAAAGCCCTCTGCTCCCAAAGCTGACTGCATCCCAGACAGCAGAAGATGCAAGATTTGAAAAATGTAATTTCAATGGGTAGAAATGCAGTAACAGGCAATCAATAGGACTGGCTAAAGGCAAAAATTACAGCGCTTCAGTGCCCAGTTTGCCTGTGCTGACTGCTGAGAAGGCAAAGTTTGAGGCTGCAATTTTGATATGGTAAGGGAGCAGCAAGAGAAGGAGAGGATCAAGCACATGGTGCAGCAAGAGCAGCAAGTGTCTCTACACTGTACTCTTCCTCTTGCATGTAATACCTCTTTAAATGGCAGCCAGCTGCTTCCAGGTTTAGCAGGATTCAAAGGATTCTTAAGCTTCTCTAGTGCATTTTCAATTGCATCTCCATAGTTATCCTGAAACCACTTCTCATGAGGAGTTTCTGCAGGAGCTGCAGTGATGCTCCTCACGTGTTCCAGAGCAAACACAATGGGCTTCATCAGAGCTGTGTGCTTTTCACGCATGATTGCTATTTTCTCCTCTCTGTTAAAAAAACACACAAAAACTTCCTCTTAATGCCATAAAACCAAGTTATCACATAAGGACAGCATTAAACAACAAATGAGACATTGAAGAACTCAAAAATTACTACTTTTCTAAAATGAGGTCTCCAGTTATGATCATATTAAAATGAAGAGTATTTCATTCCATCTTAAGTGTTCTTCTGAACCACACATGTTTTTTAAAAAAGTTTGAAATGCATTGTTCACCACCAGAAACCCTGATTAGAAGCTCTGAGCAGAAATCACTTGAAGCAACTGATTTCCTTTAATAAGGAACCTTTTTACTACTACTTGTTGAGGATGCACCACACTATTAAGAAGGAGAATGCACATTCAGATCATTCTGTTCTCCCATTCCATGTCAGTCCTGACTACAGAAAACAAGAGGCATTCTTAAGTTTAGCCAGGTGCCCAGAATGGATCTGCTCTTCTACTACTCTGTTCACAGGAGAACCCAGGTAAGGAAAAAAGACAGACTTGCTTAACACTGAAAACTAAAATGAGATGAAGACATTCTTATTTGCTCCAAATATCTGCATTGTCAGTGATGTCTATATAGATTACACCATTCAACATGCTTATACTCATTCCATCTGACTTGGAAATCAAGAACTTTAGGACCTCACCATCCACAATACAATATACATTGGGTTCTAAAATGTTATTACCAAAGAAATCACAACATGGATGCACAAGTAGACTGTTTCTCTCATTTCACTGGAGAAGCAGCTGTAGGACAAAATGTTCCTGAAATAAGGTCCCAGGCTTACAAAGCAGCAGCTGGGATAGTATGGATTCAGGAACACCACCACTGCTGATTCATTTGACTGTTTACTTCCCCAAGAAGAAACATTTGTTATGATTATCCCTTGTATTACTGAAACAGACATACTTCCGTAGGGTGTTGTTGTTTTGGACCCTCTTGACTTCATCTTCCAGCTGCTGAATCCGTCTGAGGACGTACATGTGCTGCTGCAGTAGGACTCCCAACCAAAGTTCATCCCAGAGCACTGTAACTCTGCGCAGTTCAGCCACAAGCATCTGAACCTGGATAAAGCAAGATTCACTTTTCAAAAGATTTGTTTCAGTAGATGAACAAGTTGGACAAAAGACAGAGACATAGCAAACTTTCAGTAGGCCAACACCCAAGACATACAAATGACATATTTGTGGTAAAGTATCCAAGTAACATACATTTGGATTATTTACCTGTAATACCATTGTTGGATTTGCAGCAGAGAGTTTCTCCACTATTTTGCTGTAGCAATCTTGCATCATTGCCTGATCTTCATTTAATCCAGCTTTTGTATCATCTTTACTACTTTCTTGGGAAGCTGGAGTGCTCCCTCCATCACATTCACTACCCAACAGTTCTTCTCCTTGTATATTACCTAACAAAGTAGGGATAGCAGAAGGCAGCTTGTTTCCTAAATTAAAAACAGATAAAATATTAGCTACAGTAAGATGTATCACTCCACAGTTTATTTAACATCAGGTCCCCATTAAGTACTGGTGAAGTATAAGAAAAAATTGCAAAATCTGGTAAATCAGATTAAGGGTATCAGTGATATCCCATAATAAAAATATTCTTAAGATCAAAACTGAGAAAATAAAAAAAAAACCTCAGTATCATCCTATCCAAGTATATAAAAATATAGTAGGCTACATTTATTGGCACACTTTTTCCTTTTCTCCATACCTGAAGTCTGGGATTCACTGCTAAGTGAAATGGTTCCCACTATTGCAGGATAGAGGATGAGGTGAGGAGAATCCTGAGCAACTCGACAGAGCAAGTTGCAAATGCTCTGACGAACGTACACTTCTGGGTGATTCAGGCGGGAGAAAAGCTGGGGAATAATTCCTGCAGAAAGAGGAAAAGGAAACATGCTGATTCACTTCATTCCTCGTCAAATGAGATAGAATTTTATTTTTAAAAGCATGCCTTTTTTTTTTGCATACGGAGAATGTAAATCAAAGAAGTACAGGTTTACCAATTTACAAGAAAGTCCAAAAGAAAGTGCAATTTTACAGTAGGTGGCCTCCTCTTTGCTTCCCACATCAAATCCATAACCTTTGAGGGGAAGTCCCTGAACAACCAGAACCTGCAGTGTAGTGACAAACAACTACTTCTGAAACATGTGGCTTTTCACACATCTTTCTCAACTATAACTAGAAAAAACCCACTTCATTTTTTAGAGTGGTCATATGATGTAATACTTCACAAACCACATCCCCTTTCTCTTTCCTATGTTTTCAAGTGAAGGAAGGAGGGGATCAAAATATGTGCTACTTATCTACTCTACAATCAGTGTATGGCAGACTTTAACATCTTCAATGACATCATTTAGTAAAAGACAGGGTCTCTTCCTCACACTTAAAATAAAAAATTTATCAAAGTGCAATGAACAGCTTTCTGCATTTAGAGAAAATGTCTCAAAATCAATGTTAACATCTAGATAACATATACTTACCTCTCCAAGGAGCAGTAGGTGTAGTTTCTAGCCCATGCTCTAGATACTGTCTAAGTTCTCCAGCATGTTTTACAAGCAATCGTAACAGTCTCAGGGTTGCCATCACAATTACATCATCAGTGCTTTGCTCAGAGGTGTTTCTTAAGTGCAGTCTGGGATCTTCTTCATCAAGTGGAACCTCGAAACACAGAAATACTCCTCTAAACATATAGCTCATGCCATCATTTAGAAAACTTTGTAACTTGGTTCCCACATCAACACTAACCTGACCAGCATTGAGTTTGAGGAAAGTAAAGTATGCACTGCAGGACAGTTTATAGAGACTGAAGATTCTGTCTACAACTTTCCTCCAGACTTTAATTAATCCTTCTGTTGCATTTTCATCAAGATCTGAAAGCCAGGGACAACTTGTTAATAACTGACGCCATATCACATCCACCATATCATCTTCTTCATTGTCCTCATTTTCTGTGATTTGTAGAGTCATATCTTCATCCTAAATGCAAATAAAGGCAAAGCAGATTTGATTAAGTCCTCCAACAATTTCTACAAGCAATCTTAGTTCCTTAAGTCAGTTTTTGTCTAGCAACTCATGCAACTGCATTACTTGATCACATTACCATAGTTCATCCAACAGGTGGGTTACCACACAGCTAACAGATGGTTTCTTGTACTGTCTGAATTTTAACTTTAAGACATTTACAAGAATTAACATGAACTGCAAGAAGAGGAAAATAAGGTTCATGCTGAAGCTAAACATATTTTCAAACAAGTAAATCTACACTTACTTGAATCCCAGCTGGCCGACACACTGCCTGCCCAAGAATGCCATAGATTTTCTCTTTATCCTCCTCTGCAATGTTGTCTGGAAGCAAGTTCTGAACCTCAGATTTCTCCCGGGGCAGCAGCCGAACACCTTCTCCCTGACTGTAACAGTTAATGAATTATTGATTCCCATTACATGAGTATTTGTAGAGCTACTGCAAGCGTATATATAAAACTTTTTGAAGGAAGAAATCATCTTTATCTCAGAATTAAGTTAGCTTTGTTTTACAGAGGGCAAGTAACCAAGAGAATATTCATTTCCCTGCTCACGTGAAACTTCAGACCACATACAATAGTAATCACAAATACACAGATATGGGTTATCTTAAGAAAACCAACTGTACTGTATAAATTCAAGCATTAGGCTCTATTTACCTGGCATTATCAACTACTTTGCGGCCCCATCTATAAGCCCAGCTAGCCAGGGCTGCCCAAGACTTGGCAACTTCAGGGGCCTGAACTGAAGACAAGTGATACAGCTGGCCCAAGATGAAGTCTGGTTCTCCAACTCCAATGTTTACTGTGATGGGAGAAATAGAGTAATATGTGTTACAGTGTAAATCCTACTTCTGCCCTCCTTAGCACAGAAAATAACACCAAAAATTATGAGTATACAGCATTTTTTTTTAATAGCCATCAATGCAAAATTTCCAAAATGCAATTATTTTTCAGTTCTGACACTGCTTCAAAATAAAGCCTAGCTTCCATTTGCCAACAACCACTGCTGATACTCTACAATTCCTTCCTCTTTCACAGAGAGGTGGAACTGAGGCAAGGGACTCAACCTCCAAAGGAGCACAGTGCTTCAGAGAGAAGACTTCTATGAAGTACCCAGGGCATTGTGGTTGTGTTTATTTGTGTATATGTTTATTTTCTTTGCCATCAAGTCAGAAAGCACCTACTGTTTAACATTCACCAACAGCTCTACAATACTTCTGAGTCTGCATGAGAGGAATGAAGTTATTTATGAAACCCATCTTTAAAGAAACACAGAATTTATCTTAACATTTAAAGAAAAGCCTACTGGAAATTAGGAATGAGAACACATTCTGCAGCAACAGCAGAAGTGTTCAGATTAAGTACAGATGAAAGATCGTGACAAAACTCAAAGTACTTCTCACACTTATGGGGGCCTTCATAACATAAATCCTGTCCATGCTTAAACCCGAAAGATCTAACTCAAACTTTAGCAAAAACACACAAGCTGAAAGCAAACACACACAGGACAATAACTGATAATAAAATAAACATATCCTAGTTTCTCCCTCAGGCCATCATCACCTGAATGAGAAAAATGTGACAGAAATATGAAAAATCAATATTAAGGTGTTTGGTTTTTACACAGTTTTTTATACACAGTTTAACTGTGTATAGTTACCTATTGCACAAAATACACACCCTTGACACATGTATTAGGAAAACAAATACATGAGTGATGGAGCACTTAGTCTTTATCACTATAACTGGTGTTATCCCTCAATATATTTATCAGTAACTAATTTTAAAAAAGAACAAACGTACCTGTAGATTCACTTTCAATCCTAGGATATTCATCTTCTAGTGTATTAACAGCTGGCAGATCAATCAAATTATATATGTTTTTAGACAAGGTAGACAGACCAGTGTGATTCTGCTGCTGTTGAGCTCTATATACTTGTTTCAACTGTCCTGAGATCTCTTTCCATTCTGCTTGAATCCATTTAGCCAGCGTGAGAATAGATTTAGCAACTGCATATTCGGCTTTGGCAGATTTGCAGAAAGATATGGCACAAGAACTCAGCATTTCCATGGCATGTGTTGACTGACCTGCATATCATGAAAAGCAGATCTTCAGTACACTATTATTTAAAACAATTCTGAAATTCAGCACACTCAGATACAGCTTGCAGCAATATATTTTACATAGAAAATTCTCTTTTGAAGAATGACAAGCATGAAAAAACCTGTGAATACACTTTCAGACAGACAACAGCTAATGGGATGAAATCAGTTCCTAGTGATACTGCCCTACTGTGACTTCTTCAAGGTGAAAGGAATTAGCCTGGCTATAAGGAAAAAAAGCTCACGTCACTACAACACAACACTCACCTGCTGTGTATAACAACTTTGTTTTCTCAATATCAAGTTCAGGACCCCATTTTTCATCTATCTGACCCGGTGCAGACAATTTTTTAAAGTGCTGGACTAAGTCCTGTGCAGTGGTGGTTTTCCCCAGCTGAACCTCGCTGCACTGGGCGAGCAGCCGCGTAGCCAGGGCGATGTTTCCTCGCTTCCGTGCAAATTTCGCTGCTGTTAAGCCCAGTTCCATTAGATGGCTTTTAATTGGGACTGTTGGTTCTAAAGAAGGGAGCAAGACATTGTAAACAAAATATTAAACCACTGACACGCAGAGAATTTCTGCCCAATATGGGCATCAGTAAAAATTGCTTCAGAGATTTAGATTACTTCATTTCTGCCTAGAATATTTATATACCCCATCTCAAAAATTAATCCATAGATTATCTGCTGGACAGAAGACTTTTTTCCACTACAACCATTCTCCTTAGCTAATAAACCTACTTGTCCCCTGACAGAACTATTTTGTCCCATTACCTCTTATCATACTGCACATTTAAATGACAGCTTGTGAAGACCTATTATTCATAATGTTGAAATGTTAAAAAGTGAAAGCAGTTGAAGTATGAAGTGATGAGCAAGTAAGGGGTTATTAGGAGAGGAGTATACGACTATTAAACACTTCAGAATGTTGTCTTTTTGACACTGTCTACATCACAGCACTAATCAAGACAATGAGTAGTAAAGCAAGACATGAAGGAAAAAACTTAGGTTTTAAAAAGTACTTCATCTAAAACAATAGAAAAAGATACAGCTGCTGCTTTCAGCAGACGACTTAAGTTCAAATTGTGCATTTGCTTTTCATAATACCATAATGAGAGCTTACACACCTTTAAGCTTTTCCATCAGTTGATTCTGGTACGCCGTGTACCTCAGGGCATGCATCCATGGCCTTACATCGTGCTGCTTACATGACCTCAACGCTTCATTGAAGAGAGGTATAAGACAGTCCTGCAAGAGGCACAGAAGTTGCACAGTTGCCATGAGAGAAAACTTTACTACAATGCAGTTTCATTAATTAAAACCAAAGACCATTTTTAGATCAAACATTTTTATTTATAATAGCAACCACACTTTATCATTAACTAAGAGAAATGCTTTATGCTTGATTTTGAGAGGACAACACTAAGAACCGCTCAAAATCAAGCAGAATTGTCTTCTGAACAATGTGATCAGAAACTACATCTAGAACATTCATAGTGGTTGAAGTCTGACATTCAGTTTTTAATTTCTGAAGTTATTTTTTCATTAGAATATTTTTAAGTTGCTTTGAAAGTAAATTAAGTCTGTGTTACAATGTATACAGAGAAGAAATACCAACACTCTAAAAGGCAACTATCAATGACACTTCAAAAATACTGTAAGTGTAATTGAAAGAAAGGTATATTTATAATTATAAAGAGAAGTCAAATTGAGATGTAAACTTATAAAAACTTGGGTCAAGGCACATTAGAAAACTAAATGAGGTCTTTTTAAACTATGATTAACAGTCAAAACAATTATGTTTTATATTCACTACTCCATGATATGACATAGCAAAAGGCATTATCCCAATTTAGGTTTTAAATACACAGAATTACCTCTGATGTCAGCCTGTTGCATACAGTGTTTTCCAAAGCAGAAGAACAGTACAACTGAAGAGTGCTCAACACTGGTAAAGACTGAGACACGGTGAGTGTGGAAAGTCTCAAAGGCCCAATAGCGATGCGGGAGGTTTGCTTTAAGTACTTTATGAGATTTCTGAAATTAAAGGAGCAGGACAGTCATTTCTCTTAGTTAGACTGTAAGAATAAATAGTGATATCAAAATTACTGAAGAAAAAACAAAATCAGTATCTTTAAACAGCGGGTGAGAAAGTGTTGCAATATAGAAGCTACATTACAATACTTTATTATTAAGCTGACACATAGAAGTACTTTATCAACTCAAGTACTTTATAACCTATATGAATTCCAAGTTAAACTTCATCTTATTTTTCCTCAGTAAGCTTATAACTCACAACAGCTAGAATTGCCATGGATGCTGAAGCTTTACACAAAGTTATGTTTAACAAACTAGAACAAGTTTTCACAGATTATTACATTAATTCATAGCAATTTCAACTTACTCAGATATTGACTGCCACTTTTGCTCCTGTTCTATGTGGTTTACAGCTGTTGCCAGACATACTGAACTTCTCAAAAGCTGTACTTCAACTGCTTTTTGAAGTTCTCTTGGATCAGGACTTAGCATATTAGGAAGGAGCTTCTTCATGTCTACATGGAGATTAAACAATTGAAACCAACTAGAACTGCCAAATTTTATCATGTTTCACCATCTGAGAATGCATTTTTGACAGTTTTTAGAAAAATTTTGACATTTCTTAGGAAAAAAACCCTCTTTTAAAAAAATATGTATTTTATATGCATATGTGTTTATAATAGAAATTCATCACAGATTACTTATCAACAGTCACATTAACTCCAGCAAACACACTTGCATCAACGTTTAGGATGACCACTGCCAATCATTTTGAAGCTGGATTCATAAAGATTATGGTCAGTCCACTGAACACAGCAAACTGCATTCAGAAATTTCAGTCTGTCATTTATAGGGACAGACAACGAAGAAATATTTACTTTTGCATTTGAAATAATGTTAATGTATGCATTTATACCTATTTTTTCTTTGGATCCCCCTGCAAGCAGGTTGATATTTTCTCCTGGTAATAATTCTAGTTGTTCAGTGCATTCAGTAAGTTGTCCAGACTCAAAGCTGCTCAAAGATCTGCAATTCAACATTTATAGTTTTATTTTCATATTTATATATTTTATTTTCATATTTCTTGCTTCACTACAGTTGCCAAGTATATTACACAGCAAAAAGAAAAGACTCAAGACTAACTCCAAATCCTTATGATTAATCCCAAGTAAAAATCTCAATTATCACATACATTAATAAAAGGCACTAATTCTGCACCAAATTAATGAATCCAGTACCAAAGGGAAAGAAAAGCCCCTCTTTCTGACAGAAGCAGTCACCTTTCCAGACCTGCAGGATTTTATTTCACTGCTTCCTTTTGTGCTTTTATTTTCAAATCAAGTAATTTCACCCAAAAAGATTTTATTGTTTACCACAATCATGCAGGAATGGAAAGCAATCAAGTTGTCAAATAAAAAAAAAACTATCCTTAAACTTCAAAGGTCTGTTCAATGTCACAAGCATTTTTTCATGAAATAGAAAAATATCAAAGGTCAGGAAAAAAAGGCACAAGCCGCAATCTAAATTTCATTTTAAAAAGAGACAAAACTAAAAAATTCAGCAGCCAAGACTACTTCTTTCCTATACTTTTTCCATTAAATTACTATATTAAGATATTTTTAAGAACCACTGACATAAATTCTATTTACATTGTGCAAAAGGATTAATCTTCTGCTGAGTAAAGCAGAATAAATTTGGTATCTTTTTTCTTCAATTAAAGATTTCTTTCTTGAATACTAAGCAGCCTCAGCAGCCAGAAAACTATAATAGCTATTTAGAATGATGTTACCTCTTCACTCATCTGTAAACGCCATGGCAAAGTTTTCACCCTCCCTAGAACACACCTTTCCTCTTTGCATGCCTCTACTTGGAAACTGACATTCAATTTTTAAAATCCATTAAAACTTTAGTATTTCAGTTGTAAAACAATAAATTCTAAGGTACTGTTGAATAAATTAATTATACCCTTACTTTATGTAGTTAAAATCTGCTTTCAGATTGATTGAGGTATTACTATTGCTTTTCTTCAGTTCATGGACCATGTTCTGCCACTCCTGAACAGCAGACCAGTCAGCAATGGAAATGTAACATTCACATGCTTTGTTACCCAGGTAATTTATCACTTCAGGTGAAGAGTCACTTGGCTTAGTCAGAACAGTTTTTCTAGTTTCTCCTGTGAAATAAAAAAAAATTATATAAACATGTACTTAAATATACATTTTCAAACAGCAATTCTATTACTCAAACATTATTTTTATGTCTTCTGTCAAGAAAAACTCTTTTATTTAAAAAAAAAAAAATCAAACAGTTACACAACTTTTACAGTGTTCTTCCACTGACACTTTTTCTAAGGGAAAAAAGAACCTTTTCAAATGAGGTTTTGAAAAAATTTTGTTTATATCTGTAAAGGAGCATCAAAACAGAAAAACAGAACAACTAAATCAGGAACAAAGGAGGTTCATTTTCAAAGATGAAACAGAATACTGCAGCCAAGTCTTAATAGTCAAACTCTGAGTAACTAGTGCATTTATGATACAATTATGTCAAACAATAAGGTTTAAGTTATGATGATCTAAAATAAACTAGATTTAAATTAGTAAGTTACAAAATATTTTACCCATTACTTTTAGTTTCATTCAGCTAGACCTCAGTACTGCAAACCCTTCTATCTACATAATATTGGTTTCAAGGGCATTAAGTGGTTCAGTTTGACTGCAGACAGAAACAGGTTTCAGAGTCAGATATTACTACGGCTGTATCACTGAATATTCTCATTTTATGCACACACATTTACACAGTTGTATTTCTCTTAAGAAGGAAACAAACACTGACCATTCAAGGAATGCTTTGGGCTGGCATTATTCACACTGTTTGAATTGGCCAACTTCAGAACAGTCTTGTCAAAGCCTGTTATACAGCAATCCACTCCAGTCATGGAGCAGAGGTGCTCCTGGTATTCTGCAGTTGCTTTTTCAAACCTAAAACAGTTCAATATTTCAGTCAGCATCTTAAACAACCAGGTTGGAGTTTTGGGGTTTTTTTTTGTAAATAGACTAGATTTTGAGCATTATTTTACTCCAATTCTCAAAAAGCTCATATCACCTTCAGCAAAAGAAAGGGATTAAGACAGGATATGAGTATACTGGCTGAATTTCCAAGTTATAGCATTTGATAAAAGCTTGTCCATATAAGTTTAATGTCAACTTCAAATCAAGTAGAAACAGAAGGAAATAAATTAGCTTTATATTTGACTGTCATTTTTAATCTGAATGAGTAGAGCTGAATACTGATTAAATACATATTACATCTCTGAAAAGATTCACTGACTATAATTGACACAGAAATTCATCAGCAGCCTTGACTCGTGCCACAGTTTAAAAGACTCAGAAGCAGAACCTTCCCTAGAAGGAAAAATCATCCAAGTTTGAAGCATCCAATAATGTGTGAAAACTTACCGCCCTTCTGCTTGCTGAGCTACGGAATTGATCCAGGAGAGGCTCTTCCCAACTACAGCAGAAGACCAAACAGCAATACCCTGAATAGCTTCAGGACAGTGAAGCTCACATAATGCTTCTACCAGCATCATAATTGTCACTTCCAATTCATTTCCCTAAATCCAAACCAAAAGTATTATTTAACAAAACTCATCTAACGCAAGAGCCACATGTCAGCGGGTGAGTACTCAGAAATGGTGAAGCAGCATTTCATTATACACATCTACAGGTGCTCCTGATATCCATCCACTGCACTGCTTTTGGAATAGCAGGGGAGCCAAGGAAGATTTTGTGCTGTGAACCCACAGCCTGAACATCAATGGTTAGCAATCAGTGTGGTGGTTTTGTACCTATATGAGAATTTGTAAGGGAGCACCAAGTAACAAATATCTATCCAACCAGCTTTGGTAATTTAAGCAAATCAAGTCATGTACTGAAGAAACTATTCAACCCTTTCAAGAAGGTTTCAACTACTTTATCCATCCATCCCACCCCTGAATTTAGCTGCTAGTTAGAGGAAGGACACCCATGACACAACCCTACTTCTCCTACCCACAGGTAAGCAAAAACATCACACTACCACAAGCTTGGCATGGCCTCACACTGATGCAGCACCAGTTTCACAAGGTTTCCTTGTGACTAAATTAGAAATTGCTCAATTGAAACTGTGCATTAACTATAGCATTCATTCCTGTGTAGTATTTGACCACATCTTCAGTACATCCTAACCTCCAATCCACAGTATCACAATCACAATAAAAATACAGAAATTAAAAATGTGGCTTTAAATAACTCATTCTTTTACATATCACTTGGTTTAGTAACTACTGTTTGCCTTAGATTAGTTCTTTTAGTTTATCATTAATATTTCTGCAATAGCCTACAGAGTTTGAAAAGAGAGTACCTGAGAGATACTATTATTAGTTTTCATTTCTGTGAGTAAATCAAATCCATGCCTGACTGTCACAGCAGGCTGGCCAGCCAGCAATCCAACTCTCATGATGGAAAGTCTAATCCTTGTCAGCCAATCCTGGCATGTCTGGCGATTGGTGTAAAAGAACGTCCTGATAACCTTCAGAGACAGGAAAAGAAAGAAGTTTCTCAAATATTTTGATTTGTGCAGAAGAATGTTGTTAAGTACTTAAGATTGCTATCAAAGGCAGGAAGGTTTATTTTCTCCACTTTTCAATTGATCTTTAAATTTATTAATGTAAATAGTCTGAAATCACATGTTGCATGGAACTGGCCAGGCACACTGGCAAGACAGAAGTCTTAATGTGAACTGACTATAAATTATGTATTTCTGTCACATCAAAGTCTAATTAAACAGCTTATTTCAACAGTGAAGAATGTTTGGCACCTAGAACTACACAACAGGCTATGTTGCTTATAAATAATTACTACATTCCCCAAAAGGCAATTAAAGCTTTAAATAACTGTGTTACTTTAGAATAGGGCTGCTGACAATCTACAAATAAGTGACTGCTACAAATCAGAGGTATTACAGGCTTGCTGGATTTATACTACTATACAAGCTGGTACTCCAAAAACAAAGCCTGGTTTAACATGTTCTGTAGGAAAATGCCAAAGTTAAAGCCAGAGTTTTTTAAGAGTCTCAAACTTTGAGAAGTTTTTCTGGAATTCCATGGCTAAGAACTGAACAATCCTGAAAACACTGTTCATTCAACAGACTATAGTTTTCAACAGACAAGAAACATCAGTGTTGCAAGACAGACAAACCTTGGGTGGAGAGGTAAGGGCATTGGCACATCCTTCATATGCATTGTACATCAATTTTTCCAAGTTCTCCAAATACTGCAGGAGGAGAACAAGCCTGAGCTGGTTGCTACTGTGTCCTTCATCATTGTCTGCAGTAGTCCACTGGCTGACATCTTGATCAGGGTTTAATGTGTGGGCTGCAAGACTCCTAATAATACCTACATATTTTACCAAAACATAGGAAAAGTGTTACCAGATGGTACTGTATTTAAATGTGCAAAGGGATAGCAATGCTATCTCTCAAAATCTACAAGTTAACAGTGATTATGCAGCATCTTTAAAATCTATAAGCACTGAAAAATAAAGCCATTGTGCCGCTTGCCTTAGACATAAACACCTTTGGTTCACAACTTTACCAAAAAATCTCATTAAAATAAAGTGTACTCTTTACTTTACCTTCAATTGTTTGAAATGTATCCTGGGCTCTCCCCAGAGGAGTTCGCAGCTTTGAGAGAACAGTGAACTGAGCTGCTTCCCAGACAGCCCATTGCCACAGCACAGCATCAGTCTTCAACAGGTTCCGAGGGATGGTTGGCTGATCTCTCTTATCTAGTCTTTGACAGCTATAGAATAACCTTTCTAACCAATTATCCTTCCTGAAAGAAAACATCAGTGCATCAACAAGTTTATACTGTACACAATTCATCTCCCTATTCTTCACAAACAAATCTCTCACAAAAATAATTTCCAAGCAGCAACGTATATAGGAAAATATGCCGAAAGGTGCATATGTAAGATATTTATAAATACTTAAAAGTATAAAAAAAAGTTTAAAAGTAGAGCAATGTAGTTTGTAATGATAACTACAAATTTTAAACAAAATGTAACTTGGACTTGTTTACTATAAATTCAACATTGATAGATTTCAGCTCTACAAGGAGTTCTTACCCAGTTCGGTGGAGGTTTCCATACAAAATAAAACTAATGACATCAGAGAAATCCTGTGGGTGGAATGTGTTACTTGGAGCTTTGCTCATGTGACTTCTTATAGCCAAAGAAATTTCTTGTATTTCAGTGTGGGTACGGTTACTGCAGGAAGAGAGGGAAAACAAGCCATGCTATAACGTACTTGAATAAACCAAAAAAAGTTGTGTAAGAGAGTTACACACACACACTGCATCTATACATAATGACCAGAACTAATTACACACTTTGGTATTAATACCAAGTGCTTTCAGAGTTCAGGTCTTCAAGACAAATTATAGGAAATAATATTGCTGAAGCTCTGGATAACAGGGACCTTACAGATATTCAGTGTTTGCTTCAAGAAGTGATGCACAGCTTATCAAATTTATTAATTACTTTGGTACTACATACTACTCTTAGACCTGTAAAAGCATAGGAGAGATAGCAAGACACTTAGAATCATTGAGGCTTGGATGAGACCTTTAAGATCATCAAGCCAAATCATCAATACAGAACTACCATTGTAAGCTCATGCTTTTTGATTTTGAACTAAGACAGCACAATGACAGTCCACTGGCATTATTTTTCAGGTGAAGTGTCTCTGAAGTAAGTAAACCATTATTTACACTGAAGCTGGTCTGAGCAACTCACCTCAACACAACATCTAAACGAATTGACTTCAGAAGTTTTCCAAAAGCTTGTCTCACACGAGCACCACTATGGACAAGTTGAACACGACACACATCAACACACCTGCAACACCAAAAAGAAAAGAGGTGTTAATATCCCCATTATCAGCATAATTCAAATAACATACAGAACTCTGTGCAAGTACCTCTGTAAAAGGTCATCTGGAAGGGAGGAAGACAGGGCATGGAGGCTACTACATGCTTGAAGACAAATGTTCACATCTTCCAGAAGTGCTGAATTAAGGAGTTGAAAAGGATAAAAAAAAAAAAGTTACTCTTGCTGGAATTAGGTAACTTCTGCACTACTCTGCATTTGTTCCCTTTTTATTTACAGATTTTGGAACTGAATACATCACAGAACTGTTCCATTGCTTTTGATAAATGATTTGTGACTGGGAAATTATCTACCAAAAATGTCAGTGATATGTCAAATCTCTTAAAATTGCAATTTATTTTAAGAAAATTAATTGTTTAAGTAACAGGGAGGGATCCACTTTAAAAAAAAAATCATAAAAAGAGTGTACATTCTTGCACAATACAACCTTAAAGCATCCTTAAAGTAAATGAAAGTAGAGTTGCTGCTATCAGTGGAACAAGGCTATTTATGTACTTAATTTTGAAATGTAAAAGACAGTTAAGTAAAAATATGCAATATCTTACTGTTTGCTAAAAGTCCTTTGCAAAACTTATGAAAAGATGGGAGAGAAAATAACGGTGTATATGTTTCTGATTTCTTCATCAGAAGAGCCACTTCCAAAGCCCATGTTGTAAGCAGTTTCCTTCAAAAACCAAGAGTTTAGTCACTCTACACAGCTACAGAAAGGTACTTTCTGATAGAACTTAAACAACTTCACGTTGTACATCAGTATCACACCATAGCTCACACTTTCCAAACAAGGTCTTTCTTAACTTTAAAGATGTCCCAAGCTTTCACAGCAATTTGGTAATACAGGATGGCAACTATTGCAAAAGGGTACTTTCAGTGAGCAAACCCTTTCTTTCAGTGAAGTTTGATAGCTCTGCTTCTACTGGATAGATCTTAGGATGGTTTAAACTTCTCTAGTTTTCATGTATAAAAATAAGCAGTTACTTTTTCCCACAATTTCACTAAAAATGCTTTAAAAAACCCCAAATATGTGAGTGGTTAAATTAACCCCAAATTTTACAAATTCAAATTACTCTGGTTTCTGAATTAATGTATTCTACTGGACAAGAAAAAAAAATTCCCAATTTCTAAGAAAATTTTCCTTACCTGGTATCTTGAGTAAGGTTATCTTTCTTAAGCAGTAGGCCCAAAAGGTTCAGGATGATTGAGAAATGCTTTTTTGTTGCTGTAGTTACAGTACTTATAACTGCTCCATCAAACAGAGAGGGAGAGGAAGAACTGAGGCTACTGGATATGAAATGGTCATGCCTGAAAAGGCAAGGAAAAACAAACTGTAAAACTATCCCAAGATTAGAGATACTTCCATAAAGTCTACAGGAGGAGAGAAAACATCAACAATCAACAGCAAAAGTTCAATGAGCACATACACACACAAACCACACTCTGTCAAAATCCAAATATTTTGATCCCTAGCCTGAAAGAACAAAGCTACAATTTGCCATCAGTCCATGCAGGCCAGTAAACTGTTCTCAACAGAGTCTGGTATACAATGCTTAGTGAAAAATCACCACAGCTAAGAATGCAAAGAGTAACAGTCAAAATTGTATATTCCCTTACTTTAACAACAGTTTGTATTAATAAGGTCTAAAATGTATTTACATCTGTTGTTTACATCTCATTATCCCTCCCAGAACTCTCAGTAAGCAAAATAATCTTTCCTAATTTACTTTCAGTAGAGTTCTCCCTCAGTTATCTCTATTCAAACAAAAGATTTCTAATCTGCCTCTGAATAAAAAGCCAATTTTAAGCCAGGATATGCTTTCCTGGCTGAGATACAGCTTCACTGCAATTAATGAAAGTAAAAACTAATTAAGGAAGTTTGGGCAAAAGCTTGATTGTAACAGCCCATTTAATTTCATCCCTCCAACAATATATTCAGATCAGTCCATCCTAGTGCTCTTAAAACACTGCTGAATTATTACACCTCATACCTGGAGCAGTGTGAGTACAGTGTGTAGAGCACTGCATACTGGACAGCAGGGAAGTGAACTGCTATGTCCCCATGAACAATCATCAGGTTTTTACTCAGCAGTGCAAACACAGTCGGTGAAAGGGCCCACATCTATAAAACAATTGCAACACAAGCACAGAAACATAAAAAGTAGGATCTATTTTTAACTGTAATTTTCATACCATCAATTAATGTCTTTCCCTTTTTCCCCATAGGAAATAATTGAACTCTATTGTTTTCTGATTGTAACTATTTTATTTCTCATTTCTTTAGAAGTCTGTTAAAAGTAGTTCATGTTTTTATATGGAAAGATCTGGAAAGGGTTTTCATATGGCTGATATACTACCAAAGGACACTTTACAGCTGCTTTTATCTGTCTTGAGTTTCAAAAGCAATTACTATGATGATCTTAGCACGAAACCCTTAACAACCCTCATAAGGTGCTCTTCCCTAGAAACTGCTTTTCATTATGCAACAACTAGAGATACAATCCATCCACTCTTTCCCCTAAGTGTTAATACTGGAAGGTTTTCTACAACTTAGAAGTTCAGAGACAAATATGATCATTTTAGTTACACATATGCGCCCTACTGGTGTAACACATTGAGTAATCAAGTATTTTTTACACTTATTGCATGAACTGTCTGTTGAGTTTTTACTCACCCCAATTAATGAGTTTTTAGCATTTCCAATAGTACTTAGAGCACTGAGGTCAAATATAACAACGAACTTGGCATTATCCACATTGGATATAAGCTTCTTGAAAGAGTCATGCTGGATTTCGGAACAGGCCTCGGGAAGATGTAAACTATGGAGAAGACTATTTAAAGCACAGGTCATTTCTCCTAGAATCAACCTGTAAGCAGTCTCCAGAACAGGAATGTTCTTCAGGCTCAATACAGCTTGGTATACAGCAAGGGCTGCTGCAACAACCTTGAGAACATAATTACAGCAATAACTGATTAAAACAAATCATAAAATGCACTAATCAGAAACAAAGAATTTAAAATCACTCTTTATCTATGATTAGCTTAGTCTGATACAGACACATATCTTCAATTTTCTGTACCTCTTTCTTACAGAATCTACTCATTATTTTCTAGATCATCCACCTAACACACTGAGTATCAAAGCCAGATGAACTAAGGACTTCTCCACCTGGAACAATGGCAAATTTACTAATTTCTTATCAAATCTAAATGCTAAAACCAAGAAGTAGCTATATCTGCCTTTTCAGAAGTTTCAGATATTCAGTTAGACTAAAAAACGTATTTTAAGATGAGCTTTACAGCTTAAGTTTTACAGCTTCATATATTCCAGGAATTGCATGAAAGCTGTTGGAATACACCTGTAGAAGTTACTTACTCTTACCTCTTTCTCCTTATGATAACGAAGAACAAGTAGTTTAGACTCTGGTATAAATAATTTCTCTACAAATGATGATGGTAGTTTTGTATTTATTTGTTCAACAATCTGGGGATAAAAATCAAAATAAGTAACTTTACCTGATTTTTACTAATTATTAAAGATTAATCAAAATACTGTTTTTCTAGTCCCCCACAACAATAAAAACATGTACAAACCAGTGTCAACAGATTCAGGACCGAAATGACATAGTCAGTACCACAAGTCTGACAATTTTCCATTTGATCCAATCCATAGGTGATGACCATGTCACAGTGTATGGTCATACTGGGATCCAGGCTGCCAAGTAAAACCCCAACACACTCATTGGCAGCTGTAAGCACAGCTTCAGAAAAGAACACTTGGTTTGCTGCAGTCACACATCTCATTACTCTGTACAGAACCTGAAAAATTAAAAACACAACTGAGTTACACTCCATTAAAAAGAGATGCTATTTAATTGTACTCATACCCATTTGATATCCTGTCCCATCACCTACTCTTGGCAGCTTGGTCAATTCTATTCTGAATAATGTCATCTTGACATTACACTTCAGAAGTGTAAGAAACAACAAACTTTCAACTGCTTGGTTTCCAATTAAGTTGGAGACCAACAAAATCTAAACTCATGATTCACAGTTCTGTTCAGTTCCAACTAACATCAACAGAACTCCCCTTGCAAAAGGCAGACGAGTTTTCTTGAGCTTTTGTCACAAGGATCCCCTGCAGATTAAGGCAGAAGTTACATAATTGTCTTGTCTTCAACTAGGAAATCCATACACTTATTTACTCAAGAAGTTGTGTCCCTCACAAAATTCTGCAAGGGCATAAATTCCAGCTGTGCAGGTCATAGCAACCACAAGACTTTGACTGCAGGTATTTTTATCTTATCTCCTCACCCATTACAGAACTATAGCAGCTACTTAGCATATTATATAATATTCATTCTGAGTTTACACCATCCTATACTATAGAGCTAGAGAAGTTTGCTATCAGATTTAATAGATACAATTTCAACAGGAATAAAAACCATCACATTTTATAAAATGTTTAAATTTTTTTTAATCAAACTCATAACTAGAATTCAAGTTTCTACAGTGGCATAGTTATCTGAATAAACAGTAACATGATTTCAAAGATAACAAGCAAACCCAGCTACACGAAGTTAAAAAGTTTTAAAAAGTTAGTTTCTGATACGATTTCCATGTGCCACTACCACGATCTATACTTCAATAAAATTATTGTAGCATATTTCTTGGAAAGAATAGATTTATTTAAAGCTGAGAATATACATATTCATGTAACATTCGTAAAACCTAAATCAACTCAGTCAATGGCATTGCTATATGGTGACAAAACAGGTGACCAACAGAAAGCCAAAGCAAATGGAGTTCTTACATCAGTTACATAAGCTTCTGTAATTGGTGGTCCTCTGATGGGGCTGAAGCGCTCCCCAATGCTCCTCACCACGGTGCTGAACACCCGCAGAAGCGCGGCCAGTTTGGGCAGCGACACCGAGGGAGGAGGAATGTCCTCATCTACTGATTCCCCAGAAGCCACGTGGCTGAGGTCCTGCAGCACACAAGGTTTATGTATCAGCACGCATCATTAACTTACACATGGGTAAAATATCCAAATGTGAGATTGAAAACACTTCATCTCTTTTCCAGACATTAAACTGTACAATCCAATTACTGATATATATATCAGTAATTATAATATTATATAATAATATAATTATTATATAATAATATAATAATAATATTTATTACTGATATATATATCTCTTAACTACACACATCCGAAGGTGGGATATAGGCACACAATGATAATGAGAAGTCACAGAGTAGCGATGAGTTTAGCCACTGAAACAAAGTACTCAGACTATATCTTGTAAATTAAACCTGAGGTTTATGAAGTTCCTGATCTCTGGAACATGATCATCTGTATTGCTGCACTGTTACAACAGTTGTCTGCACACTTTTACCACTCTTCCAAAAAACTCCCATCCCCAAACTGGAGTGGAGATGTTTGACTGGCCATTCCCATCACACATGCAAACTACGTTGGTCTGGAGACCAAGAGTTCAGTAACAGACTACTCCATGCCAGCTGGCACCAGTGCCTGGGAACATTCCCAGAAGTGCTGATCTCATTAGTAGAGCTGTAGCCTTGGTCTACCCCACTGTGAGATAAACACACTGGCTGGAAGCACCTCCTCCATGTTAGCACACGTTATCTTAAAACTCTTCCGTGACTAAGAATACACACATTGACCAGAGCAGCAGCCAGCTTGATAAGCAGTGATTTACTGCTCTGCCCTGTGAATGCTAAAGCTAGCTGCGCCAGCAAAGGCCCTGGTGTACAGAGAAGGACACTGACCAAATTATTGATTCTGTCTGGAGTGAAACAAATTATGCTCCAAGTACAATTTTACCTACAGGCCCTGCATATTACATACATAATGTAATATAATTGACCTATAAGTATGTATTCATACGAGCACATAAACCTTTAAAGACAGCACTCCCCTCCCAACCCCAAAGCTCTTCCTCTAATGACAGCATCAGATAAACTCTATGCCCTGTTAACTAAGCAAAGGTTACAAAGTCAAAATGAAGTACATTAAATGAATATAATTTAGTTTTCCATCAGTTCCTGCTGCATTATTTCCTGCACAACATAATCTGCTGCTTTATTTTAAAAATACAGATTTATCATTAGTCTTTTGAAGCATTAGGATTTCCTCTCTCCTCCCAACAGTTACAAACTCTGAAACAGTCTGAGGTAGGACAATTAAAGAAAGCACCAAGGAAAGACCATGAATTGTCTTCACATCAGCTCTTGACAAATAAAGGCATTCCTGTTTGGTCAATTGCTTAAAGTTTTATTACAACACTATATTCTCAATCAACAATGGCTGAAGGCCTGGTTGTGATACTAATTAAATAGTTCATGAGTATTTGTGCAGTTGGTCATTGTACATGACTGAAGTATATTCCATAATTTGGAATATAATCCTCTTTTTCCCAGGAAAGCCATGTAATTTTATTTTCTACAGAAGTAATACAGCCATGAAAATCACAGCTGTGGATTTATTAAGAAAACCGTAACAGTTAACTCTGCTATATACCATAAAGTCTTGTTTACCTCAGCATAAGCTTCCATATCTTCCAAAAACTGACCCAAGAGAGTGGTAGAAAAAGTTAGATCAGCAACCCAAAAGGGCTCCAAGCTCTGCAGCCATCCTATATAAAAATACCAAGCCAATTAATACAGGGTGACATAAACAATCATTAAATTTTAGTTACATATTGCTGAGGGAAAAGTAGCTAAGAGGTCATCTACATGAAAATACTAACACTAGTTGTTTTTAAAATAAATATAAATTGTATATTCCTCTTCTGTCCTTTTGCAAAAATCATTTTAAGGTTCAGTTCTGCCCCACAGCAGTTAAACACCAAGGACAGAATCTAGGCCTATAACACAAGAAGCATAATAAACTTGCTGTGAGTAACTCACAAGAAAACTGATAAAGCTATTGGAAAAACTCTGCCCATTTTTAAATGCCAGTCCAGTATCTTTATGACAAAGATTTTCTAAAAGTACATAAGAAAAAACACATCCTTTCACAGAGGATATACAAAGACATATAAATTTATTAAAGATTCTTATAAAATTGCACAAAACAATTGGTGTTTAAATGTACCCTGAATAAACCACCCCATTTTTCCAGGATTATCATAAAATGGAAAATGCAAATTTACTAAAAAGTTAGGAACAAAGTATCTTGCTATGTAGCCAGAACCTCAATTTGGTTTTATGTCAACTTCCACGTCAGAAGAACCCAACTCGTGTAAGTAAACCCTCAACATCTGCAAGGCAGAGCAGATGTGAGACTCTCCATGAGCTCCTCTGGCCAAACTTACCAGAGACCTGTTGTGTCAAAGAAGGTTTCTGAGTATGATCTATGTGCCACCCAACCAGTATGTCCACTGTGTCCTGGAAAGAAATTGTGAAAACATTGTCATTACCCAATTTGATGCACCAACATTTCTATTGTAGAAAGAAAATACAAAGCACAAAGAAAGCTTACCCTAAAATTGGTGCTGAAAATGTGTGGGTAGCATCGAGACACCAAAAGGATGCACTTGACACACTTGCACAGTAACTCTGGTGTATCAACATTTTCTAGGATGGACTGCAGGCTGGTCATTACAAGCTGAAAAGTAAAGCAAAGCCACCAGATATTTCACATTAAAATATGAGAGAGAACACATTGTAACAAACTACTTTGATTCCATCAACAAAACTCTACTCCTCCTGCAGGAACAAAATGTAAAAAGCATCACATACACTGCCATGAAAATAATCACTTCAAGGGGGCATTTGCTTGATATATGGCAGAGCCAGGTAACACTTTTCTTTAATTCTTTAGCCACAAAATAACTGTGCTGTTTTAAGTCCTTTTTCTCCTATTGAAGCTTTTTGGCTCTGTAAAGTTACTATTAAAATTGGAGCACAGACCCGGCCATAGCTGTTCTACATCCAAAATAAGAAACCCTAAAACTTGTACAAGTTTTTAGGACCTCATCTTGTCTGCACACAGATCCTACTCCTTCTCAGATCTATCAACAACTCCAGCTAGAAATTGTAAATAGGAGGTGGCATAAAACAATCAAAAGGTTGGGTTTTGTGTACCATTCCACATAAGTTCTCTTTTTGGTCTCAACAAGATTCTTCTTGGATCTGCTATAAATACTAGGAAGTTGCATCAAAATATGTATCATCCTAAAAAGACTTATCATTCTTTTCTAATTTAACCAGACTCAAAGAATCCCATTCAATCAGAAAGTTCCCTCCCATCATAATGGTATTTACTTCTTATTGTCAATATAGCATTACTTACTGTTCATTCCAGTTTAAAGAGTTCATTCTAACATTGCACTGAGAAAATCATTGATAATAATCTTTTAACTTGCAGTCTTACCTGCATTAAAGATGAAAATGCTTTCTTTTCTCCTACAGTCTCTAGTGCTTTGTAGGTTGCACACAAATAAAGAAGTTTAACTTCATCTTTTGTGGATGAACTGAATTTGCTAAAAATCCATTTAAAGATCTTCTCAGCCTCGTAGCTCAGAGAAGCACAAAGAAGGCCAAGACAGCAAGCTCCTTCCTGTCTCAATTCCTGAAGCAATTTGCTGCTGTATTTTTGGAGAGAAAAAAGAGAAACTTGGGATCTCCAGCCATGACAGCAAAACAGAAACATGAATGAAATTAAGCATTTTCGAAAGCAAAAGAAAATATATGCAGAAATGAAGCTGCTTCTCTCCTATTTAATGGCAGCAGTGGCAAAGCTCAGATAAAATTCTAAGAAATATTATTTCTGTGGAGTAAATCAACTTGAATAAAAGCATGCAAATGTGCTGTTCTACTTGCAACACACTACACACAATCCAACAGGAAGAGTTCTTAATATGAGCTGACTCTGGGAAATAACACTGACCTAAGCACCTAAAAGCCCACACAGACCTCAGCATCCTCTACATACACTCTTTAACTGGATGTAAATGAGTCAGCTTGTAAAAAAACTTATTTCATTTTGGAAGTTACACCACCACAGCAGTGCACAGCTCACCAGCTGACTGAACACACCTGAGACAGACTCCAGACTACCCACAGCATCAAAGCCACACTTGTGCCATCACACTCTCTCCAAGGCAGGTGTACTCCAGACAGCACAGCAGTATTGTTGATATGCCTAAGAGCCTTTACTCCCCCCTAATTTCATTCTGTTCCTGCAATGGGACACCCATGCAAAACTGGCAAATTAATTTCTCTCAAACTTTTCCCTCTTTATTTCAAACCTAATGCTGTTGTCATTTTTCCCCTTTAGAGTATTTTTTCAACTTACCTTTCATTGAGCACATCATGAATGGCAGTCAGGATATTATCCAGTTGCTTAACAAGTACCTGTAATATAAGATACATTAAAGGCATAAGCACAGTAATTGCCCAATACTGCCTCCACAACAGGTCCTGTTTACACCCACATTAAACACAATACTGCCAGCTCTCCTTGCCAAGAGAATGCCATTATGCTTTCCATGGCCACTGCAGACTAGCATAAACTATATTAAGCAACACTGCAATATTATCCTAGATGTTATATTTGATATTTATTTACAGTAGCCATGAAAATACTGGCAGTCTGCTATCAAGATCTGTTCCAAGTTTAGTTCTTGCTGATAACATTACATCACCATGGAAGACTCATCACACAGTTCATGAGTAGCATCTACTAAAGACCAAATACTAATAAATCAATTGTATCACTAGAAAATTTAATGGAATCAATAATATAATCTAAAGTATTAAAGTTTCTACTTAGGCAACCCTGCATTTCAGTGAAATGGAATACAGTTTTGGAGATGAAGCACTATTGATGAACCAGTGCTTCTCAGTAAACATAACCAGAAAGACTTGTTTTCCTAATATGCACTAAACCCCTGGCACATTAGTGATCTGATTGAAAAATTACACATTAGCTGCAACTGCATATTATATTAACAGGAAGTTTTCTTGACAAGTTAATAGAAAGGTTTATTCGCTTTTCTTCAAAGACATTCCTCTTTAACACACTGGATGGTACCCAGTTTTTGTTATAAGTTTTGAGCAACAACATGCTTTTGAGGGTACAGGGACAGAGATCTACATGCTTGACCCCTCAGAAGTCATAAGGGCATTTTGAAAATGTGTCTGGTACTTGCAAGAGAGGCTAAAAAGGAAAAGACATCTCTATAATTTAGAAGCTAAAGCAGGACTGCATTAGATGACAACTCACTACTGACTTCTACTACTTCACTTTGAAATCATATTTCAATCCTGAAGATGAAAAGAACTCAACTAAACTACACTAAGTAGTGTCAAGATCTGCAGAAACTACTGCTAGGTTAAACACTGTCCATTATGAAATTATGGCCTTGATATCACTTGACATCTGATCCTACTCTCATTAGTGAGCTCAGAGAAGCTTAACCAAAAGCTTCTTGGTGACAGACTTTTAATATTCTGACCACTAACAAAGTTTGTCATTGCTGACTTAGACATTAGAATGGCAATTTCAGTATGTTCTGAGATACCAATAAATCTAAATAAAATGCACTCACAAAATAAAATTTAAAAATGGGGAAAACCTCATGGAGAACAATGGAACTAACTAAAAATAACCACAAAATAACTGTGGAAAGCATTTATTTCCTAAACCCTTGTAGTAACAAGAGGAAAGCTTAAGTGTTAACTAGGCTTGCACAGGGGCTGCTTACACCTAGGTGCACAGACTAGAACAGTCTCCATATTCAAGTCTCATGTTCTTTGGAAAAGAACACAATTATCACTGGTTAATTAACATACAATGAAAAAAGGAACCAATTTCTTATAAATAAGGACAGACACAGATCCCACAGCTAAAGTATCAGAGCACTGCTTGCAAATGAGTGGCAGGATATTAAACCATCACTTCCTGCTTTTTCAGTACTTGGAGAATACTTAAGTTTTGCAAAACAGTGGGGGAGATGCGTCAGACAATATGCTCTTTAATATTTCATTTCAATTTCAAAATACATAATATTAAAAATTTATACCCACAGTGGGATACTTCCCTTCCCATCCCCATATCCTTAAAAAACACTTGAGGACATTATAGTCTTCAGCAAACCACCAAAACTCCTAAAGATATAATGAAAACAAAGATTTACTTAGTTCTCTTCCCACATACAGAGATGTTTAGTTAGAAAGCTGAGTGGCTCTAAGATGAGCTGTTCACAAGACTAAATATCTGTATGTTTTAATTTAAAATACAGAAACAGTTCTTGAACAAGACAACAACACTTTACTTCCCTTTCCCTCTGCTTCCTTTCTGAGGGATCCAGAGGTTATTCCTAAGAGCAGGAAAAAGAAAGCCACACACATGCCATGTGAATTCCTACAGTTCAGGCATTCAGTAGTTTGGTTTAAGGCAATACATCCTAATAAAACATTTCCTGAATTATGGAAACAAGACAGACAATCCAGGAATACACTCTCCTTCCTTGTGGAATGAAATTCCTTGTATACAAGATAATCCTTGCAGACATATCCCAATACTCAGATTTGAAAAAGACAGTTTTACAAAACAAGAAATACCCAGTGCTATGGAAAAGGAAGAACTACTGACCAGTTTGTTTTCTGGTTGCTGAATGAATTCTTTCAGTTGCTTTACAGTAGCCAGTCTTCGGTCTCTGTCGTCTTCCCGAGTAATCCTCCGAAGAAGATTTGACAGTCGAGACTCGTCAGAATAAGACAACGGTCGCTCTGAAAAAAAGCAATTATTTATTTTTTTCTACAGCATTTATCAACAGTACTGTATTGTCCAATATATGTATGAGTGAAATCAATTAGTCATAATAGTAATTTGAGAAAGCAATTAAAAATAAATCCTGACTGGTTTTAAACTTTCATGAGAAGGAAGTTAAATGTAAAATCTTATTTAGCTACCAAAATATTTAATTTCTTTATGTGGACAGCCCAGTACTTGTGTTGAACTCATCCAGAACTAAGCAGAACTGCCTAACTTCTACACAAAAACCTGGACTTAGTTTCCTTCTACATAAATGGAACTAAAAAAAAAATGGTGTGGGGTAACATTAAACCACACTAATTGAATAAACAAAAATAATTAAACATATAATATTTCCAGAAAACCTTGTGGAAAAAACAAGCTGCTTCCTGAAGCAAAGAACCAGATTTAAGTTCAAGCAACTACAAAGAAACAATATTTTCTCTGTGATAGGTGGCAGGGTTCTGCTTCAAAAAGGAAAATAGATCTGCTCTTCATTTATTGAGGAACAAAAGCCCCTAGCATGAAGAGGGACCTGGCTGTTCACTTAAGCAGATCATAATGAGGGAGAATGAACACCTCCCTAAAAAACCACTTCATTAAACTTGGCCAACAGCACACGATACCAGAGAAGGTCACAAGGCAGTTTACCCACTTCAGGGACAAACCACCTATGAATTCATACAAATAATTAATTGCCCTCATTTGCAAAAAGGAAACAAAACTTCTTTCAATAAACTTAGCATTAGATGCTTTATGGTAGTTCAAATCAGAGGATTCATGGAACATGATAAGGTTTCCTTAGTCAACATGACTTTAATGAGAAAATCCAAGATAGCTACAGAGAGCTCTCTGCTCTAGTCTGCTAGACATCAGTCATCTGATGTGACTAAAGCAGCTTTGTCTTTATTCAGTTAATGGCTAATCTACATTGGCATTACTCCCCAAGAGTGTCAGCTAATTGTTAAGTCACAATTGCAAGTTCAAGAAAAAAACAGAAGCAAAAAACACTAACCAAGAACACAACTGAAGCTACACTAATCAAAGCACTAGTTAACAAATACCTGTGACATCCACTTTGTGAAAATTCAGCAAGGTCTCAGCCACATGCTAACTCACAGAAGACTATCTTTAAAATTGTTTAATGAATATACTAACAAGAAAACATCAAAGAACTTAAAACCCAAAATCTTGTTGCAGTATAATCCTATTATATTTTAAAGAAGATACAAAAAACCAAAATGACTTGCTGAAACCTACGACAATCAAAGACAGCCAAGTTCAAAAGGAGAAACTCTTGAAATTTGACATTTCAAGAAGCAAACATACAAGTCATAGGCAGCAACTTCAGTCATCCAAAATTATATATACTAACCTTTTAAGGATTAAAGAGATTCTCACATACCCAGGAAGAGTCTGAATTAACTATTATTTAGTACTGTCAGAAAGTTTTTTTGAAGAGTTTTCTATTTCCTCTACATAGACATAAAAAGACACTAAAAGGACTACATAATTTTATATCAAGACACAGAATGGGATTATAAAATCTTAGTTTAACCCATTCCTAAAATCACATTTTTGAAACATGTCATGTCACCCCTTACATCTCAGTTCTTCCAGCTGCAAAGCGCACTGAACATTCTTTTTTCTCCTCTGAAATATTAATCCTTTCTTGAGAAGAAACAGCCTGTCCTCATGTTTATAATGTGCCTGGCATAAAGCAGGCAGTTTTTATCAGTGGCTCAACTACTACTTATACTAAGTGATGCAATAAGTGACAGTGCTTAGTCATTAAGTTTCTATTTTCATTCAAAAATGCTTGGAATAACTTCTTTTTGTTTTTTTTTTTAAGCTATGACTCAAACCTCAAACAGTGGGAAGAGTGAAGCCTTCTTCCTCAAAAACACAAGCCCAGCATTCCTGCACCCTCTTGAAACTCCAAATTTGTTCTTGCTGCATCTCCCAAGACCTTGCCCACATTCTTAGGATACTTCCAGCTCCTCCCTGGCCTCTATTCCTCAGCTGAGCAAGAGGGAGCACAAGCAGTGGCAGGCTCAGGAGAACACACACGGTGACAGGACTGATCATTGCTTGTGCTGCAGCCCAGGGAGAACAGGGAAGGGCTGAGCTGCTCCCAATCGTTGCTGCTCTTCTCATACTGGGGCTCATTAACTACTAACTTTTTACTCAGGCATCAATTTGCAACAAATTCAAAGCAAGCTCTTCTTAGAGAGGTCTCCACCAAATCTGGCTAACAGAAGTAAGGGTTCAAAAGCCATCTAAAGGAAATTGAAAGATTAACAGCCTAAGCCAGGTAGTTGAGAGATCTGCCAAACCTATGGAGGAAGCCTCAGCACAAGGAACAGTAAAACAAGATGAAAAACAAGCAAAACAAGTTTCCATCAACACCATCTGATCATGTATCACAAAAAATAAAATCCATACAGAGTGCATAACCACAGTGAACTTCTTTTCATATTGTGAACACAAGAAATGTTGCCAAGAGATATTCTCTTTCTAAAAATCAGCAGTGTCCTTACCCTGTGATTTCCTCATGTCTTTTGTGGCTAAAGCACGATTCCCATGCGGAACACTGGTAAAATCAGGATTGGTCACATTGTTAACTCTCAGCTCTTGCCCCAACGACTTCCGACCATAAGTATTTTCCCCAGATCCTCCATTGACACTGTAGCCACCTGTGGACAAACCAATGTGACATTAAAACAGGCTCTCAGACCACACATTTAGGAGGGTGGTGAGTTGAGAGTTATTCAATCCATATGCAAATTAGCAGCTCTTATCCTCTACCCTCTCCTTTAGCTTTCTTTTTCACTTCCACATGCATCAATGTTTTGTTATATCCTGTAAGCTTCCAGGTCACAGATTTAGAATCTCATGTGTCTTTTTTTTAAGTACATGGAAAAACCCACTATTGTCATAAAGTGTAACATAAATTTTGTAGCATTTAATGTTTTCTTATTATTACTTTGACATGAAAGGCTTTGTAAAATACAAGGTCAAATGCTAGTACACACAGTTAGATATTTTCACTTACTTGCTCCTTTATGCACATGAAATCTCCATTCTGGTTTTGCTATGAATCCACTACACAGGCTAAGTAAAATGGCCAAAAAAAAAAAGATTTTGAAAAGACAAATATCTGTTTGCACAGATTGAACAACTCTCCTTAAACATAAAGGTCAACATTTTCACTAATACTGGTATCATCCTTAATTAAGGAGTCTACATTCCACATTCTCCCACTTAAGATACATATTTGGTAACAATATAAAATGAAAATAAATGCATCATTTTGAATAATTCAATTGATCTTACTCCTAGATCCACAAGAATAAGCACATTCAAATGTTGAGACAGGAAATTTTCCACACCACTTTGAGGGGCAGGTTCTTCCCCTCAATACTGTAGAGAAGTGAAACTGTCCCCTGAGCCTGCCCAATCCTTCAATGTATTAGAGCTCACTTCCAAGAAACATTTCTACAGTGCCTTTCCTGTCCAAGAAATGGAAGAATCAAGTAAAATTAAACCCAGAATGACAAAAAATATGCAAGACTTCTTCCGGAAAAGATATTTCCAAAAGTCCACCTGTATAAAAGAAGGTCTAGGGAAAAGGAGAGGTGGCTCCCCATAAGAGGCTGCCTACTGAGACTAAAGGATTGACAAAAAAAGTGGAGTTCAAACACTGAGCTGAACCTCAGCAGATGTAAAGAATGTTTCTTTAAGATAAAGCCTTTGATAAAAAGCAGATATTAACTGCCAATATACATTTGTGCACTCCTATACCCATGGGGCTACCCTACCATTACAGAAAACCCTGTGCAAAGTTTCACTTGTAATTAGTTAACTACAATTACAGTAAAGATAATTTGCATCTATTTAGATTTACATTATTTTTTACAGCTCAGTTTTTAAACATAAACTAGCAAGTGTGCCACCTTCACTTTATTTTGTCAGAACAAACCACACTGTCCTATGAAGGAAGTAACTTCTAACAGCAATTAATGCATTTGAGCCTAAACATAAGAGTCACATCCTTGTATGCTTTCAAACCTGAAAAACTTCCAGAAATTATCCATTTGTAAGTGATTTTTATTATTAACAACAGAAACTGGGGGGAGGCAGGTAGGGGGTGTATAGAAGACGGGACAGAAAATCTCAAATGTAAATTCCATGCTGGGAGACTCCAACAGATGAATTGAAAAATCTTAGTAAACAAAGAAACTATTCTGCATCTTTAAGTTTACAAATTTCTCCAATAACAAAAATGAACTAGATACACCTGGAACTTGGTTTTATAGTCAGAATATCCTAATCACCTCTTTTCAAGTCACACCTGAACAAAATAGCATGAAGTGCTGAGCTAGCAGAGACATGCCCTGCAAGATACAGCACTGGAGGGAGAGCCAGGTACATTTTTCTTCTCAAATGGCACTTTCCCAGCAACTTCACAAACAACCTTTCTGAATTTGTCCAAAAGTTACTATTTCACTGCACTGCCAGTACATTCTTTAAAGACTAGCACCCTTCAAATTACAAGCACAACCTCCTATGCCAGTCTGTGCTAAACACAGTACAACATTCCATATTAGCAGACAAATACACTCACCTCCTAAGCAGTTTCTCTGCTGAAGTAAAACAAATCTTAAGGTTCTCGAACTATGCAGATAAACATGATTCATGCTTCTGCCATCTACTAACACTACCTTCTACTTATAAAAAAATTAATTTGCATCCAGATGTAACTTTTCCTAAGATACAGCAATTATTTACAGTCAGTTACAGGCCAGAGAAGTGAGGGGAGTTCAAATACTTTTTAGGTTCCTGAACAAAAACTCCCACACTACTATTCTTGGGAGATTTTTTCTTCAGTCTGGCCTGCCTGAGGATTTACATAGTCAAAAAGTGACTCTGCAATTTGATATCAGTATTTGGAATAAAGAATGAAAAAAAATCAGAACATAGATTTTTCATGACTGCAGAAAAGACATGATTCTGACTGTTTAGCTATTTTCTAGAGACAGTATTTCCATCCTAAAAAAAAAAATAAAACCAGTAAAAATGTATGAATCACACATCACATGATTTACATGAAGTCAGACTAAGGTACATGAAAGTAGAAACTGCCATTAATGATAAGAATATAGATCTGATTACTAAACAAAGATTCCAATTTGGTGCAGTAAAGCTACAACAGCAATAGATCAGTCTAGTAACCCGTTTAATCCAATACCAGAAGTACTGGAGGCTATTCAGGAAGAAACTGCAGCCTGAAGACCAGACATGTCCAGAATATTACTCTTCAGAAAAAGGTACTTATTCTGTTAACACATCAAGTCTTCTCTTGCATTCTTCTCCTAACACAACTGCACATTTTTCTCAATATTCACATCAACCACAACATTTCTTTGATCCCTGACAAATCTCCCAAAACAGCAATACTGTGGCAACAAGACAAATCAGTTCGCTGCCTTTTTTTGGGAGGGGGAAAAAAAACAAAACAAAATAAGAATTTCTCCACCATTTCAGTTTACTGCCTTTCCCTGATCGTCCCCTCACAATCACACATGAAACAGCAATCTGTGTACCTTTTTCTTCATTCTGTATGTCAGTGTGGACTCTGATATCATCGTGCCTTTGCCGAGACACCACAGCTGAATTTGAGGGTTGTAATCCATAGGAGGCAGAACTGCCCCGATCTCTGGATGAAGAATATTTTAAATTGTCCTGGTCAGCTGATGCACTGTCAGTTCTACAAAGAGAAAAAATATCTTTTTTAATGTAGGGATATAACATATATAGGAGTGGGATTCACATTCACTTATAAATGCAACATATTTAAATGATAATCCCAAATGTATCTCCCTATGTCAAAAAAGTTGTCTAACCTGTTGCTTAAAAAGTGACCTTAAATTCACATTGGGATAGCAATTGACTAATTATCACAGCAACATGCAAAGGAAATGCATTCCAGAGTGCCATTGCCTTTTCTTATGACCTTCTCAAGTCTCTTTTCAGATGGATGTCTATACAAGGAAAAAATTACTTCCCAAAGGTGACAAAATACAACTAGGTCCAGGTATGTACCACAGCTGGATGATGCAGTGCCTACCATTTGTGAAAGTCATCACTGATCTACAAATGAACATTTACGTAATATGCCATGGGCCTTATTAGCAACATAAACCCTCTTATTAAATGGAAGAATGTAACTGATGATCAGCACAAAAATCACATATTAAGTTTTTACAAAATAAAAAATGCAAGGTAAGGAAGGAAGCTTGACTGTGAAAAAACTGAAAGGTACATTAAGAGCTGTGATCCTTAAGCATAAATGTCTGCAAATAAAAGGCAATTTTCAAAAAATCTGCATTAGGTGTAAACCACTCTCATATCAGAAAACTGATATAGACCAGACTAAACTTTTAAGGAAAAAGATTAAAATTATGAAATTGACTCTTCTCCCTGGACATACTAAGTGGTTTAATTTTTAAGAATACAGGACTTTAATAAACTTGTGTGCATGAGACTTCAAAACATAAACTCAACCAATCACTTTAAATGCACTCATAAGCAATGATGGAGGGATGACATTAAAACAAATAAAGCAATAGCCAACCAAAGGGAGAATCACCAGAATTTCACTCAATTCAAGTGTATTTGGAACCAGACTATTCAGATTATTTACAGCAAGCTTTCCCTACTCAAACACTAAAGATCTACTATTTTTACATAAAGCTTTGGATAGTTCATTTGATTATTTAACAAAAAAGCAGGACAGATCATTCCTGTAAATTAACTACAATTTGTGTAAGGATAAACACCACATGTTCATAAAGAAAAATTCTTTCATTTTTCCTTTTCAAGAGAACACTGATTAGAACTGGTAGACAAATTCAGGGAAAAGGGAACCAAATACATCTCAAGCCCAAAAGGGAAAAACCCGGGTAAACTTTTTGATAAGCAGTACTAAAGGCTTGCTACTGTCCAATATAGCTTGGCCCCAGTACAACTCAAAGAGGAATACCATGAGCACTGACACTTGCAAAACCAACTGGAATTAAGGACACACATTTTATTCTCCTGAGAATGTTAAAAGACATTATATTATCAGTTTGGAACAATAAGAAAATTGTGCTTTTCCCCTGTTCTCACCGTGCAAGTTGATAAGAGATTTGCTTGGCAGGTATTATTCCCTTTTGCACTGTAAGCAAGTTCATTTTTAGACACACACAGCAAGACACTTTTCCTCATTCAGTCTTCACTGTGCCATCACATCTACTGCTTTGCTGGGCACTTGCTTGGACTATTTAAAATATAGGCTATGCTACTCTAGAGGCAAAGCCTTAGTAAAAGTCTTTATTCATAACAGTTAACTAGGATTGTAAAAATCTTTATACAATTATTCCATCATCATTCACCTATGCTGAACAGGAAAGTCCTGCACTTCACATGGTATTAACTTTAAATGTGACCAAATCATGTGCAAATTTCCAGACATACACAGAGACCCCAGATCTTTTCCCTGCCCTAAAACCTCCCAGTTCACTTTGAGCAATTATGTTAGTCTTTCAATGAAACAGGCTGACAAATTTTCAACTGGCAAATTTAAGTACTGATGGCTTCTTACATTTACCTTCCCAAAGGGCATCGCTTTTTTTAAGGCAATGTGCTGTAAACTGAATCATCTCTAATTGTCAATCATTAACACTGAAATTCCTACGTCTGAAGAAAAGCTGATTAAAAGTACAATTTTTAACACTGTTCTGTGCATCCCTATCAACTGAAGGACTACACATGCTCTCAGCTAACCCCACTTCCCACAGGACAGCCTTTGAATGCTTTGTAAAATTTTCCATTGTGGTAAAATACATGAATCTATTGTTTCCCCAGGAAAACCCACACACTCACTTCATTCTGGCTTCTGGAACAGCTAAGTGCAAACTAACCTGCTCACACTTTATCACCAACTAAAAGGCACGTCCAATTTTAGTAAAAAATATGTAATTGTTCTCCTGTATATCAATTTAAGAGACAATAATGCCCACTGACAACATTATTCCCACTACAATAAATGTGTAGTTTAGACAGGATAGAAACTCCTGGCTATCTTTATGAGGCAGAGACAAAAACCATCCTAGAAAGACACTGGTATTCTGTGACCCAGCTGACTGCTATGGCCCGTATTGCGTGGAAAGAGGATTTCCAATGGGAAGGAGCTTGAAAGGAGATGCACAGCAGAGCCAAGGACCTGATGGACCTGTGCATTTCCAGCTGCCCACTTCTCAGGCAGGAAGAGAACTCCACAGCTGTACTGTAGGCTCCTGCAACACCACTCTGGGAACTTGCTGCATGGACTCATCAAGACCTGGGGCTGTGACCCCTGTCCCTGTGCTCCCTGACCCAGGAACCCAGACACCTGGGTGACACAGGGCACTGCTGTGCACACTCACTGCCTGCACAGGCAGAGACACTGGATTTCCAAATCATTTTCTGAAAGATACCATTTTTCATGTCAGGAATGTGGTTATGATTTTGAAAGACAGCCCCTCACAACTCAAAGGCAGGCACTCTGTGTTCAGGCACTTGTCAAAGTCCTAAAAATAATTACTTTTTCCACCTCCCTCCAGCCATTCCACCAGGCAATGGGCAGAACTGTACTGCTGGTCACCTCAGCTCATGCCTGTGTTTCAGGAGGGCACTGCTCCTGCTCACATGGTGATATTTCCACTTAAATTGCATTGCACCAAGCAGATGGCAGGCTGCATGACAGACACAGACCTAATGCTCACCATTATCCTACATAACAACAAATTTAAGTTACGTACATTGACACTGTCACACACCTAACAAACATCATATATTAATAGAGTCTCAATGTACAATGTTAGCAACAGATAAGCAAAAGTAAAAATACAAATGCTGTATTAGACAAAGCCAAAATGGGAAATTGCAAGGATGAACACAATTATGATTACCTTATACTGCAGCTTCCAAAGTTTATTTGGCACTTTATGAGAGACTACACTGTATTACTTCTACCTGAAAAGCTCACTGATGGAGAAAAAGCAAAGTACTTCAAGAGCTCACATGAGAGTTTTCATCTTTCTGGTTCTGGTGGAAGATTACCCATCACCACCAAGTGGCTGCAGACACTTTTAGCAATAGCATCTAAACAGAAGATGCTGCAGTCAGTTTTCTGCAGGGTGATTTTAAACCTGCCTATGTCCATCAGAAAAAGAAAATAGTTCACACACTTAAATAAGCAGAAATAGCCACTCGTGTGTCCTCCCTCTCCAAAAAGGCTGCTTATCTTTTTTTCCACTAGCATACAAAAGGAACCAGACTTTTCAAAAATAAGTATATTATTTCATTCCATCCAGAGTATGAATATGATTTTATTTGCCAATTTATCTGACTGAAGAGAGCATGGCTAAGAGCAACTAGTTTAAAAAAGAAAATCTTTATCCAGAAAAAAAAGAAAAATAGATCAAAAATGTATTGTTACTTTTGGTATATGGAAGCCTTAAGAATTTTTGTCCAAGAAACTTGCTACAATCTGGTGTATACTGTTCATTATGTATAGCTTTTTTGGAACAACCCTGCCATATGGACATTATTTTGAGACAAAAATCACTTAATTATTCTATTTGATTTTATTTCCCAGTAAAGGACCTACGTGAAAGATTTACTCAAGGCAACTCTACTGTGTGAGCACTATTATTGTTCAAGTCAGTTGATTTTACTTGCTTATTTTCTTATTTGCCAAGTTTATTTGAAGTAATGCAGATAAATTCTTCATTACTGAAATTCTTTATCAGTAAAATACTTAAAACTTAGAGTCACTGTATTCACCCAAATTCACAGCTTCCCACCAAGCTTCTGACTGTTCTGCCAAACTGGCAAGCAGAGCTTCCTTTTGCCATGATCTTCTCATCACTTGGTCCACCCTGCCAAGCCAGAGCCTGGCTGAGCCCACCCCAAAGCCTACTTTTGCTTCTTCTCCTGTGTTGAGAAAAAGCAAGTGGCCATGTTTTCTATTAATGAAATAACTAATTAACTATCTTCCTACTGCAACTCTGCCATCTCCATTGCTGGATATCTACCTGCCATCATAGCAGCATTTTAAATCACCTCTTGATTCTATGTCACTCCCTTCTTAGACAGTACCTCACCAATTTCATTCTGTTCCATGACGGGCATTACTAGAAGGGAATGTCAGGGAAAGGTACCACATATACACATCTTCTTTTTCCATAGGTGTATTCCACCAGACATTTTGGGGTACAGGATGAACTACCTAAAGCCTTGGTCTGATTTAGTGTGGCTGCTCTTGTAGTGAAAACAATCTGCACTCCAAGTTTCTTCTGCTTCCCACTGACACACTTTCATCTTCTTTAATCTTTCTCGCATCTCATTCTCCTCTGTCTTCACATTAAAAACAAAGGTTTTTACATTACAAATATCAGCTCCTCCATTTTACCAAAACCCAAAAAAAGCTTGGGAAGGTGTGAGATCAAAGAGTTATCATATTTAACACAAATGTGAAAGGAGAAGAATTATGGTTTCAACTCTGGAACTGAACCCATTCCTGTTCAGCATCTCCCACACGCAGACCACTGAATCTCTTCCCAGAGTTTCCACTGATGTTTTCACAGTGGCACCTTACAACTGATCCTGCATCTCATTCTTTGAGCTGCCTTCAACATCACTGACTACTTTTCTCTCTCCCTCCCTATCTCAGTCTTTGCCCCCCTCTCTCTCAGCCACCCCTGAAGGGACAGAAGTCATATCCACTTTCACCCTACATGACTCTAAACTTTTTCACCCACATGACTCTTAGGTAATCACAGCAACATCCTCAAACACCTCTATGCTGCCAACTTTCAGGTCTCTCACCTGTGCAAACTACAGTTTTAGCCTATTTCTAACAAAGGTTTTACAGGTACTTTGTTGTACATGCAAGCATAGAAGAAAGAGAATCTCTGTTTCAACTTTCCTTCTACACAGCACCTGCTATTATCACCTGCTTGTCATTCACTGCCTGGATCCAGCATTATGATCAGACAATTTCCACAGTGAGTGCTTGCTTTTTGTAGAAGACATGCCTCTGCCCTTCACAGCCATGTGAAAAGCACTGCTCTGAACACCACTTTCCTGGGCCATCTGGTCTAATTGGTTTCTTTGCTCCCTGCCAATATCTCCCAACCTGTCTGAATTAAAGACAGGGTACTTACTTGTCCTCAGTTACAAACTTCCAGCCAATATGCTCTCCTGCTTAGGCCACAAGCTACCTGGAAGGAGACCATATTTTACTGTCTTGTCTCATCAAGTCTAAACCCATGAGGACCAGGCACTAACTTGGTTTGGCAAGCACCCTGCTAACAGAAATTAGTAACTCAAAACACTGACTTACATTGTAGGAGAAGGACACATGCCATTTTCATTATTTCAGTACTAAAACCTAACAGGACACTTCTGGAAATTTGCCCAGACGTGAAAGATGTTGTTTTACACTTTTTCACATCCTCCCCTGCTAACCTACATTTATGATAGGGGAGAGAGAGAGGTCCTGTTAATTAAAATCTTATCTTTCTTTTCCCTCTTTCACCTAAAAATGCCATGTTGCACCCTGCACTTGCTAACCTGCTGCCCTGCACTCACACTCCTGCATTTCCCCCCAAACAGCAGTACTGCTTGTTTCAATACATAATTAGCTCTCAGCACTCTTACAAATTAACTCTGTTCACACACAAGGCCTGCACACTGAAATGATTTTACTTTTTGCCCCAAGAGCTGTAACAGGGAAAATGCAGTGAGATCTGCTGAACAATGAGAAAAGAAAGAAAGAAGCAAAAGTCTAGACAGCTGCAAAGCTTAGGAGAAGGGTGAACAAAATCTTATCAAGCCTTCTCCAAAAACCCTTCACTGTTCTCTGTCACATCCATCCAACATCTGTCTACAAAGTTTTTGTGTTGCTATTAATTGAGTCTGGTACACAGCAGTTCACAAGGTAATATGCTCCTATACATCAGGATAACTTCTTCCTCTGTAAATAACACACAGACAGCTCTATCTGTACACACACTGTTGGAAAACCAGTCCATGATGTATGACTGCATCCACACACACACAAAAAAAAATCTCATTTTAATTAAGAACTACTTTTCCTTAAAAAAAGCTCTGTGCTCCTCCAACTTTCAGTTTCACACTCTTTTCACCACAAGCCCCAGTTCTAATCAGCATAACTAAAAACTGAGAGGAAATCTGGACCTACTAATGAAAATCAATCTAGTCACTTTTACACACACAAAAAAGTGCATTTGAAAATGATCCATCTGATGATACACCCATGTATCAGCAGTTCCTTTTTTTGCCTTTAGGAACTTGAAACAACTGCAATTCCTACAGCTTTCACTACTTGGGCCACTTCCTTCACCTCTTCCACACCCTGCAAGAAAGCATTTACCAGCAGTATCACCTGAAGTAAATGAAACAATCAGCCAGCAGAAAAGGGAAGGAAAGAATATGTGGGTATATTTGTGTTGAGGGGTTTGTCCAAGATCATATTTCAAATTATGAAACAAACACAGACAGTCAGTTTTATATAACAGATCTCCTTTCAACCATGCATGTGAATCACTTTTAAAAATTAGTTAACACCAAATCGACAGACTGATTTAAACTCTGCACTGCCCTTAAATTCATAGTGTAGACTCAGATTTCCCATCACCAATCTTTCTGAGATGTAAAAAAATGGAACACTGCATGTAGATGAAAACGTGCTGTGTTCGGGACTGTGTGAACATTTCTGATTCCTGGTATCCCCCACCATAATAATAATTTTTTAAAAGTAATACTTAAAGGAAATGATACAGTCTTCACTGTGCCAATTTAATTTAAATTCTGGAAAGTGTCAGGACCAGTGGAGAGGTGTTGGCTATTTCTTAGCAGAAGCTCCTGATCACACAGTGTGATGGAAACAGAACAAGGCCCTATCCATGCTGAGGCTCCCTTAGGCTGCCACACTTCCTCTGGTGCTCTCAGAGCTTTGGCTCTGCTGTGGCTTTGTGGACAATTATTTTAGCAGCCCAGGTCACACAGCTGTACTTGAGAGCTAAGGAGGCACCAGGGAACACACCAGAGCCACACATGGAGGTAACTTCTTAAACCAGCCTTATCATCAGGCAAAGCATTTCTGCAGCTACACTCTTACTTTCACCCTTGACACTACTGAACCCACTGTAGGCAATACTACATTGGATAAAATCAGCTTCCTAACCCTCATAAAGATGTATTTTTTGGATAAAAAGATAGAAGCCATGACAAATTCATATATCCAACCAAAATGCATTTATAGAAGTCATCCACCACAAAGACATATCCAATTTCTTCCAGGTGGAAAGGTCACAAGTTAGGGCCCAGAATTACAGACTGCAGCCCAGAAAACTGAAGCACAAACGTAGGTAAGGAGTAAGAGACCAGTCTTCTTAATTCTCTTCCAAAAAGATCTAGATGCTCTAAGAAAATGTCATCAATGAGGTTCATGAGTACTTAAGTGAGGAAAAAATAGTAAGTTATGTGACCAAGTATTTCAACTGCAGAAGAAATTCGAATTTAAATGACCGTGCCCCATACACCATTAGGAATTGAACAGCCTCTAGCACTGGCCCTAGAGGCTGTGCTGCTAGCTGTTCAAGCAAAAGGAAAGCTTCTTTCACAGTAGATGCTAAAGTGACCTTCACATCCAAACAATTTTTCTAGTCTGAACTACATGAGACTGGGACCATCACCTGCCAATATATTCCCAAGCATGTGCTGCTCTGTTCTCTACTGGAAAGTTTGTAAGTAGGGTCCCATGTTGTGTTAAACTTTCAAACACACTTTAAAAAGCCTCAAATCCACATATTTTTTTAAAAACCTAAGAAGCACCCAATTTATTTAGGATTTCTACACGACAGTTTTGACACTGAAAACAGCAAGGCTGAGCAGTAGAGCAAATACACTGGCATGAGATACATTAGAAATAATTAAGACCTGAAACACACTCTCTACACCTAACTAAAGAAGTGAATAGACTTTGAATTTTACTAAAACATGCCAGGTGTAAACACACCAAAAGCCTTACAACACATTTTAAGTGGACTGGGGTGAGAGTTTATATAGATCAACTATTCTCCCCAGATTGAAAGAAAACCAAAAAAAAAACCCCAAAAAACCAAAAGAAACCTATGTAGTATGATGTTAACCCTCAAAAAACTACGAGTACTCCTGCAGCCCCAGTTCCTCCCTGGCTGTGTTGCAGCTGAAAAACAGGCTGAAAATGCGGGACCCGAGCCCACCCCCGCTCGCCCGCCCCGCAGCCGCCGGGGAGGGACGCGCTGCCCGCAGCCACACACCGGCCACCGCCGCACACGTTACAGGCCGCGGGAGCGGGGGCTCCGGGGGGAGCAGGGCGCGCTCCCACCCCGCCGAGC
>WBNO01018678.1:829971-873764 GCA_013400575.1 Peucedramus taeniatus
CGGCGGCGGCGCCGCCCCGGGCGGTGAGAGGGGTGTCAGCCCCCGGCCGTGCCTGTCGATGACAGCCCCTCAGCTGCTGGGGGAGCCCGTGCGGGAGGGCAGCCAGGATATCCCAACGCCAGCGGCGTGAAGGGATCGCGGAATCCCTTGGGTTGGAAAAGACCTCTGAGATCATCGAGTTCAACCTCTCTGCGAACATCACCACGTCAACTGTACCATGACACCGAGTGCCACGTCCAGTCTTTCCTTAAACACCTGCGGGGACGGTGACTCCACCACCTCCCTGTGCCGCCCATTTCAGTGTCTAATCCTTCTTGTGAACTTCTTCCTAATATGAAACCTAAACCTTCCCTGGGCACAGCTTAAGACGATGTCCTCCCATCCTGAGCATAAGGGTATCCCGGGCCCCGAGGGCACCCTGGCGCCTGAGGAGCCCCGGGGTGCCCGGGACATGGCGGGAGGCGGCGGCTCCCAGTCCCCAGCTGTGAGGGGAGCCAGGGGATCCCAGACCCCGAGTCCTGGGGGGAGCCAGGGGATCCCAGACCCCGAGTCCTGGGGGGAGCCAGGGGATCCCAGACCCCCAGTCCTGGGGGGAGCCAGGGGATCCCAGACCCCGAGTCCTGAGGGGAGCCAGGGGATCCCAGACCCCGAGTCCTGAGGGGAGCCAGGGGATCCCAGACCCCGAGTCCTGGGGGGAGCCAGGGGATCCCAGACCCCGAGTCCCAAGTCCTGAGGGGAGCCTCGGCCCCCGGCGCTGCGGGGCCGAGGTTTCCAAGGCGTGAGGGGAGCCTGTGGCCCTCGAGTCCCGGGAGCAGCCGGGGCTGACAGCACCTGAGCGGGGCTGGAGGGCGGGCTCTGCCCGGCTGCCATCTCCCCCCTTCCCTCTGCACGGGTCTGTCGGCGCTGCCCCGCGCCTCCCTGGAGTCTGCAGGGAGCTGTGTCCCTCCGAATGGAGCAGATCCCCATCCCCACGCTTCTCCCCATTAGGGCACCTCGCCCGTGCATGAGTGACAGGGTGCCTGATGTTCAGCAGCCATCAGCTGAGAGCTGATCAGGCCCACATCAAACACTAACCCTTCAGGTTTCCCCATCTTCCTCACAGGAACCTTCTAAAATGCATTTCAGAAGCAAAATTGTGTCTTTCTGAGCCCGGATACATTTCCGTGTATCTCCATGGTTATCCGTGCTATCCTCCAAAGCTATCTTCACAGCTGCTGGAAGGGCATTTGGTGCCCACTGTTGGCAAAGCCTGTCTGTTACCAAGAAGGCGAACAATTCTGAGGAGAGAAAAAAGGTCGCCTCCATTTGGTAGATATTCTAAGGACATTTCCCAAAAAAAAGTGTGTATGCTGTCTCTGGCATATTTTTATTTCTCCTACAAGGCCTGGAAACTTATATTAGCTGATTTGTTAAGTCCAATTCCTGGCAGCAGAATATTCCTTAGTTATGAAAAATCATAATAGTTTGGTCAGGTATTCAGCAAAGAGACATGAGTAGATCAAAATCTTTTTTTAATACCAATATCTGAGGCTTGAGACCACTGCAAGACCTGAGGACACTTCTGAAATTCTTCTGTGCCTATTTCCATGTTAGAAATCCTCCTAATATGCCAGGGTTCTGTTGGAGTCTTCACTCAGACAGATGGCATCCTGCCGCCTCCCTTGGACTCTGCTGGGCAGCCCTCATCCTGCTGATACGCTTCTATTGCCTTGCTGTCACTTAGCGATGCCTGCAAGACATAGAGATTTCAAAATCAATTTCAGGACAAAAAGAAAAAAATTGTATCACAAGGCTTCATCACAATAAAATGCCACTTCCATGCAATGACCCCTGCCCATCAGTCTGAGTTTCAACTGATGTACATTTGCGTATTTTATGTGAATTTTTTTTGCAAAACCAATCAATTCCGTGAGCCATGATAGATTTTTTCCCCCGTCCTTTATAATTGAGATGGACATCCAAAATGACACAATATGCCACAAAATTATTTTCTGTAAGTTTAGCAACAATACCTGCTGCAGATTTTCTGACCCTTCCCAATTAAGTCAAGCACATCCTCTGCCCCAGTGATGCAGCAAGTGATTCTCCAAGTTTCATTACTGGGTAGCATCCCAGTGGTAACAAACATGAATCACTTGAGGGACAAGGTAATTGTAGCAATGGATTTTTAACTGCACTTCAAATTAATTTACCAAGGGGAGGCAAGAAAGCAAAAGCAACCAGGATACTATGACCAACAACTGCCTGCATCCACCAAGAGTTTAAGAACCACTGATTTAGTGTTCAGTAGAGTAAATTTTGTATCAGAAATCCTGTATTCTAGTGGTGAATTTGCTGCAGTCTGTGTGGTCTAATGCAGATCCCTCTTCAGAGTGCAGTTGTCTCCATTTGTAAAATGGATCAGTTCAGCTTTCTAAACTGCTTTTGTGCACAGCCTTAACACTGTAAAATATTATATAGCTACCAAAATAAAAGATGTTCTAGATTTGTTTCTACAAAGATGATTATATTGTGAAATTTGAATGGTATTAAAGATATTAGTTAAATAGCTCATCAAGATTTGTGAGATAGAGTAATGATTATTCCTACAGCATTTTCTCAGTAGCAGATTTCAATCAGCCAAAAATGGATTAGGCCATTCAGATATTACACTAGGAATTAAGAAACCCAGGGAAGCTGAGGTCAGGATTTTCAAAACTGCCTTCTAAATTTCAGTCCTGAAGTTTGGAACTTGGATACTGAGTAGTCAGTACAGACATCAGTTGGAGCTGTACATTATGAAGTCTGGCTAAAAAATAAAGTGTTTAAATATGGACCCTCTCAAAATAGAAATATATGTACTTAAAAGACCTGCCTTAAATTCCAGAACGAGTCGATGACACTTGTGGAGATACGTGCCCTGTCTCCCTCCTGGGTGCATGCTCAGTCCAACCCATCGAACTGCCCACATCCATCCTAATGCACAGCTCTGGAGTGACAGACACTGTGAACCACACTTTTCCTGCTTTGTAATTCATGCTAATGATTTCTCGATTTAATATATCAAAGAAAGCTGCATTAATCTGAGTGTTATTTTTAGTTGGAATGAAGTGCAGACTGTATATATTTAATGTGCTGAAATAGGGTGGTAAGCACCATATTGTGTCTTTTACCCCTCGCTAATTTATTTCCTTACTAAGCAGTGTGTCTGGAGAAACCAGCATGAGCTGAGGACTGCAAGTCACTCCTGGCTCTTGGCTCCCTCTGATCCATAATAAAGCTACAGATTGAGAGAAAAACAATCACCAACCATGAGAGGGAAAAATGCTATTTCCTCTTGTGGAAATAGGACAGAAGCCAAGGAGCAAAACAGTATTTAACTAGAGCAGAGAAGCACCAGTCGCCAAGATCCTGTAGTCTGTATATTTCAGATAGATACCTCTTAAAAATTAGAAAGGATTCTTAAATGAGTTACTCCCTAAACCTACCACACTGTTTTGATGGCAGAATCCAGTTTCTATCAATAACCCACCAAATTTTCAGTTGAATGGCCCCACAGACTAATTTCTGGGCATAGCAGTCTCAGAGCACATGGGATGTGTGGCCAGTGTGTGCAGGCACTGGGAGCACGGGGTGTCCAGAACACGTTGTACTGGTGGCTCAGGCACAGCCCCCAGGCGTGCACAGGAGCTCCCCCAGGACTCCCACTGTGCTCTTCATTAAAAACGAGGGCAGGTACAAAGATCTACAGAGGTCTCTGCCCAGCAGGGACACTGTCCATCAGCAACAAATGCTACAGCCCCTATTGAGGCCTACCTTGTCTCATCCCAAACTGGAATTTTTTCTTATCCTATGAGGTGATTGATGCAGAAATCCAACATACAAATAATTCTAATTACAATGCATATTGAATCAGTGACCCAGTTCAACACCAGTTTTGAGTTGAAAATAATTTTAGTGTAAAAAAGTCAATCTTTTTGTTTTGTAATTCCAATTTGAATATCAACAAAAATAATCTTTTTGCCTTCTTTTATTCGTATAAAAGACTAGGGAAACATTGTTTTATTTTTTCTGAGTATTTAAAAAGCCACTCTGAATTTAAGTGGGATAGCACATGCAACCATCTGCTCCATTTCCTCAAGGTCTTTTAGAGGATATCTTTTCCTGAACAGTATTCCTCTACAACAGAGCAACAAATATAAGATATTTAATTTCTTAGAACTTGTCATCCTGAATTTCCTTATGATTATTACATCTTTAAGGCATTTTACATCTCCTAGGTGAGATGTACATCTCCTAGCATTATGTACAGTATGTGAGTAAATATGAGTTCCTGTTACAGATATCATCCTGTCATAGATTTATTAAATCATGGGCTACATTAGTCCTTGTTTGTGTGTATAAGCTGCTTCTTCATATTCTGTTTATTAACAGTATGTTTTAACAGTATGTTTTTCTGTTTATTAAGTGTATACTTCCTTAAATGTCCTAGATTTTATTACATATTACCAGCAACAGTCATACATAACATACAAACTGAGCACTTCCCTTTAAGTGACAGGTTTCTAAACAAGTAGTTGTTGCAGTAATTTTGACCTGACAAATGCATAACCTAAACCAGTCAGGTCTTTTAAACTATAGGTCCTGAAAGTCCAAGGAAAAATAGTAGGAGAGAAAATTTTTTTTGTCAATACAAGCAGTCATATTATATGTATTAAACTTCAGCCAGGGTAAAAATGGTGAGATAGTCCAAAGCAGTAGAGTCCATGCTGGTTTCAGGAGAGTGGGAAGTGCAGCAATTCTTTTCTGAGTTTTGGAATCCACACAGAGCTCCTTAGAGGAAAGTCATGTGTCTGCCTGCGGTGTGTTACATAGTTAAATTGACAGCATTGTAACAACTCGGTTACAAAAATTTTCAACATCTCTGAAAATCAAACTTAGTGGAATGTCTGATGTGTAGACAGCGCTGGCTGAGAATCAAGTGTGCTTTTACTCACAGCAACTGCAAGGTGCTCCACGAACAGCAGCTCCCTCTCCTCTGCCCAGCGAGACGGTGCCGTCCTGCCCGAGACTTCTGATAGCTGCAAGCCAAGCCTGGCTGCAGATCAGTTCATGATGCTGCAAGAGTTGGCTGTTCGGGCAGCTGTGGGGAGATCTGTGCTGCTTGCATGATTCCTGAGAGCCTGGGCAGAAGCCTGAAAAGCACTGCAAGAGGGAAAAGCTGAATCGGGGCTCAGGAGCAATTGCACATTATGAAATGCTGCACAGTGGTGGAGCAGAGCTGGCGTGCGCTGTACTGCACTGCAGAGAAAGGCAGAGTTGCAGCAAGAAGCAGTTATCTCTCACTGGGAATGCCAATAGTGCAAGACTATTATGCTGTGAAGCCCTTTTGAAAAATTAATGGTGTACTTGATGCTTCACCTTTCTGGTGAATCTGAGGATTTCCACCTGTTAAAATAACTGCTCTCACACATAAATTTTCATGCTCTGCAGACCCAAGTTTATGTCATGTTTGTTGAAAGGGTAATTTGAAAGAGGCTGCCAGGAAAGTATCAAGCCTTTAGGCATAATAAGCTCAGGGAAATTTGTTTGAATGGTGTAATGAATCCAACTTGTTAATTTAGCTCAGTTTGGTGCTTATGCTGATAGTGGAGTACTATGAAAATGGAAAGAAAAATTGGTCTAAAAGGTGCAGTACAAATAGAAGTGAAACACCGAGTAAACTCCCCCAAGGTATTTATGCTTTAATCTTCTCTAACTTTAATTGCTTTTTCTAGGCTTAATTTCCTACCTTTTTTTTTTTTTTAATGTGTTCCATATCTCAACATTACCAAGTCCTTATCTCTCCATCTTTCCTTGAAGCCTCTGGAAAAGACTTTCATGAGATCAGTAGAGATGTCACTTGAGTCATACTTCGTGAGACAGCTCGATAACCAGCCTTTATAAGAAAAAACACAGTATCAGAGCATGTGAGAGAGGAGCCATGAGTCCAGAAAGAGAGATTCAAGCAGCAGGTCCTTATCTCTCAGAGTTCAGTGCTCTGACCTAGGCAGCGTTCTGTGGGACTAATTTTATGTGTGATGTACGACCAAATTATCTGTCAGTTTCGCACACATTTCTCAAGCACCACTCAGGTTTTCTCACAGCCTTTCTAGGGCATTTTTGTGGAAACTCACAAGTTGAGATGTCCAACCACAAAGCTGGCAACGGGACTAAAAGTAATTCCTAGAGGACCCATGACTCATCTGCTGGCCAAGGGACCGTGTAAGTAAGCTCTGTTCTCATACGAAACCAGCTAAAAAGGCAAAATCTTTCACATCTCTGGATGTTTGCATGATAACATGCTAACAGGGTGGGAAAACACTCATCAGCAGAAAACAAATTGAGTTGATAGACTTGTGGCATGTGGATAAAATCGGGGTAAACACAGGGAGCAACAGCAGATTCTCTGGTTCTTCTGCAAGCAGGGTGCTGCAGAGGATGGGCATCCCTGTGACAGTGGTCACTGGCACTATCTAGAGCAAACCCAGAAGGGTTCAAGTCTCCACAAGGGGAACTGAGGCCCCAGGCACTGCTTGGTTGAAATCTCACCTGCATAGCTGTTATTGCATGTTATTTTTGTGAGAAAGGCTGTGTCCATGTCTGAATAATGACACAATTCAATCTGAATCAAAGGAGGATAAATTGCCTTTTACTGCCAGATACATGCAGTGCAAGGACTCAGTATTCCTTTGAGCCTATGAAAAGCTTGGTGTGGGAGAGCTGTCTAGCATTATGTAAAAGGGAATCTGATTTCCCAAATAGCATACACGCATTGTAACCACCAAATCATCTTCCCATAGTGCCCTGTATAAATCACTACAATTTGCAGCTTCTCCAACAACAGCCTTACAAACCACAGCTTCCTTCAAAAGCAGCTTTAACTCATCTCCAGCCCAGGGTGAAAAAATAGCATATGGCTTTGTGCATGAAAAGCACATGTTATTCCCAGTCAACCTGATTTCTGACTTTTTCTCCAATTTTCAAGTTTTGCTTTTTTCAGCCTTCATAAAGTTCTTTTTATTCAATTTTTGCATGTTTACAGAAAAAAACTCTAATAATTTACTCAGAAATAAGCAAAAGAAAGACAGCAGATCTCATCAAGCTCTATTGACGTGTTCTTTCAACTTTTTATTTTTAGTCCCCAGTACTTGTGATTGCTCACATAAAAAGATGTTATTCTATAAACTGCTGTATATCTTAACGCTTTCTAGGCAGAAATTACATTTTTTCTTATGTTTAGAATAGTCAGACCTTGATCAGGTTGGCATTTTCAAGCATCATATTGTCTAATAATTCTGCTATAGAAGAGAGCTTCATCATCTGAAGCAGAATGAGGCCTTAAACAAAGCACATCCCTCTCCTTCTCTTTCTCATTTTTTTCCAGACCACATTTATGCTACACTTTTTCCCAGTTCCCTGTAGCACCACCATCCTCCTTACCCCCAGCTTGTGCAGCCAATGCACACAGAGCGTTACAGCCCTGTTAAGAAACGTGATCAGCCTTTCATTCAGCTAGAAACGTTACATAAACTCACTGTTTTCTGTCACATAAGTTCCTTTAAATTCTTATTTGAGATATTAATTAGGTTGTTTTCAACATAAGGTTTGCAATTATTTGGTTCTTTAAGTTTCTTGAACTTGTTGTTCCACAGTCTTACAGATATGGCGATCCTTTAGAATGAATAAAATTAACCTTGCAGTAATTACTAATGCACAAAGATAGTGCTTCATCATGGTGCTTTTTCTTGTTATTTCTGTTCACTGAATATAAAAACAGTCGAAGTTTTGTTCTCTCAGTTCATTCATTCAGATGTTTTTGTCAAACACTGACACTAGAATCTGCCCTGCATTTATTCCATCTCTGATGGGCCATTAGTTAAACACCTACTCTCCAGATAAATGGAATTTAGCTCCAAGCGTGCAGACCCAGTCCACCAACCTCTTAATGACATGTTTGCAAATCCATAAATCCTGGCTGTAAGCTTTCACCAACACACAGCTGAAGAACAAGCCTTTAAACACCCAGAAGAAAACCCATGGTGAGGCAAAAAAAGTGCCTGTGAGAAATGCAGCCATATGAACCAGAGCTGCACATGGAATTGCTATTTGGGCATACCTACCCCTGTGAAATGCAATCCCTTGTGTGGTGTGCACATACATACATTTCTATGGATACTAACTGGATCAACATAATCGACTGCCTTCAAATCTGGGATCCAAGTTGAAAACAACAAATCTAAGTTTGAGTGAAATATATCCTTTACCTTTTGAACTTCACAAGATTAAAAATGGCCCTGAAGCAAATTACAAAGAGGTCCATCACTGCTGAGGCACGCTGAAATGAACTGCTCAGGGTAGATTTCTAATGCATTTCCCTCCTCTTTTCCTTCTCCACCGCCTGTGAGTGTGCTGGCTCTGTAATGCAGAGGGGGATTTCGGGGTGCACATCCTACACCAGCCCAGCTCTGGGTTGTGCTGAGCCAGCCACAGTGCAGCACATGGAAACAGCCCAATGCACGTCAGGGAGATGCACATCAGCATTTTAAAGCAATTTCATGTGCAGCCAACTGATGCTATAAATCAGTGAACAGAGAGTGATTTGCATAAGTGACAGGGTATGTGTGAATCCTTTGGGTTTCCCAAACCCTACTTCAATAGAAATCACGTGCCTTAGTAAAATATGTAAATTTGTACATTTTTGTTAAATGACTGAATTGATTAATTACTTCATTTTCTTTATTCATTTATATTCTATTAGCTGGCTTCAGCTGTTCCTAGTACCTGTTGAATATTTATGGCCCTGTGTAGCACTAAGGTAGAGATTTGGAGGCTGTCTGGCTACTCACAGATTTCTGGGTACAGATGGACTCTGACTTACACAGGGAAGGTAACAGAGTCCCTGTGCCCATCTCAGAGCCCTGCTATGGCCTTCCTGCCCCAGTAGCCAAATGACAGTGTGTGTGCTGCTGAGGTACTGCAGGGCATAGACTGACATATTAATGCAAACTGGAATTGAGGATTATGCTAATATGTCAGATTGTGCACTGGAGTGGGGAAACAGGGCAGGGAGCTGGGAGCCACAGCCTCAGCTGCCATCTCAGTGTCTCACCACAGAACTAGAATTGTCACCTTGAACATGGGACTTGATTATTTTATAGGCTGTCCTATTTATTTTTTTCCTGCTTTCTTGCATCAGCTTTGGAAGGGATCTTTCCGTGGTATTAAGTCCCCGTTGGACCATTTTGCCAGGATCCTTCTCCCTTGTGTCTCAGAAGGAAGATACTCTGGTGTGCTCAAACCCACTGCTGCAGGCCCTTCAGCCAGCAGTGACTGCTTTCCTGTGCAGCAGCTGTGGGAAATCCCAAGTGATAACTTCTCTTATGTCTTGCTTTTCTCATTAAAGCCCACATTTCTGTGCTGGCCAAAGTGGTTTGAGTGCTCACACTTGGCCTCCTCCAGGCTGCTGGTGCCACTGCTGCTGGGCTGCTGCTGTCTCCATGCAGCTGTGCCACAGCTCCCTGGGAGCCAAAGTGCCACTGGTGAGTGACACAAACTCCGGTGCTGCCCTGAAGGGGTGCAGCCCATCTGCAGCAGCAGGAGGCTGACAGCCCTTGGAGCTGAGCAAGCCCAGCCACAGATCCTGCCCCTCACTGCCTCCCTGCCCCCTGCTAGCCCTGCTGCACTGTTCTCTCTCTCCTGCCCTGCAGCAGAGGCCAGCAGAGTGGTTCTGTTTCCCTCTCCTTTGCACTGTTAGAGTTAGGCATTTTTCTTGGTTTCACCTGTGTTCAGAACTCAGGAGAATGCCAGCTGGAGACCTGGAGAATGAGAGGGGTTTGGACTTGGAGAGCCATGCCAAGTAGACACCTCCCATACGCAAGGCTTGTCTCAGCTTCCAAACCGTCCCCACTGAAGACACCTTTGTGTAGCCCTGCCCTTAGAGCCAGGCTGTGTCAGCTCATGAGGGCTCAGCACAAACAGTCCCTGGCATGGCCAGACTGGACATGCAGGTGAGCAGCCAAGAATTAAACAGCACTCCTTGTTCTGAGGAGTGAGTTATGAAATACATATTCCTCGTGGGGCACTGGGGAGTTGCTAAATGAGTTTGTGATAGTCTCCATAGCAATGGAAAAGCATACTAAGAGGAGAAGCCACAGAGAAGATGTATGCCAGAGATATGTCTCCTTGACAACAACCCAAGCATGGGACTGAGAGAGCTGCCTGGAGGAGCTAAAGCTGGATCCTCATGTCCTTCTCTCTGAAGTGACTCAGGACATCAGAAGGAGCTGCTCTTAGTAACAGCAACAAGCACCAAGACAAGAATAAATTAAACCATTAACACTGATTTACATGAGTTAGAAATATATGTCTGAGTATATCAGTTCCTTTACATACCTATATGAATCATGTATGAATTTTATATATTCATATGCTGTGAAGTCAAGTATTCAAAAATTATCAGTCTTACTCTAGGCCATGCAGCTGTCTCCAGTTCTCCTGTCTCTTTGCCTTTCAAGATATTCTTTAGTAACATGATCAAGGAGATTTTTCTTGTAGGACCCATGCCTTGTTCAGCACAGTGGGCAGATGATGCTCACTGAATTGTTGAGTCAATATTTTGTCTTTTCCTTGTTCTTCAATAGCTTGCCCCAGGCCTTCTTCATTTCATGCAGTGCAAACATACTCACAAAGACAGAATAAATTCCCTCGTGACAATTTCTACAGCAGTTATTATAGCAACCAAGTTAAATGCTACCAAACTGGAATAATGCTAAAAATATCAGCAAAAAACCCAAAACCCAAAAAACCTGCAACTACAAAGGCAAAAAAACAGGAGACAGCAAGCCAAAACTTCTCCAGCTGTGCCACTCACCAGCTTGCCTGAAGCCAGCAAATCCAGCTGTTACCTTTGCTCTCGTGTTTCTTTCTCTTTGCCCAGATTTTGATAGATTACTCCAGCCTGGAACTACTGGAAGACTCCCCTCACATCTTGTTGAGTGCTCAGATGCTTCAGGGAGAGCCTGAGATGACTGTGTGATCTGTAGAGGAACTACAATACCTGGGGAGATCTAAGAAATATTCTTAATAAGTAACACCCAAACAAGCAGGTCATCATTCAGTTTAGTGCTGGGTTCTCCCAGTGAAATTTGGCACTCATAACAGATATTGCTGCACAGATTTGGGAATGTAATTATAAAACAAAGTGTAGAGTCCTGTTTTGTTTTGTTTTTTTTTTTCAGTCAGGTACTGAATATTAAGCAAAGTCCATACCATGGTTTGTTGACTGAATGGTGAAGGTAAAGCGTGGTATTTTCAGGCAGAGTATTGCAACGCAGGAAGTTCTGTCACTTTAAATTAAATTAAAATAATAGCTGAGTTGGTAGAGGTATTATTGAAATTAAATCCTATTGTTTCCCTCATCTTGCTTATAATTAAATGAAGCAATTGCTCTTTGATTGTTTAGGTGATTTAAAATTAATTCCATTGTTATCCTACTGCATTTATTAGCTGACAGATGCAAATCTCCCAGGACCATTGAAGAGCTCTGGCCGTGTTCCTCCTCCCTCCCTTCTTGCTGACTCTTCCCTGCCTTGGGGTTTGCAACATTCCCTGGAAATCAGGAAAAGCCCGTGAATTCTCCTGCAGCAATGTCAGCAGAGAGGACTTTACAGTTTGCTGCCAGCAGTCAGCTGTAATAAAAGTAAAGAAAGAAAAGGAAAGAAAAGGGAAGCTACAGTGAGTACCTGGGGCCTGACAGGCTCTGGTGCTGAAGTGCCAGGTTCCCCAGACAGGAGGTTTGCTGAGGAACCCTCCTTTCCTTTAGGTCAGCTGCTGCTCAATCCTGGCAGGTCCTTCTGGACCACAGTTTGCCCCTGTGAGAGGGAAAGGGGCACCAAGGCATAAGGATGAATTTGCTGAGAGCTGGGTTCATCCTACACATGTATTTGCTGGGACAGAACCACGTTGACTTTGGGCTCACCCAGCACATTTTCTGCTAGCAGTCAGCGTTATTACTCCCTGTGGTCTTTCTGAGCATATTTTTCATTTTCTACACAAAACAGGGGATTTTTATTGTACTTAGCCCAAAGCTGCACACACTGCCCTACTCCTTGAGGACATTTTTCTTCCAGAGACCATGATGTCATCAGTGGCTTGGACTTAGCTACTCTGGACATTGTGTGCAGACACTTGTGTGCCAAGTGAAAAAGAACAATGGCAAAATGTCTCCAAGGCTGCCAACAAGATAGACCATGGTGCAAGGTGCCTGCCTGGGAAGCCAGTTAAACCCACACTGCTTGAAGAGAGCTTGGTGTGACAGCACAGCCCCACACACGGGTCAGGCACAGAAAACACAAGACATCTGAAAAACCAGGGGAGACTTCCTTAATGCCTTTTATCCATGTGGGCAAAGCTGACAGTGTTCAGATGTCCAGATGTGCTGTGGGGTGCCAGGAATGAGCTTCTGAGAGCTCCCTCTGATGGGAGCAGGATTGGACACTCAGATATTTTCAGAGCTCACCTGAGTGCCTTCCTTTGGACATGCTACAAAATCACATGCCCTTACAGAACTGTTTTGGTAAAGCACAATACCAACTTTCCCACCTTCTTTTAATTTAGACCTTTCCCACACTGGGGGTTTTTTAATTTCCCCTTCTTTCTCCTCACACCTCTCCTTTTCCTCTCTTGCCCAGGTATTGTACCCTGGTTTTGTTCCCAGGTGTGGTCCATGACCCTGTAGGTCACAGACATCAGGCAAATGCATTCCTGCAAGCACTTCCAGCCACTGAAAGACACAAACTTTCCCAGCAGTCTGGGAGAGCTTGCCACGGGCCAGCAGGGTCAGCTGCTGGCTGCCACCCACAGATACTATTACAGACCAAGATGGTGAGCTCCAACCTGGATTTAGGTGTCTTTACTTGTCAGGAAGCCCAGATGAGGCTGTCAGCCCCCTCCCACCATGTGGAGCAGATCCCAGCACCTCTCTGGGTGTTGGGGTCCCTTGGGTCCCCCCTCCTGGCTACAGCTTCTGCAGGAGCCAGTGTGAAGGGGCTCCCTCCTGCCATGCCCGTGCAATTCTTGCTGTCAGCAGCAGATGGCCAAATATTACCACACATACATAACATTTACATCCAAAAGGGCACATTATTGGGTAGAAATCGCCTTTCCTCGCCAGCATTTATTTATAAAATGGCATATGTACACTTGGCATTTACCTTTCTATATGCAGCATTACTAAATGTGTGACAAATGGTGACACTCATTTCCTTTCCCACTCCTGACATGCTTGCCAAAGCAAAGAGCCTTAAGCAAACAAACAGTAGGATAAAGCCTTGTCCTAAACCACGTAAACCTCATTTCTTATTTCAAATTTATTTTACAGGCTAGAAAAGGCCCCCAAGGCCCTGATCCAGCTGCAGCAAAGCCCAGGTCAGCAGCAGCTGGCAGCAGGTGGCAGAGCCAGAGGCATCTGGAATTTGGATGCAGAAAGTGTTTCATTAAACACGTCAAAAGGCCCAGCTCGGGGTTGGGTTGGCAAACGCACAGGTTCATGGTTTTAGCTGTTTTGAAGGAGAGCACACAAAGCTGTTCTCTCAGTGTCCCACAGGGGCAGAGGGAGGGGCTTTCCCCGCACTCTTTAGCATTGCACAATGTCTGAAAATAATCGATACGGGCACAAGCGCTAATGTGACAAACAGGTGCTAAAAGGCAAGGAATTACCTCTGCAGCACCAGCCCGGGGCACTCTGTGCAGACAGTCGGGCACACGCTGGGTTGGTTCGGCCAGACACCGAAAACAAGGCTGCCCTGGCACAGGATTGGGAGCACAGACACCTCAGCACTGGATTCTCCATCGTCTCCTGGGGACGACGGCAAAAACACACACCTGCTTCTGGCTGCCTTGGTCAGGACTCTCCCCTCTTTGGTGCTGTTGTCTGCCAGATCCATCTTCCCCAGGGCTGCTTGGGAAACCAATTTAGTAACTGGCTCTACATCCTTTACTGTACATCAGTTAAAGAGGACAAAGTGAGAGGGAAAAGTTCCATCACTTGAGCATGCTTTAAGGGGATGATTTTCCTGAAATGCTGACTTTCCAGTAGCTCAGAAATTGCCATTTAATCTTAAAGTGATTAAAGATTACTCCAGGCTGCCAACCACAACCAAACCAAAATGCCTCTTTGTGTACTACTTGTGTAGCACTGGATTTTGTTTTTCCTTGGACTGATTGAGCTCTGTGCTAGCTTGCCAGCAATCTGGGTAGTAGCACGAGCTTCTGGAAAGGTCCTTGGTGTCACCATCAACTGCAGAAAATGCATGACTGCCCAATTCTCACACCCTACTTAATTTTTGGCTGACATTTACCGACGCTGGCAGCCTATAACTCTCAAGAAAGAAGGAATGTAGGATGGCTTTCTAAAACTGCATGATCTGGGGACCAAGCTGGCAAATAAAGCTGAATTGATATTTGATTTCTACCTTTTATGCTAAATCAATAGGACTACAGGTATGCACAGAGGGCTTTCATGTTGAATGACAGCACTCACACCTCTTATCCCTCCCCACAGCCTAGGAGGGGTGGGAAGATGCTCCAGATGGGATCCTGTGTGTAAAACACAGCAGCATAACCTACTCTAGACTAAACAGGGTGTGATATTCAGTGATCATTTCCCTGGAGCAGAAATCCAGCCTCTGCTTTGGATGCTGTTGGACTCCTCCTGGCAGCCTCTGACACTCAGCAGAAACCCTCTCCTGCCTTCCTGTTCCTGCCCCAGGGCCTGACAGGAACCTTCTGTCTCACAAGCAGCATCCTCCTGAATTAGCATCTGTCCTTGCAATGACCATCCCTCCCTGATAACCAGGCAGTGGTTATCAAGGAGCTTCTAGAGCTCCAGTTCCTCCCTCAGCTGCCCAGATCAAACAGTTTCCCACTCCAACAGCCCTCCCTGCACACCCTTGCTGCCTTCCTCTCCCCAGAGCCTCCTTTGCCTGTGCTCAAGGCCCTGTGGCTCTGCATCACCACTCTCCAGCCTGGGCACACTCCTCACATGCCTGGTCACACACGATGAGAGGATGCAAGTGTAGGAACAGGAGCCAGCATGTCCTGGAGGGTCTTGTGCAGACAGAAATAGGATGTGCCCCAAAATTAGCCTCAACCTAACTTGTCAGGTTTATCAAATTATGGGACTTGCTAACAATTGTGCATCAGCTTGGGCTCCTGCCATTTTGGAAACCAGTCCCTAAAAGTCCTGTGTGTGTGGGTTGTACTTGTACCTGCAGTAACTCATTTCAGGATTTTCTTGCTTTAAAAGGAGCCTGTCGGGGCATGGAGACATAAAAGAAATCTTTCTTCAGCTTGATGTATTTACAGGCTTATCTGTAGCTCAGCATTCTGATTTGATCAATTTGAGCAGATACAGTTTAAGTACCAAAGTTTTGAATTCAAGAAAATAACTGCTTCTGTCTTCTGAGAGCCTTAATTCTAACTGAGAGCACCACTGACTTTACAACAAACATAATTCCCCTCTCAGGCACCAGCAATCCTAGTAGGCAGCTTTAGACACGTGCAATTCCACATTACATCAGAGAAAACAGATCATCTGAAAGTAAAATGTCTCAGCAAAGAGTAAACAAAGCATCCTGCCAAGGTTTATTGCACCGCGTTCCCTTGGCTGTGGGTTCGGCACTTCCACAGGGGCGTGTTTTGAGCCCAAGCCCCTTTTTCTGATGTCTGTTCCCAAACAGAGCAAACCCAGAGGGCAGGGTCTGCTTGCCAGAGGGGCGAGTGCGGGGCAGGGGATGCAAGACCCTGGCGGGGGTGTCACTGCCGCACGCAGGGGACACCAGCGCTGGGGCAGAAGCCCCGGCCCGCCCGTCGGGGGCTCTGGGGCCGGGAGGAGCCCGCACGGAAATGTCGCACGTGTGCATCCCTCAGCCCATCCATCCCCGGCATGGCAGCGGCGGCTGCTAAGCAACTAAAGCCGGCGAGGAGGCACTTTTGAGATAATGCTAAAAATAGTCCCCAGCAGGCGAGACAGCCGAGCAGCCGTAACCGCTGATGTCAAACCCTTATTGCTGCCCCCTGTGCCCCTGCCCACCGACGCCTTTGGTGGCCGAGAGTTCCCCGGGCCTGCCCAGGGACCGGCGCTGCTGGCAGCCCCTGGCACACGGTGCCCTGTGCCCAGCCCCAGCCTGTGCCCCGAGCCGGGCTCTTCCCTGCCCACGTCGGATCCGTGCCCAACGGAGGAAGGAATGGAGAGAAGCCCCTGGGCAAATCTGGTGTTAGAAGGAGCAATTTGATCAAACTGACAAAATCATGCACGCCATTGGAAATGACGAGTGACATCTACAAACACAGTACAAACGCGAGGCACAGCACACACCTCCCTCTGTCTCTTCAGCCTGCTGTTCCTAGCAGCTGAAATCACTTTTGTAACTCATCTGTACCAATGCCAGTTTGCCTCTCTCCTCATGCAGGGATGGCAGAGAACACAAACCAAAACACAGGAAAAGGTGTCCATAGACTTTATGCAGGAGGGTTTGAAGTTCCAAGTCTGGGGGAGGGAGAAATGGCAGGAAGGAGCCCTGTGCTTTATCTGTTTGCTAAAAGCACACACTGCCCTCATCACAAGGGAAGAGCCTTCTCTCCAGCAGCTTTGGCACCAGTCCTGCCCTAAGTGGGCCACTACACCTTTTTTTGGGAGGCACTGTGCAAAACCCCTCCAGTGAACTGCTCCAGTGCAAGAATCACCCCACTTTGTCCACTTTTCTGGAGCACAGCCTTCCTCCATGACTGCAGCCCCTCCCCAGCCCCCTTAACCACATCAGGGAAATTATCAGATGGAAAGAACCCCCCAGCTCCCTTTCCCCAGGGGTATTTTGGCCCAGGTCTGCTCTCTCAGAGCACCATGCTGAGCACTCCAGGTTCCAGCAGGGCTGAGGTGGGATGGAGGGAGTGTGCTCCTGTCAAGAGCTGTGGGCAGGAAGGGTTGGTTCATTACAGGCATTGAGCAACAGCCTCTTTCACCTCCTTGCAACACCAGCTGCAGGAACAGGAAAGTCCAGGCAGCTGCTACCCCACATTTCAGGATTACTTTGAATAATGCATCCCAGAGATGTGTTTACCTCCTTGAAATACCACTTTCTTTTAAAGCAGTGGCCCAAGATCCTGGGTAAGTTGTATCCAAAGTTACATGAGTACAAAATCAGCAGCAAGAGGCCCCTGTTTCAAACCAGCAAAGGAGCACACCAGCACTGAGCAGGGCCTGGTGACACCCACACAGGGATGCCCCTGCAAACTGGGACATGCTTAACTCAGTGTTCTTGGTAACCCAGGCAAGTACCTTTACCACACATTCTCCTGCCTCATGTCCTTTTCTAAAAGAAGCAGTACAAAGCCCCAGGCACCAGCCTTGCAAACTGACCCCACATCACTTCCCTTGGAGGAACCTGGGATGGTGTTTCTTCTTCTTAGCTGCTGTTATGACCCCAGGGTGCAGCTCTTGTGGCAGGTGATGTTTCCACCTGCAGCCAGCACACATGGTGTGGATCATCAGCTCCTTTGGCCACCCAGGAGAAGGCAGCAAGGTCTGATGAGCAGCAGGTGGCTCCCAGCTGGCACTGAACTGTTTGCTCTTTCCAGGACCTTCCTCCCAGCACACAAAAACATACTCAAATGGAGAAAGGGCAGAGCTAGAAACCAAATTTGGATGTTCATTGTAGAGAAAATGGCCTCTCTGCAGCTGGGCCATAAATTTCCCTGTGAGTGTAAGGGGGATGTGGGTGAATGTCTTCCAAATACCAATGTCATTTTCAGTGGGAGTAAAACCTAATTGATCTTTAACATGCAGCAGTTAATTTCAATGCCTTTTGTACATCAACACTACTAGTGAAACAAACACCAGATTTTACTAAAATGAGTACGTGTCAACACATTGGTGACTCACACACACCCAGTTGCAGACTCTGAATTACCCAGAAGCTGTCTGCTTCAGCATTTTTTATCCAGTAATGATAGAAATATCCCAGCTGGAAATCCTGGTGCATCCCCAGTCTTTCTTGTTCTTGCCTTGAAGCTGAGGTTTCAGCATGTTTGGAAAGAGATTTCCAAGTGGGAAATACCATATGTGTCAGCCACACATATGCAGCATTGCAAACATCAAGGCAGCAGCTGCCACTAAACCTTTCTACAGACCCAAATGGAGAGGGTTCAGCCAAAATAGGAGGTCTGTAAACATTTTGGAGCAGGCTTGTTGTGACCCTTCCTGACCATCCCTGCCACTCAAGCACAGTGAGCTCTTGCTGGGAAAGTGGATCTGCCTGGGATGCTGGGATGCCCAGCCTGTGGTTGGAGACTGCCACAGCTTCACTTATATTTGCTGCTGCTCTTTACAGCTTACTTTGAATGAATCATCACAAAAAAGCTGAGGGTTTGATACCTCACAGCTGTGAAGTATAAAGAAAGACCTTTGGAGATATCTTGCACCATAAATGTATTTGTCTGTGCTGGTCTATATCTAGGTGATAAATGAAGACACTTGAAAGAGCTTAATCTTCGAAAAGCAAACCAAAGCCAATAATCCTTTCTACTTTTATTATACCATCCATCCAATTTCCTTTGCTCTGCTTCCAAAAGCATTGGTGGCAGATGGGCCGTCTGCAACTTCCAGCCTGGTTGGGTTTGCTGGTGGGGTTCATTGCAGGGGAAGGCACTGAACCACTGAGCAATTATCCCCACTGTGCTGGCCTCAGACCCCACCAGGGCTGCAAGATTTCCTCAAGGCCAACTTTGGACAAAATCTCATACCAAACCAGAAAATCCAGACTGACCTTGATGTATATAAATATCTCTAAAGCAGGTACCAATGGGATGGTGACAGATCCTTCAGTGGTGCCCAGCAACAGGACAAGGAGCAGGCCACAAACTAAAACACAAGTTTCACTTTAACATGAGGAAGAACTTCTTTACATTGAGGGTGGCAGAGCACAAGAACAGGCTGCCCAGGGAGGCTGTGGAGTCTCCCTCTACAGGGACCTTCAACACCCATCTGGATGCATTTCTGTGTGACCTGCTCCAGGTGACCCTGCCTTGACTGGATGATCTCCAGGGATCCCTTCCGACCCCAACTATTCCATGATTCTACTAGATACAGCTCTACAAGCCACCCCTCATCTCCTGGGAAATCTTCTTGCAGAGCTCTGTTGATTCTCACAAGTCCCAGGCATCCACACCAGTCTACAGCCACCCACAGCTCTCTGAGGACCCAAACCCAGCCAACAAAGAAGACCTACCACCATCACAAGCCCACAGTGAGGTGGGAGGATGGTACAGAATTGAGAGCCTGTTGCTATGCTTCATTTTCCCTCTGGGCTCCACCATGAAGCCTCTTCAATAATGGCTTTATGGCTCCATCAATCTTATTTAAACTTCAGTACAAATAAATTGCAGCAAATTCAGAGTCCCACCACAGTGCTCTGACTCACCCAGTCCCAGCAGACATCGTATATTAAATTAGTTTTGGAATTTATTCAAAAGCAATTGTTTCAGCTTCTTCAGCTCACTCCCCATGCTAGGGGAAAGCAGAGCAGGATGTCAGCCCCAGCCCCTTTGGGCTGGGTTATGGGGTTTGATGTGGCAATGAATTCCTCCCCTTGCTCCCAGCTGCAGCAAGGGGTTCCTGCTGTCCTGTCAGGGACAATTTCCACCGTGGGTCCCCATGGGGTGCAGGGACACAGCCTGTGTCACCATGCAGCACAGCACGGGGAGGAACCTGTGCTATGGCACCTGAAGCTTCTCCTTCTCCTTCTCCTTCTCCAGGAGAACTCTTCACACTCCTTCCTTGCTCCCTCCCACAGGAGATCGTTCCCCATGAACTTCTCCAGTGTGAGTCCCCCACAGGCTGCAGTCCTTCAGGAGCTCCTGCTCCAGTGTGGGGTCCCTGCAAGGTCACAAGTCCTGCCAGTCAACCTGCTCCAGCCTGGGCTCCTCCTCCACAGCTCCTGTCAGGAATCTGCTCCAGTCTGGGCTTCCCAAGGGGTCACAGCCTCCTTTGGGCACCCCTCTGCCAGACCTAAAGAGAGAGACTGGGAGTTGTGGTCTTAGTCTATCACAGTGTCTCCTTCAGAAAACCAAAGATGTATTCTTAAAATAATTCAATATTATCCAAAACATGTGGTCATTTATGACTGAAAGCAGTTGAAGACTGAATTCCTTTCTAAAGGGTCTGATCCTTGAAACGTAATTCAGGGGGCCTGTTGGGTGCAAAAAACAACAACAACAGAAAACAACAACAACAAAAACCCCCAAACCCACAAAAAACATTACAACAAAACAACAAAACCCCCAAATATTACAACAGCAACAAACCCCAAACCCTGATGTTTTCTCCTCCTTTGCTTTCCTGCAGCAGCAAGGAGCAAGGCTGCATGCAGTGTCACACCAGGGGCTGGGGGTGGTTGTGTCCCTGTGTCCCACAGAGCCCGGGGAATCCATGACCTGAAACCTGGGCAGCATCACAACGTGGAGATGCAGAAGTGCCAAGTATGCTTCCAAGTAGCAAAAAAAAAAAAAAAAAAGTGTGCTTAAACTGAATTACTTTTTCACTCATTGGCTGGCAAGATAATGATCTGACACAGCTAATTAGCAAATTCCTGAGGCTGTTGTAACCCACAGACCAGAAGCATACCAAACTCTTTGTTAATTCAGCTGCTTAGTCTCCTCTGCCTCCTCTTACTGTGTACCCTTATCTCCTTTGAAAAACAAAAGGGAAACACCTCCCTGTTTAACTGCCTGTGCTCTGGAGTGGTTTCCAACCAGCGGACATCACCATCAGCTTTAGATGCAGAAATCCAGTTAATCTTATCTGCCGGCTGGTCGATTGATATCTGAGAGGTTGGTGCCCAAGGGAGAGTGCCTGGAGAGCGGTCAGTGCTCAGCCAGGCTGATGTGTTGGTTGCAGTGATTATGAGGCCCAGGCTCTCCCCACCCCATGGCTCTGTGCGCAGCAGCAGCCCCGGCTGGGAGGAAGCAGCAGCTTTCAGCTCTGCTCCTTTAACTTCAGCCGCACTTCCATTCCAAAGCAAGAGGTGGAGGATCTGTAGTGATAAGGACTTCCAAGGCAACAAGGCATCTCTGCTGTCCTTGAAAAGCCACTGAAATATTTACCTCTGTAGCAAACTGAACTCGGCCCTCCCAGGTCCTGCCAGGTCTCAGACTTTTCTGGTTTTGCTGGTGTCAGGGGCCGTACCTGTGCCTGCAAGGACCTTGGGTCAGCTCCAGCCATGGACTGACCTTTCCCTGAGCTGTGCTGGTCAAGCCTGGAAAATCACAAGTACTGAGGCTTTCCTGCTTCCTTTCTAAATCACATCAAGCTGCTCAGCAAAAGCTGCTCTGTGACATCGATGTCCTGCAGCTTCCCTGGGTAAATCCAGGTATTCCCCAGTCACTGGCCACGTGTGTGTTCAGATGTGGAAGAGAGGGCTGGTACAGTGCCTGCAGCCCTGGCACTGCCCCAGGATGCCCACTCCATCCTGCCAAGCACTGTCTTGGTCCTCTGCTGGGAGGTTTTGGGATGGGCAGTGGTGGTGCCTCCTGCCTGTAGGGCCATGGTGAGCCTTGGACACTCATCATGGACTAGTAGAATAATTTAGGTTAGAAAAGACCTTTAAGGCTATTTAACCCAACTGTTAACCCAGCACTGCCAAGTCCCCCACTGAACCCTGTCCCTAAGTGCCACATCTATGTGTCTTTACAATGTCTCCATGGAGGGGAACTCCACCTTCAGATGAGGAAGGGATATGACCCCACCAGCCTTGACCAGCTTTGTGCAAGTGGGTGCATGCAGGGTGTTCCAGTCTTGGATCTGGAGACATGCCAGGTGGTATCTTGAATTCGTATGGGCCAGGGGACCCCAGTGCAGACTCCCTTCTCCTCACCCAATTTCCCTGAGGCAGGCACTCAGCTGCACGGGCCCAAAGGGTGCTGCCACAGCTCAGCTGGGCCTGACCCTGCTCCACTTGCATCCTCACTGAGCTGGGGTAGGGAGGTGAAGCTCTGGCTTTGCATCCAGGGATGCTCTGGCAGCGCTGTGGTGGCACAGGGGTGGCCAGAGTGCAGGTGGTGCAGGGCAGGCTCAAAGCAGAGCTTTGCTTTGCTTCCTCTTGCAGGGTTCTGGTATCACTATCACAGCAGTTCCACAACACTCAGACCCTCAGGGGCTGCCTCTGTGGGACTGACAAGGCAGGAGCACTGGGCCACCCATTTCACAGCTCCTCTTCCATAGCATCCACTCAGAATCTTCCACAGCCTCCCATCCCAGCACAGCAGCAGGCACTGCTTCTTTTAGTATTGAAAATAAAACATAGGATGTCTGGCCTCTGAAACCATGTTTGATGGTAGTTTTGGTGCTGAGGGTGGCTGGGATCAGTCCAGCTCCAGGCAGCAGCAGAGAAAGCAGCAGGTTTCAGCAGCCTGCACTCTGAGGCGCTGCGAGCACCGTGGCAGCTGATGCTGTCTGCCGTGATGACTCACTGCTGTTGATTTGGGCAGAGGCAAGAAAAACAGCCTGAATTGCAGCAATTTAGCATTCTCAGTGATGGGATATTAGCTCAGAGCAGATCCCCATCCCATGTTCCTCCCCACCTCCTTTCAGTATGGCATCACTGAAATTTATTTTTCAGTATGGGAAAAGTGATTTATTGAGAGCCTTATACTTGGGAAACCAGCTTACATCACTACCAGAGACATCACATACAAATGGATCACATCAGCATCAACAAAATACCTGGCACACTTTGACATGATAACCTCCCCAGGCAATTCTCTCTCTTTTTTGTTTTTTGCTTTTTTAATGCTGCTCAAACGTTGGCTTTGTCATGGGAAGGATAGGAGGAACCTGTAGAACACATGCTCATGATAGCTGGTCAGGACAGCTCCCTCTGGGCTGTTCTCCCAAAAGCATTCACCCCAAAAGAGAGTTTTACTCAGAGTGAGCTCCCAGGAGGTGTTTCAGCCCTGCTGCAGCCAAGCCAAGCCACTGGTGGAGCTGCACCAAGTGCCAGTGGTGGGTGCCTCCCCAGTGCAGAAGGGATCACACAGCACAGACCAGCCCCAGGGGGGTTCAGAACAAGCCACTGCAGTGTGGGTGGCAGCTCAGCTCCAGCCTGGTGTGGGACGTGAGCTGTCAGGTTGCATTTTCTACATCCAGCCTCAGCAGCCACGACTACTCACTTATATTTTCCCAATAATTTCCTTTTTCTCTTTTCCTTTTCAAAGGACCACAGATGAGCTTTATAGTCTCACACAAATGAAAAAGAAGGTCTGTCATTCCAACAAATAACCTCTACAGCTGCTGGTACCCTGGAGCTGTCAGAGCACAATCTGTTTTGAAAGAAATCACACTGGTAGATTTTGTAGGGATGGATGGATTGAGTCATGCTTAGCTCTGGATGGGGCTCACCAGAGAGGGATCAGATATTCTACTTTCTGAAGTTCATTTCTGAAACCTGTTGTGCCTGCTGGTAGCAGTTACCATTCAATCCCGGGCCACACACAGGCTAAACACTGCATATAAAATAGAATGCTCACCTGTTTGCTGCTTCTAAGCTCCATTTTTAAGCCCAGGGAAGGGCTCATTAGGTGGCTCCAGATATTGCAGCGTGCCCCTGAAGTGAACAGGTGGGCCTATTTTCTTTCAGTAAATAATTTTCAGACTTACATAAAATCTTTATCTACGCTGGGTTCAAACACTAAAAACCCACTTGAGCATGTTGTTTGGAAGAAAGGGCTGCTGGTGTCCCACTACACCGTGTGGTCTCTTGGACGCTCAGCTTGGGCCGTCAGCTGCCACCAGGGCGGCACCTCCGGCAGTGCTGAGGGCTCCCCTCGCCCCCAGGGTGGCTCCACACGGTAAAGGGAACAGTGCCAAAAACACACGGAGCACGGTAGCGCCCAAGGGACATTTCCCCTGCCGCGGGAAGCGCTGCTCCCGGAGCGCACAGCCGGGAGATGGCAGCACGCCCTCACGGATGGGCGCCGCTCCGGCCGGCGGGACACTCGGGGCAACCCGGGGCTCCCGGAGGACACTGCCGTGGCCCGGCCACGCTCAGGGTGGCTGTCGCGGGGCTGCAGCGGTGGCCGCGTGGGGCAGGGACGGTGCCGCTGCTTCGTGCAGCCCCCGGTCCCCGCCGAGCACACGGCAGGAATCGTTTTGCGGACACCTCCATCCATTGATGACATTGGCATCCCCTCCGGCCCTGAGCGGATCATGGGCTGGGCATCCAGGCGTTTACCGTGTCATTCACCTGTTCTTCATTGACCTCATCTTCTGAGTATTGTTTGGGGGAGAAAAAAAAAATAACATCATCCTTGGTCAAATAGTGCATCTGGTATGAGTGTCCCTTCCCCTGTCCCTCGCACGGGGCAGCTGCCAGTGCCCTCAGTGCACACCAATTCCTTTGAGTGCACCATCAGGGCTCGAGCAGAGAAACTCGGAGAAAAACCTTAGTGTTTGCCTTTCCCTAAATAATAAATCCATCACATGATTGCTTCCATTCGCTTTTTCCCCTACTCTAACCCTATTTCTTGCCCGGCTTTGCTCTTTGGGGTGCATCCCCAGGAGCTGCTGTGCTCCAACGTGGCTCTCTTCCCCTGGCACCTCACCAGGCTGCTGCCACTGCCCGAGGCCGCAGCCTTCAGTCCCAGCTTTGGAAACACAAGAACCTGGTTTGCTTTCGGATGCAAGGCTGTGTTTATAATCCCTGTGAAAACAGAAGGAACGAAGCGGGGCAAAGGCTGCAGGCAGTCAGATGGCAGAGCAGCTCGCAGGAGGACAGGCTCAGGGGGGCAGTGGTGCCCTGCCGGGGGTGACACGGGTGTCCCCAGGGGAAGCTGTTGGGTACAGAGAAGCCCCTCGGTGCCAGGGCACAGCGGCTCACCAGGAGCTGCCCTGCCCTAGGATCATCTCATCTGCCGTGCATTAAGGTCCAAGCGAGGGCTGAGCGTTTCCAGCGCCCCGGGGCCCATCTGGCAGGTCTGGAGAGCCCCAGCAGGGGAGGGACCCTGGCTCTGCCATCCTTTTGTGCCACATGCTCCGAGTCCAACGCAGCCCTTCGGGGTTACCTTCCCAGCCTGATCACAGCCCCACGGCACTGCTGCCCACCCCAGCCTCCCCTAAACAGTTGTGTACCATCAATAGCAGCGAGATCCTGGCGGGAGAGGATTGCAGCAGCGGGAGCAGTGATTCATCCCCAAGGCCCATAGCTCATACAACAGATGCCAATGCATCTCAGAACAAAGAGGGAGACACAGCAGTGCCAAACCAGGGAGGGTGGCAAGAGGCTCTCTTGATAACAAAGCTGGCACGTGGCTGCAGATGGGCTCCTTCACCCCTCTGTGCCTGGAGGACACCTGAAGGCCAGGAAAGTGATGGTGGCTGTCCCACATCCCAGCATCCCCCCTCCACTGCCTCACCAGAGTGAGCTGCACTGCTCACACCCAGCCTGCTTGACCTTTAAAAATACCCACAGAAAACCATGCATCCTTTGGCAAATTAAAAGAGACCAGATTCCACCTTGCCAAAAGTATTTGTGTAGCTCCTTCTCTTTTTCTGGATGGTCTCACTTCTCCTGAAACACCAAAGGTGATTTAGCCCAAACTACAGAGTGTAAAGACATAAATCTAGAAGCAATTCCACTGCCATTAATGGTGGTGTTCTGGGTTCAGTTCAGCACACTACAAATGAGAGCCAGGCGCAGGCCACAGGCAGGGATAGATGAATTATCAATATATCATTGTGTCTGCCTCCTTCTTCTCCCTTTATTTTTTTCTTTTCTTTTTTTTAAGCAATTCAGGAGCAATTGCTACATATTTTAGTAACTTCTTTTGGGGCTGCATTTGCTCCAGCTGGGCTCCAGCTCAGCACCAGCACTGTGAGCTCTACTGCAACATGAACACAAGCTAGGACAAATCCTGTTTAAAGGGAGCCCCTTTGGATTCAGGATTAAATCATTTAAAGAAAATCACAATAACTGTGCAGAAGTACAAAAGTTCAGTAACTCCCTGGCTGAAACTAATTTAACCCTGTGGTTGTGCCATGTAATTAGCATTCTTATTGCTGAATCACATGCTGATTGCTCAAAATCATATTCTAAGAGAGAGCAGGGGAAATCACACTGATGTCAGAGATTGCCAGGGATGCAGTGGAGATGTGCTGCAGTGACTGCATGGGGATAGCTTGTAATTGAACAGCCTAGAGCAGCCCCAGCCTTCCTGAGAGTGAGACTCAGCCCTGTGCCAGCTGAGCCCCTGCAGAGCCCCTGCCCCACACAGCTCCCCAGGGCCTGCAGAGACTGCAGAGCAGAGAGCAGCCAGATGGGATTTCCCATTTATCAGGCCAAAATTCCATCCCTGAAGCCTGCAGTGGAAAACTGCTGTCCAGCTCTGCTGGGCACTCCAGGAGGCACCAGAGATGCAAACTGCCAGCACTGGCTTTCCCAGGGTGATGAATGCCACAGAGGCTGATTTATTTCTCCCTCTCTATCCCACCTCTTGATCAAATCTGACATAATTTTCTCTTTGCTGAAGCTGTACATGGGATTGCCTCTGCCTTGCTTCCCAGGATAGCCAAGCTCAAGGCAGAGTTCACCATGCTGGAGGGGACAGAAGAGACCAGTGGCCAACACGAGCTGCCCCAGAAAGCTGGTGCTTGATCTCCCTGAGTGATGGGGGGGACATGGCCAGGACTGATCCTCAGCAGACTCCAGCATTCTCCCAAGCAGGTGCCAACTGCCCCACCCCTTGGGGCTCTGTGCCTGCCTCCCTTCCCACCTGCTTCTTTAAAATCTCTTGCACATCTCAGAGGTAACACTGCCATCCCACAGCTCCCCCCAGATCAGAACATGGGTCAGAGTCCACAAGGCACTCTCCGTTTTGGGGAGCTCAAGGAAGCACCATCACTAAATCCACTAAGTCAGCATTGGTCCACTAAATTAGGGGTGCTCTGAGCACACACTGAGAGTCTCAGGGCAGACAGGCACGGGCATACCACCTCCATTTATAATTAAAAAGTCTCTAAAATGAGTGGCTAAGATACAGGTTGAAATAATTTGTGTAGGCTCAGCTCCCATGTGCAATCCCCCCCACATCAAACCTCTGCACACCCAAGGGCTCCCCTTGGAAGACAGGGAGGACTGAAACAGGCCAGGCTCTCCCCATTGCACAAGCCCTGCTCCAGAATTGACAGAGATCTGTTATTTTCAGCAGATACACAATAAGCAAGAGACTGGGGGAAAAAAGGCAAAGCTTAGTGTAAAAAACAAATGGAACAGGAGGATGTCTCAGTCTCCCAGCAGAGCTGAGCTCCACAAACAGCCACTCACCCACAGGGCCCTTCCCAGCACCTGGAAAGCCCCAAAATGTCCATGCTGCCAAAAACCTTATTGTCTGCTGGGCTCTGTTTCTCTCAGCTGTTCTCACCCTTCAGCTCAGCCAGCTAATCAGGCTAACGAGGTGATGTGCACCACAGCTGCCTGTGGTATACAATCAACCTGAAATTAGTAGTGTCAATCTTACCAAATACATCTGTAGAACTTCAAAATCATGTAATTGGATTCAACTGCAGAAGAAATGTCCATGGGAGACCTCGAGGCTGCTTATTCTGCACAGGGTGGGAGAAGGAGAGAGCAAGGTGGGGCTCAAAGCAGCCTGGTCTAGTGGAAGGTGTCCCTGTCCATGGCAGAGGGGCTGGAATGAGATTATATTTAAGGTCCCTTCCAGCCCACATAATTCTATGATTCCATGATTAATTGTTTCCACTAGGTTTGCTGGAGACTGAGTGTTGGCAAGATGCTCCAGAGAAGTTAAGTTTTGAAAGTGCAGTTCAGGGAAAAAAACAACAAATTGAAAATGGGAGAAATGTTATCCTCTGCTAACTTTCACTTGGTATCCTTGAGTTACCATACTACTCACTAGACTAGGAAGGGAGTGTTTAAAGTCACTTTAAAGGTGGTGTTTTGGAGGCAGGAGCTCCACAAATATTAGGGAAAATATATCTCAGCTCATAAATAAAGATACCATTTTTAAAAGGGCATATTGTCTCCATCTGAGGTGGGTTCAGACAGCCCAAATGGTTCGTTTGGCCTCTTCCTAAAATCATTTGACACTGTTCTCTGCTTGTTGGCCTCTGCATTTCCCCTTATGGGGGAACCTGTCACAAGGTTCATTTTGCCAGCAGTTCAATGAGGTCTGTGCAAGAAGCAAAGAGCAGGGCTTTGGGATACACCCCCGATGCAGGTGGGAGGGTCACTCTCCCTGAGCTGCAGCCCCACTCTGTGACCATTCTGCACATCTAAAAATACCTCCCTTCTCCTCTTCTGCTTCTGTTTTGTGAGAAGCACCATCTGGGAAGGGATCCCCTTCTCCTGCTTATGAGAAGAATTTCAACACATATGGAAAAAATGTTAAGCCTGAAAGCAATATCCTTTAAAAGTACATAGACACTCAATCTTTTGCATGAAGCCATTTGGCATGTGCCATTCATTGTGAGGGCTCCTTGGTGAGCACAGACAAGGCTGCTGCCACTGCTGGAAAATTCAGACATGTCCCCCAAATGGCACATTAATAATGAAATCTTTCAAAGGAGGATCCATGACTCATCCAAGAACAAAAATGGGTCATTCACTACACTGAACTCTTCAAACAAAACAGCAGCTTTTTTTTTTGGGTTTGCCCAGTTTAAACCACAAAAAATAGAGAGAGTAATGGGAGGGAAAATGTGGTGGCTGCATCTTCCAGACAGCATGAGCAGTGAGAGCCTGCACTGGCATTTTGGGGTTAAAAATCCCACCTGACAGATGTTCTGTGTCTTGTATGGCTGTTTCCTAAAACCAGGAGAGCAAGAACTGCAGCATCCTTCATCATCACCTCACCCCACTCCACCCAAAGCCACACACTCTCTAGTCCTTCCCCAAAAACTCACCAGTCCTTTCCCAAAAGTAACATCCTGGGGGTACCCAGGGTTCAAGGGCCCAAAGCCATCAGCACTGGGATGCTTTGGGAGCCTGGTGGCTTTTGCCTTGGCACTCATCCTGCAAGGGCCATGCCTGCAGCAGGGAGCACCAAGGGGCCAGGCAAGTGCAATGAAGGGTGAATTTGCTGTAGGTGCAGAATACACCCAAAACCATCAAATCTGAGCAAGGATTTTCAGTGCCCAAAGTGCTACTGCCAGGGCAGGAGCTGCTCTGCCTCACCTGTGTGGATATGGGGCCCTGATACAGAAATCCCAGTTGGGCAGGTGCACGTGGGGGATCAGAGGGATCCTGTGCAAAGGGGCACCAACCCCCAGCCAGCTCCTGCTGATCCCTTGATGGAGCCAGTGCAGAAAAAAGGGCAGGTTGCAAAGCTGGCATTCAAGATTTCATTAGAGCTGTTAATCTTATTGCTATTACTATATTATAATCACTTTCACAAGCCATCTAAGTCCAGGGCAGCTGCCCATACTGGATTATTGCACTCATCATTTGCATTCAGCATTTATTTGGGACCATGATTTCATATAATGCTTTGGAGATTAATAAAGGCCACAGCCCTTTCCTGTAAGCAGTTGCCCTCCACACTGATGAAATACCACATTTAATTGCTTTAACCTGTACTGCTGCTGTTTCCTTCCTCTCCCTCTGTCTGGGATCTTCACATTCAGTGTCTGCTGGGTGCAGCCCGTGGTGTGAGGACAGAGGCAGCTGGCCATGATGGGGATGAGGAGCAGCAGCCCCCATGCTCCACAGGGCACCTGTGCCAGCACTCTGAGCAGAGTGGGACCCCATGAAGGTCTTACATCCTGATGTGGACAAGCCCCTAATTTAATTATCTCAACAAGACAAAAGAGGAGCTCATGGGAAGTGGCTTTTTGCTGCTAAGCAAATACTTGACAAGGAATGGTGAGCTCTTAAACAGCTGCTGGGTTGTGGGTCAATTGACTTTCAGAACCCAGGGTCATAGAGTCTAAACAGCATACAAATCAAATAATTTTTCCTTCAGGATACAAAGAGAAGCCTACCCTATCCTCTTCTCCAGCCACCTCTGAAAGTTCCAGCCAGCCCTGCAGCATCATCCTTTCCCACTGCTCCACACTTGGTGCTAGCTTTGCAATACCAAAACCCAGTAAGCATTTAATCTGAGCTGGTATTTTTCCAGGCCTCAGAGTCTCTGTGCACTCTGGAAGCAGAGGATAGTGGTTATTCACCTGTGAGCAGGATCACAGCCAGCCCACCCCAGCCAGGGGCTGCTGCTCCTGGGGCCCCTCCACTGGTGTGGCTCTCACCTCCTCCCTTGGACACTTGGGGACACAGTTAAACCTCCTGCTTTCCTACCCTGTGGCTGATTCTCAAGAACAGCCAGAGGAGGATATTTTGAGCTCTTTCCATACAAGAAGACAGCTTTCTGTCAAGCCTTCCCCTGTCCCATCCTGACTCTCCCATGACAAGTAGCTCAGATTTTATGTTAACCCAAGCAGCAGCACAAGTACAAATGGATGTCAGAGGGGATGAGCAGGGCAAGCACCCTCTTCCTAGGCCAGGGGTGTGTTCCTGGGTGTCTTTGGGAGGATGGTGTCATAACACACCCACACTCCAGCAGAGTTCCCATTCAGAAATCTGCTCAACAACAGCACCACTCGCTCCCTCACAGCCCTTGACAAGCAGGGATTTGTTGGCATCCTGACAAAGAGCTTCACAAACGAGGCAATCAGCAGCCCAGTATAATTTTCAAGAAATACAAATGAGCAAATATCTAGTTGCCATGGCAACCCTGAGAGCTGGACTAGACTTTTTTGGTCGATTCCCAATACAGCTACATTTTGCCAGCACAGCAGGAGCGTGGTGCCCAGGACCCTGCTTGGGGACAGCTGAGCAGCATCAGCTCTTTCAGCATCAGCCCAGAACAGCCCTTTCTGACCAGCTCCAGGCACTCACATGCACAGTGCCAGCTGTGGATCCCTTCTCTCTCACATCACCTGTGCTTTGGCTCCGTGTCCTTCAAGGCTGACTGGATTTCTGAGCAGGGAGCTCAGTGGGAATTGTGCTCCTGTCAGATCTGTGCTTTACCTCTGATCAGTGGCAGCTCTGCCAATTTGCACCCAGGAATGAAAGTTTCCAGCCAAGTTACCGAGCCCCAGCAAGGCAAAAGTGGTTCATGAAAACCATAACCACCCTTTGTAGGTGGCCGTGCTGCAGAGCCTGTGCCAAACAGGGACAGGGGTACTGGCCCTCAGCCAGCTCTCCCCACCAAGGCAGTTTTCTCTGGAAGCCTGGAAATCCTTGGCCACAAAAGAGAAGGAGAGTTTTGGGGTACCAAAAGGGAGCAACCAAAAGCACAATGGGCCCTGGCAGGACACGGTTCCTGTGCTGAGCCAGCCCCATGCCAGGGTCCCCCAGCCTGGAGGAGCCTCCAGCAGCTTTGAGCCTCCCCAAGGGGAACTGGTGCTGCTGGAAGTTTCACTGAGCTTTTGTAATTAGTTCAGGTACCATTACACACCAGCAGCTTGCAGGGTGTATAAATCCAGCCTGATTCATGCCTCTTTCAGGAGGCATGGCTGCTGCAGCTGAGCCAGAAGGAGATCCATTTCCCAGCAGGTTTGTCCCCACTGCTTCCCAGTGTCCCACTCCTTCCCTGGCAGCAGCAGGGAGCAGATGGCATCAGGCAGGATGGGAAAGCCCTCCTGCAGAACAGCAGGAGCACCTCAGCTAAGCCAACATCCCCTGGGACCCACAGAGCACAGGCCAAACCCTGCTCACCTTTCCCGTGCCCCACTGCTCCATCTCTCCCTGCTGCAGACATTTGGGATGCACTAAAGCTGTGGGATTTAACACTAACCCCGTTGCACAGATGGGTAATGTCATTTATCACAGGGCTTTGTGGCTTGGGGGTTTTTTGGTGATGGGGCTCACTGTTGCAGCCAGTCTGTAATGTACTCTCTGAGCTGCTCAAAGCATGTTTTTTGGTCCCGAGATATTTTTGTTCTCTGTCAAAGGGAACCACTCTGTGGCATCCTGGCCTCAGGGCAGGAGCTGAGCCACTACTCAGGCAATTAAATCCAAGGGAAATGCACAAGAAAAAGCTCATGATTCAGCCCTGCAGCCCTTATTCTCCCAGTCATTTACGAGAAAAAAAAAATAAATCTTAACTGAATTAATAGAGGAAAGGAAAGGACAGCCCAGCCCAGCCAGGCATTGGAGCAGTCAAGATAATCACTGGGGAGGAAAATCCTCACCAGGCTGTGCCAGGGCAGCAGCAGTGTGCCCATAGGCTGTGACATCCATGTCCTGTGTCACAACATCCAGCAGCATGTCTCAGGAAACAATCAAAGTGGGAATAAAAGGAATCAAAGGGTCAGAGGTGCGGGCTCATCCCTCCCCACTGCCAGGGCTGGGGCAATGTTGCCTCCACAGCTCAGATACAGGGTACAGGAGGGTAAAGGCTCTTTTGGTTCACTCCCAGGCTACATCACACACTGCTCACACTTATCCCAGCTTTCATGCATTATCCCTAAGAAAACCAGTGTCATAGAAAGACCCTCAGGGATCAGTCCCTTGCAAGTGATGTGCAGGAAGGGTGTCAGAGGGTCCTGCTGCTGCCAGGTTTCCCATTGCCTGCACCACAGAGCCAGTCAGAAGGGAGAAATTCAAGATAAGAAGGGAGTGAGGGGTTATGGGACAAGGAGAACAGAAAAATAAAGAAGTTCAGCCTGGAATCTGGAGCTGCTCCAGGCCATGCAGAGTCTGGAACCGTCCATGCAGAGAGAAAGGGCGTGGCCCATCTTTCATCAAGCCAGATCCACCAGAAGTTCATTAAGGAGGTGAAAACTCCTGTTGTTTTCTGAATTTTATTTGATTACTGTGAAACAGAAGACACTGGCAAGGACAGAGGGTTGATTTTTAAGTAAGGACCCTGGAGCCAAAGGAGAAAGACAGGGGGGCTGGGAAACAAAGCCCCTATTAACTTTGGTCCTGACTTTCAGGTCATGCATGTTCAGTTCTTTTTACCTGGAAATGAAGATGTTAATTGGCGGTGACAGCTTTCATTGGGCTCCCCATTAGCAATATTTTTAACCACAGTAGGGCCCAGATCTTCAAACACTTTCCCAAGGGAAGGTTTTAACCTTTCTTTTGAAACATCTCATACCACTCGCAGGGAAAAAAGACAGTTTGGCTGGAGGCATACCAATCCCCAGCCGAGATGAACTCCCAGCTCCTCTGAGCAGGAGACACAGGAGGAACAGGGAAAACAAACTGGGGAGGGGCAGCTGGAGCCGGGCTGGGCACCGAGCAGCAGCATCTCCCTGCTGGTGGCTGTCATCAGCCCAGCCCTGCCTCGGGACAGGCTCAGCCCCAGGGGACACTGGGCTGTGTCCCCTCTCCTGGGCTGGGACAGCTCCAGCACGGAGACAGGAGCACACCCCAGCACTGGTGCTCGGAGCCAGGAGCTCATCAGAAATGCCCTGCTCCACACTGGGCTCTCCAAACCCTTTTCTGCCACAGCCCACATCAACTTCATCCACCTTGCTGCATCCGAGAGCTTCCTTTTTAAACAGCTGGTTTCTTCACACACTGTTATCATCCATACATTATTATTTTTGGGTGAAACAAAAGCCTCTAGAAAACACTTCCAATGCTGAAATCCAGAACTGAAAACTACACAAATGGCTAACTTTCCATATAAATATATGAATAGTGTGTATATTAGTTTCAAAAATCCAATAAAATAATACAGATTCATCTATATGTATTGTCCATTTATATATATATAAATACAAAATCAGGGATGACAGAACTTTCTTATTTAAGAAACTTTTTCCAGCACACACATTCCACTTACAACACCATTATTACCCCTACCAAATTTTCCAGTTTCTCTCCAAGTGGAGATACAGCTGAAAGCTTCACTGCCATCTGAGGAAGCAGCTCCCAGTGGAGCCTCAGCTGCTGACCTCAATGGCCTCCAGTGCAGTCACTCTGGAAAGCCTTAGTTTTGGAATGTTGTATTTCTAAGATGGTGGCAGCAAGGGGAACCAGACAATTTTATGGCAACGCTTTACTCATCTTTGCAGGCAGCAGCTGAGATGGGTCAGGCCCTGTGGCTTGGCCAGAGCAGGGGCAAAAGGGACTCATGGCTCCCAGGAGAGGGCAAGGGGCCCCTCTGCACAGGGCTACCTGCAAAGCCACCTGGATGCTACAGGGCTGTGAGGGATCAGAGTTCCCAGCCCAGGGAGCACTGGATTTATGGTGCCTGCCTGGGTCCAGCAGTGCCCTTGGAGCTGTGTCCCCTAAGGAGAAGCCTGGTTTCCCTCAATAGCACTGCCTTTCCCTTGGGCCCTGGCACCAGCACAGCCCCACTTACACCCAAACCCTGCAAATCTCCCCTCGTCCAGGAGGAATGTCCCATCTCCACATGGAGCAGCTCAAACAAGGCACAGGCAGCTGCCACAGCCCCACACCCCTCCCCAAAAATATTTACCTGGGAGACAGAAGTACTTCTGTGGTGCCAGTGCAGCAGAGGACATCAGCAAGGACTTAGGGAGAAAACATCATCTCCCTAGGACACGGGGCTGCAGCAAACACTGCAAGCTCTCCCCAGCCAGGATGGGGCTGTGAGGATGGGCTGAGCCCCAGCTGGTGAATGTCAGCCCCTCACCTGCCCTCCAGCTGATTCAGTCCTGGCCCAGCAGCCAGGGCCAAGCCTGCCTGCCCGGGGATACTGCTGGGCTTGGGGCACTGCCTGGCCCCTCACACCCTCCACGGTGCCTCTGTGTTTGCTGGGGCCAGGCAAAGGGCAGGGTGAGCACACAGGCTGCCCCACACACCCCAAAATACTGTCAGGGTCTGTAAAATAAACTTTCCTAGGCAGCTGCTTCCCCCCAACACACAGAGCAGGTTGGGGAGAAAACAACTTCTTTCCCATGAAACCCCAAGCCCCCAGGGAATAGCTGCTACTCCAGGGCAAGGAAGAGAGCAGAGCCTCCACCTGCTGTTTGCCATTTATTTTAGCAGAGAGAAAAATAGCATGGACAAGAGGCATTTTGCATAACTTAACAGAAAATAACACTTTTCCTCCACTCTTTGCAGATCAACAGGCAAAGGCATTTCCTACACACGGCTATTTTTGGGTGCTAACACTTTGGTGTATTGGTAAAATCATGGGTTTCCTCTACCACACTGTGATGGTTGATCTGAAATCCAAAGCCAGACTCTGGCTTGGGGGCTCCTCTGCTGTTGAATGCAGCTCCTGTCAGTGCTGAGTGCCAGATTCATCCCCACCATCCTCCCAGCAGGATTCTGCAGCCAGGGACTGCCTGGGGATCCGAGCAGCTCCAAGCTCCCCCAGCCCATGCCATGTCCTGACTGCTCCTCCCTGGCACAGCTGGAGAGGTGTCCCAGAATGAAGGGGGGTGTGGGCAGCTGCAGCAGCCTCAGTCCAGGGCCAGTGAGGGGATCTTGCAGACGAAGGGGAAGGCTCTGCCACAGGCGTTGTCGTTCCAGGAGCGCAGTGCTACCCTCCAAAAAAAACAAGGCATCAGCTGAAAAAAGGCAAAAGGAGGGAAGCATGCACTGCCCTTGGGACCAAGACCTCCTGCCACTGTGGGAGGCTTTCCCTGGATGTGCTCCCACTGTGTCATTCACTGTCATGCTTCCTCCCAGCATCCTCACCTGGGGGATGTGAGAGGGGAGGCCAGGCCCCAGCTTGGACTTGGCAGTGGAGGGGCAGCTGCAAACACAGCCCTGTTCCCCAAAATCATCCACAGGCTGCCCATGGACAGGACATTTAGGTACATCTGGGGGGCCTGGACACACCTGGCTGGTCTCACCAGCAGGGAGGATGGGAAGTGGGATTTTTGCACAGGCAGGGTCTTGTTCCACTTCAGCAAGATGTCCTGGCCCAGGCATGAGAGAGAAAAGCAGGCAAAAACAATGAGTGTTCCCACAGGTTTCCCGTGGGGGAAGGGAATGGGAAAATTCGACCTTTGACTAAATTTGGTAATTCTTCAAGGCAGCTGATGCTCCTGCCCTGCTGCTACTATGGGAGAAAGAGATGGGAACAGAGGGAAAATGAGTATATATGCATGTATGTACATAGTGAAAAGGAAAACACCTTTTCACTGTAAAGAAAAAAAAAAGAAAATAATACTGAAAAATTAAAATGCAAATCCTCTGCCTGCCAGCAACCTCTTCAGGAAAGCAGGAGGCACGGTGGACTGAATTTATTGCCACACAAATAACACTGAAGGTGCCCTGGGCGCTCACCGCTGCTGTGTCTGTACCAGATCTGCACGCAGTCCTCCTCCTCCGGGATGGAGTGGATCCCATCGTCAGGCTGGCTGCCATCCCAGTAGTGGTAGTCGTAGGAGGAGCCATCTGTCCACTCAAAGTGACCCTCCTGACACGAGGCCAGCGGAGAAAGGCTGTCACTACAGAGCGGCGACTGCACAGGGTGGGAGGCCACTCCCATGTAGTCCCCACCCCCATCCCCAGTGCCACACAGCCCAGGGACACGGGGAGAGACTGTCAGCACACAGCAGATCCCATCCCCAGTGCCACACAGCCCAGGGACACGGGGAGAGACTGTCACCACCCAGCAGATCCAATCCCCAGCGCCAGTGCCACACAGCCCAGGGACACGGGGAGAGACTGTCACCACCCAGCAGATCCCACCCCTATCCCCAGTGCCACACAGCCCAGGGACACAGACAGACACCACTCAGTCAAAGAGCACGTTTGGGTTTTACAACTGGAAACTCACCGAGAACAGCCCCAGGTTTCACAGTGTTCTCACCAGGGGAAGCCCAGAAATCAAATCAATATATTTTTTAACTCTCCCACCCAGTTCTACATTCCTTTTCCTTTTCATTTTCCATTCCTTTTCCAGTATCTACAAAAAACTTGCTGACATGAGACTGTTCTCCTGATGCTCTCCATTTTTCTTTCTACATATTAGACTATATATTTCCAACATGTCAGCTTTCAAAAGTCATAGAGTAGCACAAGAGAGCAATGGAACTCGGTGGTTTTTGACACTGAAGACCTTTTCAGTTTATTTCCTCTTCTTGCAATAGCAGTACAAAACTCTTTCTATTATTCAGTAATAAAATGGGATATGAGCAATTATTGATTAATCTATTAATTCTAGTAACACTTCTCTTTTAAAAGCAGACTGGAATGGGTAAAATAACGAGTTTCTCTACGTGCTGCACCACAGACTCTATGCCACCTCCTGATTAAAGTGGTATAAGGGGCAAAGAAGAAAACCAAGTGGCTTTTCAGGAGGAAAACACTGAGAGGTGAATCTTTCAAAGCCATTTCCCACAGGATTCCAGGGAGCTCCCACCTGCCGTAGGTCGTTGAGTCCTGTCCAGATGTCGGTGGGGATGCCGGGCACGCGGCTGTTCACCAGGTCGTACACAAAGACATTTTCTTCCCAGCTGGCAAAACAGAGCAATACAGGGCAATCAAGAGGATATGTCAGCAAACGGTCAGGTGGGCCCCTAAGCACTCACCCCACCACAGGACCCATGGGCAAATGGGTCCCCTGCTTCTTGCTGCTGCTGGTTACTTTCCCAGGTCTGTGCAAGAGGAGTGTAGTGTGGGTGAGAGCTGGGGGAGAGGGAATAGGGAAAAAGCCTGTGTAATCATGCTGTACTTCTATCCCTTTTCCAATAGCAAAAAATACAGTTTGGGGAAATTTAGGGAATACTATGCCAGTTTTCCTGCCAGCCCAAGAAAAGGCATTTATTTTCTATGTTGCCTTTGTGTGACCTGTGCATCTGCCTTGACTGGGTCACTGCTGCAGAGGGATGTGTAGGCTGGAACACGAGCCTGCAGCTGACACAGAGGCTGTGATGTGGAAATGGGACTTTGCCCCCAGTTTCCTTCCTCCCCAGGCTGTGTCAGCTTGGGACAATGTTTCTGCACACCTCACCTGTGGATGGAGGCCAGCTTGGCTGACCTGATGCCGATGGAGAACTCGGCGCAGTACAGGTCGGCTTCAGCCCAGGTCTTGTTGATGGGGAAGTAGCGGTAGCAGTGGCCTTCGTACTCCGTCCAGAAGAGCGGGCAGGAGTAGGCATGGACAGGCTCGGGCAAGGCTGGGGGCACAGCAGAGGACATCCAGCAGCTGCTGCTGAGACAGCTTGGCCAGGAAGCTGAGCAGGTGATGGAGGCAGCAGCGCCCAGCCCTGCTCTCCCACTCACCCAGGCAAATAACCACCAAACACACACAGGGAAAACCCAGCTGCTGCAGGAGCCATGCAAAAATTTGCAGAAGTCGAAACACATTTTAAACAAGTTGCGGGTTTCTCAGTCTAAATCAAGAGGGACATTCCAAGCTAGCTTGACATCATTTTAGGCAGAGGATGCTTAAAATAAAGGCACTGACATTTGCTACTGGGAAAACCGAGATAAGGGTTCCTCTTGTCTCTATCAGCACCACTGGAGCCACTGTGCTGGGACGGGAGCTGACAGCCAGGGCTGCTGGCTGTGTTCTGCCCTACTGCAAGGACAGCCTGCACCTCCTCCCCCAAGGAACCCCCATCCATGCCCTGTTCCTGGGCTGGGATGCAGCCGTGCACGTAGGCACTGGAAACCAGCCCAGGAGCAGCTGTTGAGGCACGCGTGGCAGCAGTGCCAGCCCATCCTACAGATATCCCACCAACAGATAACAGCCTATCCTACAGATATCCCACCAACAGATAACAGCTATCCCACCAACAGATAACAGCCCATCCTACAGATATCCCACCAACAGATAAGAGCTATCCCACCAACAGATAACAGCCCATCCTACAGATATCCCACCAACAGATAAGAGCTATCCCACCAACAGATAACAGCCAGGCCATGCTGCTGCTCCTAGTCCCCTGCCGCTTTTCAGCACCGTGGGGAAGTTGCCCCAAAGGAGGCTGCTGTGGGGGCAGGATGTCCCAGAGGATGTCCTACAGGATGTCCTACAGGATGTCCTTCGGGAGCCTTTGTAGTTGCCACTGTCTAAACACAGCAGTGGCACTAACACGTTGCTCCAGCTCCTCCGTGTTCTGCTCCCCCTCTGAGGATGCAGCACTCAGGACCCTCAAGTCTTGGGGCACACAGACTCAATTCTCTTAGCTGCTGGTTTGTGAACATGGGGGAATTGCCAGCCCCCCGAGCCAGTTGCCACATCCCCAGGGAGTCGTGGTCTGGGGTCAGCGCTGCTGTGGGAGTGACTGGGGCAGTGGGCAGGGTGGGTGTGCAGGGGTGAGGGCAGATGTCAGATGCCATCAGACTATCCAAGCAGGTAGCAGCCTCAAGCCCGGAGAGGTCAGGGTGGTGCCTGGGGAATGGCTTTCCCTGGAGAATGGCTTTCCCCGAGGGTGGGGAGAGCAAAACTGCCAGCAGCAGCAAGGGATGTGCTTGTGGCAAAGGCAGCAACAGTGTGGAAAAAAAGAGAGGCAAGGTGAATCCAAAGCAGCTGTGTGAGCATTCATAGAGCCAAATCCTTCTCTGTGCCAGTGCTGGCAGCTCTGGGTGATAATTTCATCTTTCAGCAGCTCTTTCCACATGGGGATCTCTGAGTGTTCTACAGCCACCAGCCAGCCCACAGGGTCCCTGCTGTCACACCCCCCTCCCAGGTGACAAACCACAAATGCAAAGAGTCTTTTTTTCCTCCTGAGCAAGGCCAAGTCAACTGCCAAGGCCTGTGGGGCTGTCACCCTATCAAGCTGCCTTGGGACTCCCAGGCATCCCTCCAGAGGAGCTGAGACTGGGGGCAGCTCTGCACCCAACAGCAACAAACCCTTGAGGGGCTCAAGGGGCTCTCCCATCCTGAGCAGCACCAATTATGGGCTATGGAAGATAAAAGATAAGGCCTGCTGGGCTGGAAGAGCAAATTACCTTTTGGGGAGAGCGGGTAAGATAAAGACAGCTCAGAGGCAATGCAGAGTTCAGTTCTCTGAGTCACACCCGGCCATAAATGCACTGGGAAAAACCTTAGAACAGCCCTAGGAGATGTGAATTACTTCAGTGCAGCAATAGAGCAGGACCAGGAACTCTGAAAGCTGATGTGATTCCTGGGTGCCAAACCCTCCTCCCCTCATGATGCTGGCCAGGGTTCCTGTCTCCACCAAAACCAGAGCAGAACAAGGGTCAAACCTTCAGGATGAGGCTTCAGCTTTACCACCAGGTCACAGGTGAGGCAGGTACCCCAGTAAGGACAGGGCTGGGGTCTGGTCCTTCTTGCAGAGACTCGAGGTTGCTGTTCCTTCCTGCTGAGGACAGCCCAGAGGTCTGTGCCAGACAAGGCACCACCAGCTGCTCCAGCAATTGGGGTTTTATTGTAGTGCCTTGACAAAATCCTCACCTCTGGCTGCATGGTGGCAAAATTCACAGGGCTTCACCCAGCAGCATCCCCAGCAAATGGAGCCTTCACTCCCAAGTGCTAATTGCAGTGGGTGTCCCACTGTCCTGGCTCAAAGGCACCCCAATCCCAGGGAAAATGACCCTCGTGTTTGTTCAGAGCAGCTGAGACCAAGCCAGAAATTGAGACAGCCCTGCTTTGTTATTCCTTACTGGTTCCCATTAGGTAGCATTAATTTGACGAGCTTCAGTGAACTAGAGGTGCCTGAAGGAATTTAAGGTTAAATATACCAAAAAGGAAAATATGGGAGGTCAGCTTTTAATTAGCATCTTTTCTGTTAGGTCAGGATCAGAGGCTTTGTCTGTCTCTTTGGAGGAGAACTACAGTCCCGGTTTTTCAGGCAGGAACAATTAGGGGAGCTGCTTTATTTGAAATATTTGTAGCAGAAAAACCATAAGAAATCTGATGTAGGGTTGTGATTATAGGGGCATACTCATGGCCCTACAGGAAAGCCTCACAACCCAAGCCAGCAGCTGTGTGTGGTATTTTGATCTAGAAGGTGACAGGGGAAGCATGTGGGGGCTTTTTAGACCAAATTCTCACTTTTAAGGAAAGTGAGGATGGGGTCTAAATCATCAGCAAAAAATCAGCTCCTCCACACAGGGCAGGGTCAGCACAGCCAGTGCCTGCAGCACAGGGGTCCTGCCAGCCCCAAGTCACTCCATCCATTTGTCCCCAAATTCCTGGTGAAAAAATGATGGCAAGAATCCTTTTTCCCTTTTTTTTTTTTTTTTTAATTCACAATGAAGCAGTTTTAAGGGCAGGACCACGTTTTAAAGCAGCACCAGCAAAATAGATGTCCAGACTTGGCTGAGGATAAGATTCAGATCAAGCAGCTGTTACTAACTCAGAAAAGCTGGAAAACAAATATTTAGGGTCAGAAATAAAGTTTTCTGTTCTCTGCATTTGTGTTAGTGCCAAATTGGAGCCTTTTTATTTATTTACTAGCTGTGCCCCACTGCAGAACTACCAGGAAAATCACTTTTCAAAATCTTACAGAAGCTGGCACTGCTCTGCCAAAAAAGTTTCACTTCCCCACTTGGCCTATTTCCAACTAGAAATAATTAACTGAGAAAATCCTAGCCAGTTTCACAAGGATTTCTCTTCATTTCAGGATGCTACTGGAAATAAAACCTACCACCAGCTGCATGGCTCCCCTGGACTCAGCTGGCGAAGAGCAGGTTTGCTCCTGAAAACTTCACCCCAAGGAGCAATGCTGCCTCACTTCCAGGGACCTGCAGGTTTGAGATGTGAAATCTGAGGCTAGGACAAGGTTGGCAAGAGATGCCCAGGCAAGGAAGGCTCCTGAGGGGCTGCAGCTCTATCACAGGGTTTTGGACAGCAGACCAGCTCAGTGCTGGCAGCAGATGCTCTTCTTGTTGCAGAGAATCAAAGAACTCCATTTCATCAACAGCTGACAGCTTTCCTCAAAACTTAGAGGTGCTAGGAGAAACCCCCCTTGGCATATCCATGAGCTAATGCTGCCATCTGACCTGAAAGGGCAAGTGAACCTCTTCAGCTCTTGGCAAGCAGCTGGGTTTGGAGGGTGCCAATCACACCCAAAAGGCTCATCTGAAATTCATGTCACCAGAGAGGAGCTGAGGAGATCCTGTCATGTGGAAGCCTGGGTCCTGCCCAGGGCAGAGCCCCTCCACCAGGATCCGAGGGCTGTGGTGGTGAGGGATGGGCAGTGGTCCCAGCTGGGGCTCAGGACCAGCATCCTGGTGCTCACCAAGCCACCTCTCACCTCTCAGGCCACAGGGAGGGCCAGCAGCAGGGCTTTACCCAGGCTCAGCACTGCTGGGGCTGTGGGGAGTTAGAAGGGCTGGGTGAGACAACAGGGCTGGGACAGGGGACCCCCAGGACGACTTCAGCAGAAACTGCCTGTGGCCAAGCTGGGGGTGCCAGCTGAGCCAGAGATCCATCCCACCACATCCTCCTTATTGAGTAAACCCACAGAACAAGCATTTAAACAGGGGGTTGGAGGGCAGGAGCATGTGGCAGGGACTAAGACAGTGCTGTTGTGTGATGTTGGGGTGTCTCCACTCACCCATGGCTTTAGAAACAGCTCCTTAAGCCCTGACATTCTAGTCACCATGGACAAACAATGCCACCTTCACGTTACTTGCAATGTTTGTTTTTCTTTAACAGATGAAAGAGTCTCACACTGAGCATCCACCTTTGAAGGATGTGATCAGGGGAGGGAGCTGGGTCTCAGTGTATCTGGGGTTGTGTGGAGCTGCAGGGAAGGGATGTCCACTGATGGATATGAATCTCACAGCTGGGCAATATTTTACACACCCTGAAGTGTTTTTAAGGCACATGTCACAAGTTCTCAAGTAAAATATTAAATATCAGTTGAAGCACATAGGGAGGGACATCCTCTCACACCAAGGGCATTGCTTTTTAAAATTCTTTAATGAAACCAAGCTGGTTTTACAGCTTCAAATCTTTAAGTTTGGAGCTGTGAGGCTACAGCCAATACTGGCAGTAATGCTCTTGCAGCTGGCACTGACAGATAGAAGTTATCTTGCAGAGGTTTTTTCCTCCTTAATTAGTTTTGGCAAAGCTCCCACGGATTAGGCGTCTGGCAGGAAAGTCAGGCTTGTATTGATCCCTTTTCTCACGAACTCACCAAAGAGCACTCAAGGAATCCCTTTCCACTCACAGTCCCAGTAAACCTAACAGGGTTCAAACAAACTTGGTGTAGCAACTCTCACTTGCACTGACACCGTGGAAAAGTTTGGAAGCGACCCAAGTGACATTCAGCAGTCAGCAGCAGCTCGGAGCAAAGAAGGGGAATAAGGGAGAGTCCCGTGTCTGTTTCACATGCAGCAGGTGTGAATAAACGAGGAGCCCTGACGGCCCCCAGCCTGTCCTGCTGGGCTGCACGGCCACAGCCCTGCACCGTCCATGTGTGTGCCCGTGCAGGGACCGCTGCCCCCGCACCCGGGCAGGGCCACGGCCCCGAGCCACGGCAGCCAGAGAGCTGAGCTGGCACACAGAAACGCAGCCAGCCCAGAGCCCACGGGCATCCCGAGGCAAGGACCGGGGCTGCCCTTGGCACGTCCCCACGGTGAAGAAGAAACGTGATTCCAAGGCAAGTCAGGGATTTCTGGAGCAGGGGGAAGCCAGCTGGCGGCCCTGCGGGAGGCACACGCGCTCCTTCCCGGCCGCCACCACCGCCGACCAAGTCCCCGCGGCCGGCGCCGAGCAGTCACTCACCTTGGCTGATCTTGATGTTGGTCTGGGGGAAGGCCTGCGCGGCCAGCAGGGCGGCGGCGAGGATCAGCGCCCGCCCGCTGCCCATGGCCGGAGCGCGGGGGCGCGCAGGGCTCGGGGGTCCCGCC
>WBNO01018678.1:880095-911613 GCA_013400575.1 Peucedramus taeniatus
TTTTTTTTTTTTTTTTTAATTAAGGAAGATAAAGCCTAATCCTGGGAGACAGTACCAAGTAATTTAAACCAAGAAGCCTTACAGGCCATCAATTAATCACAGGATAAATTAACATTGTGCAGCACCCCAGGCATACTGATTCTTCAAAAATACTCCATGCCAGGACTGTAAAACAAGCAGGTGTGCTAACTAAGGGCACCTGTTATTCTACTGTTGATCCAAATATTTTGAATTCTTGTAATGCAACTTTGTAATCTCATTGTGTCAGGTAATTAGCATGCTGAGTCCTTTGGGGTATTAATGGGCTAATTATACAAGCATTGTTGCTTCTATCATTAACTCCTGAAGCTAGCACAGAGACTTATTGCTGAGGAACAGGGGAGACATTTTCCAAGGCCAAATGCTCATTCACACATAGACCATAAGAGATAGCACTAGACTGACCTCAGGCTCACACACTCACAGCTTCAGCACAGCAGCTTTCTCAGAAGAGGAGAGGTCTTTGTGTGCCAAAAATCCAGCTTTACCCACCAGTTCAGAAGCCTTTTCAATTCAAGGATGTGCCTTTCTGGGAGGCCAGCTGCTGTATTGCACTGCTAAATGGGCAGGATTTGCTGAGCAATCTGCTGATGGCTGAGCTCACCCAGCTGTGGAATGCACCTTACCCGAGAAGGGGCTGGAGTTGGCATTGAGAAAACAAAGCCTTTGCTTTGCTCACATTCAGGAGCACCATCTTCCCTGCTGCTGCCACCAGTACTTCCAAGAAAGCTTGAGAAAGAGACTGGTGCAGCCCACAGGCCCAGGGGAGCAGCTGGAAGCAGAGGCTGGTGCTCCTGTCCTGACACAGGGAGGGGCAGCATCTCCCCCAGTCCTCCTTGGCTGAGCAATCACTTCTCAAACAGGGCAGGAACCATTTCCTTGAGCACAAACGAGCAGCAGCCCCTGCTGCACTGAGGTGTGACCCTCCAGAGCCCTGCAGCAGCAGTGCCAGCCCACCCTGATGCACACCCAGAGCCCTGTGAGCCCCAGGCACCGACAGCACTGCGGGGACTGGGGCACAGCCCCCAGGACACTGAGCTGCATCCCTGGGGAGTGGCCCCTGCCTGGCTGCAAGGTGACCTGCTGATGGCAGCAGGGTCTGGGGGGAGCCCTGGGAGCCCCTTGGAGCAGGAAGCCCTGCAGAGCTGGAGCAGCAGCCTGGGCCAGAGCCCTGTGCTCCTGCACACAGTGACACACACACCACGGCTGCTCCACCTGCAGAGGGACCAGTTCCACACAACTCTCTCCTTCAGCCTTGGGGGGGTAAAAAGCTCCTGCTCCTTCCTTCCAGCTTGTTCCACAACAGGGGAAGGTGGAGAAGCTCCAGGGCCAGCAGCTGAGCACTGTGCCACACTCTGAGTCCAGGTGACTCTACAAGTGGACTGAGCTGTGCTCCCTGATGTCTGAACATCCCCTGACAGAGCCTGAAAGGAGCTCAGGGTAAATTTCAGATTCAATCTGCCCTTGGCCATAAAAACAGTGACACTATGGAGCTGCTCAAGAGCAGAAAATTAAGTAATTAACATTTGGGATTTTCAGACTGACCCAGACTCTGGTTATGAACTGGTAGATGCTGCTTTCCATTTAAGAAGCATATTTTCCTGACAGAACCACACACCTGATCTCATGAGCTCTTTTTCCACTGTCACAATAATTTACACAATAGCAACATCCATTTCTAGGCCAACAGAGCAAAAAGCAATTAAAGAAGCAGAGGTCAAACCAATTCCTTCAGCAGCTGCTCTTCAGAGGGACACATTTAGAAACAGAAAGGCTTCTTAAAAAGACATTCTTTGTAACAGAAATGCTGAAATACAGAAGAAAATCATGTTTACTTATGTCCATTAAAAGGGTTGAATTCTTGAGGACAAGGTACATTATGTAAATAAAACATTTTCATGTTATGAACTTATTGCTGCAGCACTCCTAAGTGACCCAAATCCAACTGATGCAGGCTGGGTGCCACATGAAATGTTTCTTTGGGGTCAGGGCCCATGTCCCACACAGGGCTCCTGCACAGGAGGGAAGGCTGAGCCCCCCAGGGCTGAGGACACAGCCATGCCAGGCACTGCACACCCAAGAGCTGCTGCCCAGCAGGGCAGTGACTTCCAGGGGACACAATGGACCTTGGAGCTCCAACATCTGCTCTGGGGACAGCTCCAGCCTGAGCTTTCCCTTGTCCTGCCAGCCTCATCGCCCGGAATCGCTTTGTGCCAGCCACTATGTAATTAAGCCATGAGGCTGCCTGGCTGGCATCAGCCCTGGCACCAGATCAGCCAAAATGCCTTTGCCCTTCCCCTCTCCTTTGCCTCTACACTGAGACCTGCACACTGAGCACTTGTGCAGAGCACGACTGCAAATCATCATCATCTATGAGTTCCGTGCAATAGTAACACTTAACTGGCATTTCAGAAAATCATTCATCCTTTGACTGAACATATCAGCATCCTTGGAACGACCAGGGAGGAGCATTAAATAAGAAAATTTCCATAAGCTAACTACAAGGCTATCAGTATCATTTACAGGATGGGGACACACTTGAGCCTTGCAGCTGGGGCCATCAAACATCTCCTGCAAACGCTGTGCCAGGTGTGCCGAGCAGTTCCTCAGCAGCTACTCTGCAGTTACTCTGCAGTTACCCAGCAGTTCCTCAGCAGCTACTCTGCAGTTACCCAGCAGTTTGTTAATCAGCAGTTCCTCTGCAGTTCCTCAGCAGTTAGTTACTCTGCAGTTAGTCACTCAGCAGTTCCTCACTCAGCAGTTCCTCAGCAGTTCCTCTGCAGTTCCCCAGCAGTTACTCTGCAGTTCCTCAGCAGTTCCCCAGCAGGTAGTTACTCTGCAGTTCCTCAGCAGTTCCCCAGCAGTTAGTTACTCTGCAGTTCCTCAGCAGTTCCCCAGCAGTTACTCTGCAGTTCCTCAGCAATTCCCCAGCAGTTAGTTCCTCAGCAGTTCCCCAGCAGTTCCTCAGCAGTTCCCCAGCAGTTCCTCAGCAGTTCCTCAGCAGTTCCCCAGCAGTTCCTCAGCAGCTCCCCGGCAGCTCCGGCCGTGCTGCACCGCCCGGCACGGCCACACGGCGCCTCTGCTGCTGCCCGTCCCGGAGTGCCAGCCGGGGAATGGCAGCGCCCTGAGAGCTCCATCACAATTAACTCTTCTTCAGTCTCCTACCCCTTCACCTGCAACCCAGCTAAAACCATCTAACTCAGAGGAAAGAAAAACCAGCAAAAACACGCCAGGGCTGTACAGAGGCAGCTGAGGGGCAGAACCCCCCTGAGGACACAGATCTCATGGGACTGTGTGGTCTCCCTGGCAGAACCCTGCTGGCACCGACCCATCAACACTTCAGCACTTCCCACTCAGCCTCAGCACTTGGTGAGGTCTCACAAAGTGCCCCCTTCACACACCTGCCCGTGCAGGCAGGCAGTGCCTCAGTCATCCTTGGTAGCCAGGAGCCAGTGCCCAGTAGCCAGCAGCCAGTGCCCAATGCCCAGCCCTTTCTGTGCCCAGCCCTGCCTCAGCCAGTGGGGCTCAGCTGCCAGGTTAAGTAGGACTGAAAACAGTTCTGAACTGCTTGACATCAATATGAAAAGGCTGTTTAGCACAAAGAGGTGCTGCGAGGAGCAGCAGCAGCTGGGCTAATGATGCACACTGAGAAGGTCACAGGCATGGCCCAAATCCTGCCCTTGCTCCTCCTGTCATATTTAGTAGAGAGGAGAGAAAAGCACGGGAGAAGATGCCGTGGTTTCCCATTTATCAATTTAATCTCCACCAGGGTCTGAGTGGCACATTAAACTCTCTCTCCAGCCTTGCTCTGTGCCACTGCTCCCTGCAGTGCTGCACCTGCCTGGCTCCAGGGGCACTGGAGCTGCTGGAGTACAGGGCACAGACCCAGCTGCTGCCCACGGGGGCAGTGCCACTGCAAGAGACTCTGGAAACCTCCCACAGGAGCTCTGCCTGGGGCTCCCTGCACATGCACCCCAAAGCAGGCGTGTGCCTAATCCCAGCCTGCTCCCAGCCAGGGGCAGGAAAGTCCTGGAGCAGACAGCAGGGATCCAGGGTGCAGGGGAAGGGCAAATGCACAAGTGAGCCTCGCAGAGATCTCAATATGCAGGGATGACACCTCACAAAATTACCTCATCAGGAGACACTGGAATAATGGGCTGGATGCAGCTATCACAACAGCCCAGAGGATGCTGAAAAGGAGTGCCTATGGCTGGCTTTTTGCACTTCCAATTCCACTCTTTTTAAAATTGCATCTTCATTCTCTGCACTCTGAGCCCCAAGAAAGCACTCAGATGACTTCATGCACATTCACACACCTCACAGGAAGAGGCTCCAGCCCTGGTGCCACAGCCCCTGCAGACACAGGCAGGGACAGCCATGCAGGACAGAGAGCCACTGCCTGCACCATCATCCATCTCCCGGGACAGCCACGGGGCCAGGCACAGGCATTCATGTCCAGCACTGCTCTGCTGCCACAGCAGCTCCTGCCACCCCCACCCAGACTTTTCTCCGTTTGACACAAGGCAGATTATGGCCTTGCAAGACGTTTGAACAACTCCTTTCACTGCACTGTGAGCCAAACAAGATGAAGGGCTGAGGGCAGGAGAGCCATGACACTGCTTAAATTTAGAGGCTCGGCAAAAGGAGCAAGCACCTAGCATCAGCCTGGAGAGAGGGGGGTTTGCTCCTTTCTCTAGGAGAAAAAGATTATCAAAAGATTCCAGAGGACTCCAGGACAGGCAGCTTCTGCCACATCAGATGCAGTACATTTATTAACTAAGTCAGGCAACTTGATGAATCTAATTTTGCCTTCTAAGCAAGCAACAGATCACATCAGGAAGGGTCAGCACCTTGTTGCTCTCACCCTGATTAATGGCCTTTCACTCCTCCTCCTTAAAGCAGTCAGTCTGCTGCAAAAAGCCAAATCCAACCACAGAGCATCTGCCCTGAGTGACCCCAAACAGGACAGGGCCTGCAGGACCCCACTCAGCATCTCTGACCAACCCTCTGCTGTCACCTGCTCCAGGGACCCCCTGCCATGGACAGCAGGCAGTCACAGAGGGGACTGAGAACAGAGAGCACTGGGGCCCCTTCTCCTCCCAGAGGGATTTGTACATTGGAAATGCACACACAGCCACTGTGAAGAGGCTCTGCTGGCCTTCAGGGCTCTCCCCTGCCAGCACATCTCCCCAGGCCCCTCACAGGACCTGCTGGGCCACCTCGTGTGGCCACCAGACCTGGAGCAAGGCCTGGGAGGGTGGCAGGCAGCAGCCAGGAGCTCACTGCTCTCCCCAGACCTGGGCAAGGACCATATGGTGGCTGCTGCATAAATGGATGAAGTGTTTTATAACTCCAGACACAAAGGCCAAAATCTGATCTAAATTAAACAGGTATAAATCCCCAGAAAACACAGTGCTGACATCAGTGGGTTTTTTCCGTTTTTTCTCCTTTGGCTAAGATAGGATTACACAGGTTTAATCAGGGATTACATTTTGCTTCTGAGCTCTAGATATGGGAAATATACAGACAGTCCAATACTTCCAAAAGACATGTGTAATAGATGACAAGAAACAATTTTCTAGCAGTGAGTTGTCTAATTATCCATCCATCTAAGAGATGCTATGGTACCCAACATGATAATATTTCAAAAGAGAAACCACTTCCTCCTCCTGCACTCCAGCATGGGAAAAAACCAGTTTAATTTGACTCATATATTAGAGATTTCTTCCCTATATCTGTGTGCAAAAGACAAAGTGCCTGAATGTTTGTTGGGTTTTCGTGTGGGAAAGCAAAAGCAAGAGGAGAAAGGATATTGGTGTTATTCTGCCCCAACTGATGGGAAGAATGAAGTATTTGAGTCTATGTTGTCAGAAGGCTAATTTATTATTTTATGGTGCTATATTATATTAAAGAATACTATACTAAACTATTTAAAGAATACAGAAAGGATACTTACAGAATGTTGAAGAGATAATAATGAGAACTCATGACTGTCTCAGGCAGTCCACACAGCTTTGGCTCTAATTGGCCAATGGAATGAAATAATTATTACTAGAATTTAATTACTAAATTCTTTCAGCTAAACAATCTTCTCAAGATATTCCACATGTGTAAAACACAGGAGAAGTGAATAGAGATAAGAATTGTTTTCTCTTCTCTGAGGCTTCTCACTGTCTTTCTCAGAAAATCTTTGGGAAAAGTTGTGTCTTGTTTTTTTCGTGTGAAGAGAAATGCAGCCACAATAGGAGACTTGGGCAAGTCAAAATGCAGATTTGTGATCACTCCAGACATGGTGGTTTCCATCCCTGCAAACAGCAGCCAGAGGTGATGTTGGTATCTCCAGTTCACACTTCCACATAGCCAGGGAAATCAGAATTCTGATATATTTCTGGAGAAGCCTCAGGAGAAAAACTTTTATCAACTTTCAACCTGCTCAGCTGATGAAATCAGTCTGTTAATTAAAAAAAAATACCCTGAAAAGCCCTGCTAGCTCTGCAGCCTGTTGAAACAGGCAGCATTGCTTCAAAAAGAAAACATTGCAGTGAAAGGAACCCAATACCCAGAACTGCATCATTATCAATACACACCAACAATTACTTCTTTTTCCCCCTTTCAAAATACAAACTTCATTAAATGATCCTCATATTTTCCTAAAGGCCAACTGAAAATGAGCCAACAGAGGAACCAGGTATATTGCTGCTGAACAGCAATCTGTTATTTTAATCAAGTACTGCCTATTAACTGGAAGTTAATTAGAGCCCTGGAATAAAGCATCAAAGTTATCCATGGGTCTGAAGACACACATGCTACAGCACTTGGGGCACAGAGGGGGCTGCTAGCATTGCCAGGGCCCCTCTGCTGTAGCCATTGAAACCACAGGCACAGGTCTGCAAAATCTCATCACTCTTGGGAACAAAAATACCCCCAAAAAAGAAATAAAATGGAAAAATGGGTCCTAAATCTTTACAGAAAACAGAGACGTTGCCAATTTTTAAAACATATTGAAAAGTGAGGGGTATCACCAAATCCTACCAGGAGACAGAGTGCCCATGAGCTGCACCCTCAGGCAGGACTGACTGTGAAGATGTCACCAGTGCAGGTCACACACGTTTTGGGGTCAGTCTCTGCACCAACAAGCACCCCCTGGCCCAGCCTGCTTCCCTCTCCCAGGCAGAGCACCCTGCCCTGCTGGAGCCATGGTCCCCTTCCAGACAGGAACAGAGTGGGGTGAGCCCCTTGCTGCTCTCCAGCAGCCCCAGGGCTGCCCTAGCTCAGCTGCCCTTCCAGCCAGGCCAGAAGGAAAAGCAGATTTTTCCTCTACAACTGCACAGAGTGCCCAGAGCATGGAGATGATTTCTCCCTCTTTGGGGACCCTGCTTGTGTAACAAAGCCCCAAAGATCCTGCCATGCAAACACATCCAACAGCTCATTGAAATGGAGAAAGACACACAGCCACCACAAGGACCTGGGGAGACAAACACCCTCTAACTGTGAGTGCTGAGGGTTTTTTTTTTATGGTAAGTGATGAAAAGATGCTAAGGAGTCACTGAGACACAGTTTGCCCTGGAGTGCTGCTGGTTTTTATTGGGCCATCTGGGCTTTACTGCAGTGCAAACAGCATTACTGATGATTGTTATTAACAACATTATAATCATTAACAAGATACTACAGTGCTCAGGTTGCAGGTGTGGTCTGCCTTCCTGCTGCACAGCCCAAGCTTTCTGACAGACTGAGATTTAGAGGACAGCCCCAAATCCCCCAGTGGGGAGAGCACAGGGTCTCTCTGGGTGCCCATCCAGCCCTCCCAGCACAGAGGCTGCACTTGCATCTCAAATACTCTTTTTGCTTCATGGAAATTATCTTGGGCAGCAGCTGCCAGTGCTTCTGTGGGGGCCAAACTCCACCTTCCCCTTGCCATCAGACAGAGTAACACTCTGCTCACGGGTGCACATGGTTAGGAGAACACCCCATTCCAGAATCTGCCCCATCTCTCTGCAGGAGGTGAGGCCATGACTTGCCTGCACTCAAGCAGAAGATGGCACATGGAGGATATGAGTCAGGTTGCCAGAAAAAAACCCAGAAAGTGCTAAAAAGAACCACCCAGAAGAGTGCATTTCTGTTACAATGTGTATATGGCTGCTCATTACCTAGACATGTTTGATGAAGTAAATGAAAATCAAAATCAAACATCCTTTCCACCAGCTGTTGCCTTTTTTTTTTTTTTTTTTTTTTTTTTTTTTTTTTTTTTTTTTTTTTTGGGTTTTTTTTTTTTTTTTGTCAGGACATTAGATTTGTTATGAGTATCAGAGTCTTTCCTGGTTTCAGCCTCTTTTGGGGAGAAGCTGCTAACAGACAATACTTGCAGCAGCAATCCTGACCCTGGATGCTTTTTCCTGGAGAGGACATTTCCACCAGAGCTCACCCCACCTCTTTTTGGGCACTGAACTGGGACTGTGAGTTAGTGACAGCTCCAGCAGCATCTGGGGAAGGAGCAGAGGGAAGGCAGGAAGACAGCTGGCACAAGGTGTCCTGCACCAGCGTGGGAGGAGAAGCATTTTGGTCTGTAAATGCCAATAATTGACAGTATTGAATCCTTGTGTGCCTAAAGAGAGGAAAGACCAGAGAACCAGCCCAATCACCCCCTCCTCCAATCCTGGCTAACACAGAGCTCTTCCTTGGGGACATCACCTTGGGGACACCCAGGGCCCCTCTCCAAATCCAGCTGTGCTTCAGCCCTGTCTGGTCTGGAGCTGAGCTCTCCAGAGCACCACCAGGAGAGCAGGGATGGTGCTTTACCCTGTCTCCACTGCTTGCACACACAGTCCTTGCTAAATCACAGCAAAAGGGTGAGAAATCCACCCCAGAGTGCACTGAACACAGCTTGATTCAAGATGCCCAGGAGAAAAACACACAGGAGGGAAAACAAAATTAATCTTACTTTGTCTGGGTAGTGCCTTACTTTGCAGAGTAAGGGAAGGCCCACTGGGAGCCAGGAGCCCCAGCTGATGGGAACTGGCAGAGTTCCAGGGCTGCCCAGTGAAGCCAAGCCAATGTAAAGACAGCTGCACACTGGGTCCAAAATACAGAGCCACAATAAAGGCTCCTTTAAATTATTGAAGACATACTCACTTCTGGCTCCCATGGCTGCTTTTACAGCTCTCTCTCTCTCCATTCAAAGCATCATCACCCACCCTTCAAGCAGGATTATTTTGCTTTTCAATTGGACTTTGACTCAACAGCAAATTTAATTAACTGACCTAATGGACTAGAGATGTGGATTAGAGGAGAAAAGAAACAAAAAACAATTCCAAACAAAACACACAACAGAAAGAACCACCACTGCAGCAAAAAAGAACCCCAAATCACCTAAGTTAAAAAAACAACAAAACAAAACTACACCCCTGCTATGCAGAGATGCAAAATAGAGATCCTCACATTGCAAGATAGCCATACTGCCAAACATTTGTTCTTGATTATCTTTTAGCAGAGGATCCCAAAGCCCTTCACGAGCCCTTAAGCTGAATAATACTGTAAGGTGCCAAGGAGGAGCTCTGTGGGGAACACCCCAGCCCCCTTCCCAGACCTGCAGAAACTCATTTCAGCAGAACCCCCCAGGTGCACACAGGAATGAACTGGTGCTGCACTCCTTGCTGGGGACACACCTCCACCACCATCAGGAGCAAATCTGTCACCTGGATGAACACTGAATGCGGCTCAGCATCTTCAGCACCAGCACATCCCCTGATGCAGAGGTCCCTGTGACAGACAGAGCAGGCACTGACCCAGCAGAAGGCTGTACAACAATAACATGGCCAGCAGGCCTGGCTGCAGCTCTCTGTTGGCTACACCAAGCACACATCTCCCACCAGAGTGTCCCAGGCACAGCAGGAGCCCAGCCCAGGCAGCACCATGCCCACCCTGCACCTCACCCCCCAGGCCAGGGCAGCCAGGGCATCCTGGCCCCCCTGCTCCTCCCACAGCTCTGCACTTCCTTCCCAGCTTCTGGGGACACGTCTGGCCCGGGATTATTTCTTGTAACATTCAAAGCAAGCAATATGTCAGTCAGAAAATGAAGCCTCACTCAGGAGGCTCAGCGCTGGAATCCGACACGGGGAGATGAATCAGCAGCTTCCCATTGCCTCATGGGGAACACACCCCTTTGCACTGAAAAAATATACTCAGAGATCCTCATTAATCCTAACTCCATTCACTGTGATAGGAGCAGTGCTACCCTCACCCCCCAACTGCAGAGCTGCTGCTCTTTTTGCCTTTTCTGCTCCCAGCAGGAAAAGGGGAAAACAGGATCGAGTGATTCACACCTGCCACGAGATCACCTGATGGAAGCTTCCAAGAACAAATTCATCACTGCACGTGCAAGGTACAGTCAGGGTGACATGCATGCAAAGCACTGATTAATTATAGGTGTTTTGCTGAGGAAATTTCTGAGCATGAAGGGCAAAATTTAAGCTGCTAATCAGCATCACTTTGTTATAACATGTTTGAAAACAAACGAATGGGTTGGAATAAGCCTTGAACCAGCTTTGACACCTGTATCTTCCATGTAAAAAGTAAAATTAAAAAATACTTCAAAATACATCAGTTCAGAAGCAGATTCTTTTCATCAAAAGAAATGGTGGAAAGTTGTCAAAAAAAGTGTTTGTGAAGCTTGAGAGCCCAATGTGGTAAAAGAGTGTGAGCCCCACCACCCAGCAACTCTGGTCCTGCAGAGGCCCAGAAGGTCTGACCCTGCTCCTGGTGGTGCCTGAGCTCCACAGCTCCATGGGGGGTGCAGTCATGGCATGGGAGGGAACCCCACCCTTCAGAGGGGTCCCTGCAGCCCTGCTCAAGACTCTGATGGTGGGAAAAGGCAGAGAATGCCACCAGCCTCTGCAGTCCCTGGCCTAGGACTGCAGCCCTGTGCTCTGCCACTCCTGCTCACAGCACCAAGGCTCTACTGCCTGTCTTCATGCCTCGAGAACAAATACAGGACATTCAGAAACTGCTTGAAAATAAGAATTCCTACCCCAGCCAAGCATCTCCAGTGCTGACAAAGCTCTCGAGTGAGGTCAGCTCTGAGCCTGCTCGTGGCCCAGGCTCCGTGGGCTGTCCTGGGACCATCTCAGCTGGGCCATGCAGGGCTTGGCAAGGGGTCCCAGCCCTTCAGAAACAAAGGCACGAGCAAGCCCTGCTCCCAGAACAGCTGAGGTCACTGTGGAACACCTTCAGGTGCATCCTCTCACCAGCAAACCACATCAAGTACCAGAAGCTGTTTTGCCAGTGCCTGGGCTCTGTGACTGTTCACTGCTGCCCTCTCATTCTTCAGGTCTGACTCTGCTCAGGCTGGGTGCACTGAGAAGGGCAATTAATGCTCCTCCTCTTCCTCTGCACAGGGGCATTTTGAAGGGACCAATGAAGCACAGGACTGACCCCAGCCAGGCTGGCAGGGCTGGGCACAGCTCCTGCAGAGGACACAGTGCTAATGATCTCCCCAGGAGACCCCAGGGAGGGGCACCCCTGTAGGGATGGGACAAGCAGTGTCCTGCACACCCACAGCTGCTGCCACCAGCACCACACTCACCTGTGAACACCAGGCTGGCATTCTCCAGCTCTTCCTGTGGAACCTTGAAGCTGAAGGACTCGTTGTAGAAGGGATCTATCGTGCCCCGCATGCAGGAGGTCTTCTTGGTTTTTGTTAATTTTAGTCCGTGAACGAGCTGAATTTTCACAAAGGGATCTGGCAAAGAGCACAAAGCACAGGCCCTGTGTTATGGGGATCATGAGTCAGCAGCCCTGTTCACGAGGGCTGGCACTCAGGGATGGCCTGAGCTGGGAAATGGCCTTTGGAAAAGGCTGGGACTTGCATCCCCACGCTGCTCCCACAGATTTGCAGTGGGGACAAAAGTCAGGCAGCCAGATTAAAAACAATCCCTGCCAAAACCACAGTTAATGTCAGCCTTGACAGAGGCCAAGCACGTTGCTCTTTCTGGAAAATGCCAATATTCTGGCAGCAGCAGAGGCTGAGGCAGGAACATGGGAAAACCACCTGAGGAGAGAGGCAGGAAGCAGTTCCCAGGCAGAGTGCCCAGGAGCAGCAGGGAGCAATGCCCATGGGCTGCCTTACACAACACTGCACAGGGGGATCAAAGCTCCTGAGGCTCACCTCAGCCTGGCTCAGAGATCTTTACTTTAAATTTGGCAAACCCTCCATTGTATCTCAGAGCAAGTGTTCAAATACTTTCATTATTGTTGTCTATACATACAAGAGGGACATCCAGAGCCTTGTGTTAACAGGAACTGAGCATCAAATCCCCTTGGGTCCCCCACAAATTGCAGCCTCACTGATCTGCTTTAAAGGCAGACGTAATCTGTGCATGAGTAATGTGAGAAATGCAGTGCCCTTTACCTGAACCTTGGCTCATGTCTGTCTGAAGAAGCTGTTTTGCTCTAATGATGTCCACATTCAGTCTTCCTGCACTTGGTAGGTAGTTTAGTGACAATAGCAGCTCTCCCAGCTCCACTTCATTCTGCAGGGAAAAGAGAATGTGTAGATTTAGAACAGAGCTCAGAGGAGAAGAGAAAGGAGATAAATTAAATAAATCCCATTTGTCTAAGTGCCTGAAAAATGAATTTTAGTCATGCTCTGAACTGCAACCAAGAACCATCTGTTGGTACCTCGTGCTAAGGGAAACAAGAAAGGAACTATCCCCAAAAGAAGATCTTTCTCTAATCACCAATCCTTCACCAGCTGCCCAGCAGCCATGCAAAGAGGACCTACAAGGAGGCAGGGGTACAAGGTCAGCAGCTTCTACCTGCTCCATTTTTAATGGTCCCAGGTAGTCCTGATCTCACCAAGATGCAGAACAGACCCACTGGAGAAGATATTCTCTTTCCTCCCCACCCCCCATGGGCCACACCAGCCCTGGGTCACAGCAAGGCAGTTCAGATTCCCTTGGCATCCACCAGAGACCATGGCACAGCCTGGCTGTGCCCCTGCTGTCACCAGCCTGCCCATGGCCACAGCTCCACAGCAATGCAGCTGTTCTGCCATCACTCCTTTTCCTTTTACCTAATGATGCTTAAAACTAGTAATTAAAGAGCTGGAGAGCTCACATCACTGCTCCTGAGACGTGAGGGTTTAGAAAAACCTCTCCTCCCTCACCATGACCTGGCTCTGGGAGGCTCTTGCTGTCAGATGCAAAATGCAGACACTGGAATGACTCTGGAGCCTGGAAACACAGCAGGCAGTCCAGGCAGGGAACTGATCCATCTGCCCAGGGCCAGGTCCACGCAGGAGTGCAGAGCTAGTGCTTCATCCCAAACAGTCAAACAGTCCAAAACCAACCTAGGTCAGGCATCAGAGCCCATTCCAAGAGGAAAACGAGCTGCAGTGACATTGCAATCATAACAAAAGGCTTAAATATCTTTACTGATGCTCCAAATATTAGATTACAGAAACCAGAGACTATGGGTAGACAGTAAAAGGCTCTCAGAACAGTCTCAGCCTGAAGTGACCCAAAGAACCAGGTTCATCAGCAGATGGGCCAGCACACGAGGCACAGCCCCTGGCAAAGACACCAGTGGCTCAGGGAAACTGAGGCTGGGGCTGCTGGGAAACCCAACCAGGAAAAGCATCTGATTTTTTAACTCAAGTTCCTTCTGTCACAGCAGCTTGTGGGTCACACTGTGGGGCACTATTGTGACTCCACAGCACCCACACTCACATTTTCCACATGCATCTCCTTTTGCTGCTACAGTATTTCTGCCTCACCCAAGGCACCTCTCTTCCATCAGCTTGGGCCAGCTCCCACATCACAGTGCTGTTCAATAGATGATGATTTTAGTTCTTTCCATCAAAAAGCCCCTCCCCTACACTGCCCTGACCCAATATGCACACAATACTCACATACCCACACACACCATGGTGCCCTGTGCTGGCACAACACAAGGACCCAAGAGCCTCCCATCCCAGCTGGTTTAAACACAAACACCATCTAATAGATTTAAACTATCATCTCTCATTTGATCTTGCCCAAAAATGCTCTTCTCAGGTCTGTGGCTGGAACAGCCTGCAGACATGTTTATCATCAAGAACAGTCAGTGATTTTAATCCTATTACCAGGACAGGATGGAAGCATCACAGTGCCCACACCACCACCCTCAACAGGAGCCACACGAGGCAGTCCCCCACCCCAGCTCATTTTTTATAACACATAAAGAACACTTTTAACAGACCCAGCCCTACTTGCATTCACTGCTGCTCAGGTTCCATTCAGGCTTGAATTCCTAGAAATTCAGGTGCATTTGGACAGTGCAAATTAGGAAACTGCTCAGTGATTTTGTTACCTGCTGGGGAGAGACAACAGCTCCAGCTGCAAATACCAAACTTCTGGCACAGCCATGTGCAGGCTGGCATGGGGCAGTGATGTAGGATCTTTCCAGTCACCTCAGGCTTAGAGTGCTGAAAATCTGCATTAAGATTTGGGATAATCACTTGTGGAGCTGCCCATTGATGGAGCCTGTTGGCCTTACCCAAGAACTGCAGGAAATGAGGCATTTCCCTGGGCCAGAGAGGAGCAAGGGAAGGCAGATCTCCATGCTTCCAATTCATTTGCATTTATAATCCATTTGCAAAAAAAAAAGCTCGATGTTGTACACTGAGTGTCAGGCTGGATCTGTAACACCCACTTGGGCACTGGCAGGAGAACCATGTCCCATCACCCCTGCAGAGATTAGGGAAGGAGCCCCTGCAATGTGACCATCACCTAGCCTTCCAGAGGTGAAGGTATAACCTAATTTTCTGTAGGACCTAACCTAACAGGGATTTCAGCACCTCTAGAAAAATGGTTTTTGGCTATCTGGGCTTAAACTTGAGTAAGGAGAGATTTAAAATGCTATATTCTGTAAGTGTGATCCATCAAAGACAGCAGGCAGACTACAAGCAGCTTTGATCAGTCTCAGATCAAGCCTGATCTCACAAACCTCACCAGCACCTTGTGCCACTTGATGCTCTCCAAGAGTGCCCACATTTGTGTTAATTATTTTGGGGAAGGAACACAGAGCCCCTGCACAAAGGCCATGGCAGGATGGGTGTGGTTTTCACATTTCACTGAACATAATTCCTTCACTCAGGATTTTATCCTGAGAAGCTGAAAAGGCAGAGAGAAGCCCAGAGATGGAAAAATAATCCTTATCTCATTGGCTTCTCCTGTATTTTGCTTATGTGGAATGTGTTAGGAATTATTCACCTGAAGTGATGAGCCTTGATTGAACTCTGGAGTGAGTTGTTTTCAATCACTGACCAATGGTCACCAGAACGATGTCAGGGACTCTGGAAAGGGTCACAAGTTTCATTATTATCTATTTAGCCCTCTGTAAGAATCCTTTCTCTATTTCTAGTATGGTTTAGTATAGTTTTCTTTAACATAATATAGTATCATAAAATAATAAAATAGCCTTCTGATCACATGGAGTCAGAGCATCATTCCTCCCTGCCACAAAGGGGCTGGTTTTTACAAGGGGATGGGTGTGCCAGAGCCAGCAGGGGAGGGCAGCAGCGTCCAGCAGTGCCAGAAGGTGTTTCCAGAAGGAAGCCCAGACTCCCGGGTGGCTCAACCTCCCCGGACAAGTGACTCAGCCTTTTCGAGGCACTCAGTGCCAGCAGCCAGCTGCCTCTGAGGTTATGGATGCATTACTTCAGCTCAGCCCCGAGGCTCAGGGAAACGCGCTCCGAGCGCTGCCCCAGCGCCTGTGGCATGGGTGGCAAGCACGGGAGGGTGAATCAGGGTCTGGCTGGCACCGCAGGCTGGCACTGCCCCCGCCGTGCCACACACACTCACAGCCTCCTCCCGAGCCTGTCACCTGCCCAGATCAGGAACAAGCAAAGGACTCCAGGGCTGCCCCAGGGAGCAGGAGGAACCAGGCAGGAGGAGCCAGGCAGGAGGTGCCAGGCAGGAGGTGCCAGGCAGCAGGAGGAACAGGGCAGGAGGAACAGGGCAGGAGGAGAAAGGCAGGAGGAACAAGGCAGGAGGAACCAGGCAGGAGGAGCAAGGCAGGAGGTGCCAGGCAGGGGGAGCAAGGCAGGAGGAACCAGGCAGAAGGAACAAGGCAGGAGGAGCAAGGCAGGAGGAGCAAGGCAGGAGGAGAAAGGCAGGAGGTTTCAGCTCCAGCTCCTGCCACGCTCCCTTTGCTGCTGTGCCAGCCTTGCTCACCCTGCTTGGAAACACTCTGTGCTGCCAGGACCAGCGACCCCGAGCCCAGCCCGTGCCCAGAGGCATCCGTGGGGGCACAGAACATCATCACCCTTGTTCTGTCTCACTGGGGCACCCCCAGAGCTCCGGCTCCTGGAGGGGCTGAGCTGAGAAGAGGGGATGCGAGTTCATGCCCAAGAGCTGCCAGGGGCACGCTGCTCACCGAAGGGCAAAGTGCCTGAATTTTGTGTTTCCTAGGTCTTTTCAGCAGGAAACTACAGAGCTGTTGGTTTTGCCTTCAGTGTTTTGCTGCCAGCAGCAGCGTGCAGAGGTGCCCCTCCGTGCTAAGGCATCATTTCAGCTGCCATTATTATGCTGATGACGAGCTGATTCGTGCCGAGATCCCAGATGACCCTGGAAAAGCAATTTCCTGTTTGATGAGATGCCGGAGTGACACCAAGTCTGGGATGTCTGAGGCTCTCCTGAAGCTCTGATTAACATTTCACTCCCGGCTGCATTACACTGCCAGGTTGGATTTGCAGCCCTGGGCTCGCCTGTGATCCAGAACCTTCTCCAGTTACTGCCTGGGCTGAGCTCAGAGGTTTTGAACCAGATTTTTTTCTGTTCTCTTCTGTCGTATCTGAAACAAAGAGGCTCCCCCAAAGGAAGACGAGCTTCTAATTAATGCACATCTTGTTTGGACCAGGTCATTCCTTCCTCACAGCCCCCCAGACTGTTCCTTGTGCATTGCTACAACACCAGCAAAATTCTGCAGCTGAAACCCTTCCCAACAGGAACCAGAGCACATTACATCAGCACTGACATCTATGCATTGCTCCTAATGAAGTTTCAGATTGATTTTCCTCCTCAAGGTTATCTGTGTTGGTACCTCCAGGCACATTAGAAGTCTGATGGTTTAGAACAGTTTGCTCTAACAGGTTTTCTACAGCATCCTGTGACACAGCCATTCTTTTGGGAAGGTTGAGCTATTAAGGACCAGAACCTGAGGAAAAATATACTTACCAAAGAATAGGAGCAGTGCTTCCTACATAACTGGCACCACCTGGATGCATGATGAAGGGAGTCACAAAATCCCTTCTAAAGTCAATTTGTCTTTGCATCAGTTTGAAAGGCCACGACAAAGCCTCTGTTGTGCAAAAAACTTTGGGAAGAAGATATCCTGTGGAGAGGTCCTGCTCCTGGACCCCACCAGCCTCTCCTCCACAAAACACATCCCCAGCACCCCAGTTCTCTGCAGGAAGGGCAAGGAGTGAACAGCACTGAGGGGAAAGGATGGGGTGACCAAGAAGACAGATAAGGATAAAGAGAGAAAAGTCAAGAAGAAAAATTTTTCAATGCTGCAGCTTTAAAGACTCAAAAAGGAAAGGGGACAAAAACCACTGAAATGGAACTGAGGAAAAACAAACATACAGAGTGAAATAAAAGAAGATAGAACAACACAAGCCAAAATATGAAAATAAACCACAGGTCAAGAGCTAAAAATGTTGTTATCATGATGGACCAGCATCCATCACAGCATCCCATCACAGTTCTAACTCCAGTGACCTGCAGGGTAGGGGGGTCCTGCCCTCTGCCAGGCTTTGCCCAGGGCATCTCCACTGTCCACAGGCAAACTTCCAGGGTGATTTTAACATGCAGCTGATGAGCAAACATGGCCCCATGCAACCAGCTTGTACCATCTTGAACATCAAAACTGACAGGTCATTCTAGTGCACTCATAGTATGAAGCTAAAAAATCAAGTCCAAGACACACTCCTTCTACTATAAAAATGGCTTCATTTGAGGGAAGAAGGAACTTCATGCTATTTTCCCACCACAACTAGTTTTTTTTTTTTTCTTTTGCAGAATGATCTCCAAGCTCTCATTACTGCTGGTCTAAAACATTTATTCCTGCCCACTCAAATCTGCCAAAAGAGAAATGAATCATATGTCAATAAAACTTGGGGTCCTGAACATGTGCTACAGAATTTGTTTCAGCGGCGGAATATGGGAATCTGAGCCCAGCTCCAGAGAGGCCTGCCAACTTCATTCATGGTAATTAAGCAAAGCCACACACGTTTCAGGGGATATTTAAGGAGTGCAGAGTGTTCCTATGGGGACTGGACTTGAGAGCCTTTCCACGAGCAGCTACTGTGTTTTAGAAAAGCAATAATTACCCTGCAAGAGAAAGGCTCACAGAACTACCAAGGATAAAGAATTTGGCAATACCTGCACTGACATTTTCCACAAGAAGTCCTCCTGCACAGCTGCTGGCTCTGATGATGCATTGGGCAGCAGCTCCCCCAGGCCTCTGCTTTGGGCTCCATCCCCCCAAACGCAGATCCAAGCTCAGAAAGGGTTTCTGTGCAGGTACAACCCCCTGCCTGAGGCTTGACACCTCTGGCTCCTCAGGCTGACAGGACAGCCTGCTGCTCAGCTGTTCTCGGGTTCTCTGGCCACCCACTGCTGACAGGGAGCAGGACAGTGCTGCTCAGCACCTCCTTGCACCAAGGAAATGCTCTGCTTGCTCACTCACAGCAGCTCCATCAGCTGGTGATGAAGAGAGTCCTCCAGCAATGAGGAGCTGTACATCCCATCCACAGGCCCTGGTCCAGTTCCCAGTGAAGCCAACAGAGCTGGCTTTAGAAGCTGGACCATGCCCCACCTGGGAGAAGCCCACTGTCCCTGCTGACACTGCACACACCAAAGATTCCAGGCTTTCCCCACCTTTTGCAGCTCACAGGTGCTGGCACAGCCCTGTACTGAGGCAGGTTCCAGCTCTGGGATGAGGGAACTCAGTGGGATGGTGGGACAAGGACTTGGCACCTGACTATATCAGCACACTCTGTGTCAATGGCTTCTAGGGGGAGACAGCAAGTGCAAAGCAGATGTTCACTTTAGCTCATGTCATTTGGCCCCTTTCTCTGCTCTTTCACAATGCCTGCCACCCTCCCACTCCCACCAGTATGAAGAGAAAACTTCTCCACAGCTCCTGCCATCTGGATTCACTTTCCTCCATCTCTCTCCAGCTCATGATGTTTCTGTCTATAAATTCTATAAATAAAAAAAAAAATCATGTATTTTGTGTCTTTCATCTTCACATATCACGTCTATGACTGACTGTGTTTCTCTCCCTCCTGTTACTGCTTTTCCAAGCACCTGCCTCAGCCTTTTCTCCTGTGGCTCCGGGGGTGCTGCCAGCTGCTGCTCTGTGTCACAGCCCCAGACTGGCAAATTTTCCTGACTAAAGATCAGAACTGCACCACAGTGGTTTCTGTGCTCTCCAGGATCCCAGGATGCCTTCTGCAGAATAAAATGCAACTGCACGTAGATATTTATTTTTGTCCCCGTCTATCAGCTTCTCTCAACACAAAGCACACTTCAGCAGGCTCAGGTTCAATCTAACAAGAAACTGATAAAGGCTGTCTGTCCCTCAGCTAATCAAGCAAAAAAGTGAGAAGTATAAGAAAAATTGTCAACATGTCAAATCTATCATTCCACAGGCAGAAGGGTCCAACTAGTATTAAAAAACCCCTCAGAAATTTCTAGCACGAACATCACTGTTATCAAAAGACATGAAAATGTATTTTTTCAAAGCAATAAGCTTTATTGTTTTACTTCTTCCAGGATTTATCTTAACCCTTTGATCAATTAATTTAATCACCACTAGGATGAAACATGCCTTACTCAGTGAACTTTAAAAATTTTATCATTGAGAAAATATGGGAAGATGATGCCAAACATCATCCCTATATGTCCTGTACAAGCATTGTTGATCCCTTTAGAATTGCAGTCTGCCAGCTGAGGTAAAACCAGCAAAAAGGTATGAAAGGACCACTTTACTGATCAAAGTGTGCAGGAATTTTTGCCTAAGTTTTTCCATATGATAGCAAGGGGATAAATGCAAAAGGCTTTTAAGCCTTCACATTCAAATGGAGTTTTGTCTTTCTCCTTCCCTTTATAAATATCAGAAATGCCAACTTCTGCATAAATAATTTATCTTGAATGCTGGTGAAGCAGACAGCACTGCTGAAAACAGCAGCAGCTTTCAATGGAACTTTGGAGAGGGGGAAAGGAAGAGCTGGCTCCCAGCTTGGCACACGAAGGCAGAGATGATCTTTTCTAATCAAGGTCTGTATTAGCTGTGGAATGAGTCCATGTTACTCATAAAGAGATGCAAAATACAGAGAAGTATTTATCATGCAAAAGTAGGGAGCAGGGGGAGAAGCAAAACTGCATGGTGGGAATCACAGGAGGATAATGGGATGCAAAGGCACGCCCTACATAAACACACGTTCAGAGACCCCATGAGTTTGACTTGTGCACGACTTCCAAAACTTTCCTTTCTTGCCTGAACACTGTTGAAGCCAATCCCACAACACTCCTGCTGCAGGAAATCCAGCTGGCTCTCCTGCAGTTACATGGAGCCCTGATCCTCCTCCCCTGTATACAGGGCAGCAGGTCTGAGCAAGAGAAGAGCGAGCTCCCAGCCCCCCTGCACACACAGAGGGGGCAGAGCAGAGCCAGAGTCCAGCTGGCTTCACTTCCCAACACTGCTTGGGCTATTTCCCTCCCACAAGTGTCTGATCAGAAGTTTCCACTCCAAATCAGACTCTCGAACCCACAATGTAAAACAGCAGTGAGGCCAATGATTTACTGCTCATTTCATCCAGTATCTCTGGCTATGGCACCCTTTTGTGGACACCTAAAAATCAAAGAAAAAGTGAACTATCCAACAAGGTTTAATTCAGCAAAGACTCCTTGGAAATTGCAATTTGTGAGCTGGAAAGGAACTGGGAGAGGCAAGCTTGTTACACCAGCCTTGTGTGATATTCCTGTCCTTAGTACAAACATTTGAGATGCTGTTCACACTATGTTTTCTCTTGGTTTTTCACAGGGTTCCGTGCCTCTAGCTGTGTGGGTGATACCACAGTGGTAAATTTGGTAGGTAACCACCATTCCTGGCTGCAAAGCTCAGATCTTTCCACTGAACAGCCCTTGACCTGGCTGGCAAGGAGGTGGCCCTTTCCTGAGCACACAGACCCTCTGATCTCCTCCTCCCACCCCACTGAATGGCTGAAATGCCCAAAATGCATGCAATATCCCACTTGCATCAGACAAATATTTAGGACAAATTTATCTCCTTCAGGGATCTGATGAAAATAAATCTACCACTCCTTTGCAGATTGTTGCTTATGCATTATGCCACAGGTCTGGGTAGATTTCATCTTCTACATGTTTTATTGAATCAAATCATCACTGAACTGGCACCAGCAGCTCCCCTCATGTCCTCAGAGCACAGGAATGACCTGGGTGGGACAATGTCACAGCACTCCTGAGAATGGATGCAGGTCACTGCAGTGACAGGAAACACCTTCCCAAAGGTGCAGACTTCCAGAGCAGTCTTGAGTTCCACTGGTTTAAGCTGATAGAGGATCTTTGCTCATGACTATGAAAGACAGCTCCTCTTCCTCACACTGTTAGTTACAAAAACAGTCACAGGCCCACAGAATCCCAACCCAGCAGATGCTGCCTTAACAAGATGACAATTACTAATTAGAAACAGCATTACTTGCCAACAGGCAAAGGAACCACACACACACACAAAACCACCCAAAACAGCAAGAAAAACTGTGGCAATAATCTGATAAATTCTGTTACCTGAGAACTAGGCACAAGGGCTTTCCACCAGTGTCCACCTTTCACAAGGTCTACATCACTCAAGGGCATTGACACTTTGCCAATAACACAGTGGCGTGAGAATTTGTCAAAATCCACTACAGTTAAAAGCAGAGTTCTTCTCTGGGCTTCTAAAAAGGGGATTTCAAATGTGTACCTCTCCTCAAACACCGGGTTCTGCGTTTTGCGTTTCACTCCGGTCTGCTTGGAGTTCTTCTGGTCAGGAAGAAGGCAGATCTTCACATAGGGGTTGGAGTGAGCCATGTCTTGCCTTGAACCATCGTAGGAAATTGGAGGAGGCAGATCTTTAGCCTCAATGACTCGCACTATTAGATAATTGTGCAACAGATCATACTGTGTGCTAAAATGCAGCATGCCCAGCTGGTACTTGGACAAGATCTCCTCATCTGTCAAGGAGTCCATGTCATCACTATTTGAGTCAAGAGAGTACAGCCTTGGTTCAAATTTTCTAAAATAGTCATCTGGGGTGTAGGTTTTTCGCAGGATAGTTGGCTGAACTATTTCTTTCTTAGCTCCTATTATTCCAAACTCGATGGGTTTGATGTCAATTAGTGGAGAACTTGGCCTCCTCGACTCCAGACCTGAATGAGAGAAACAGATGTGATTGTTAGAAAGTCCACTAAAGCAATTACAGGTGCACATCAGCTTTGGGCTTTGGGCAATGCCAGCCCAGGCTCCACAGTGGGGCTTTTCCCCCTTGCCCTGCCAACAATAAACAGCACCCTCAGCCACGCTGAAGCACAAGCTGGCCTGCACTTCTCCCTCCCTGACCATCTGCACGTGCAATTATCGTGCTCCTGCTTCAGCAAGAAAAACAGGGCTGACCCCTTGCAAAACAGGATGAGATTTTAATCAATGTGCCTTCAACTTGACTTGGTTCCCTGTCCAAAAGATGGAAGAGCAAGCACCACAGTTTGGTTTTCTCCCCCACAAGAATTGCATTAATGTTGGAGGGACGACCTTACTTGAGATCCGCCGCGTGAGGCTGTAAGTGGACCGTGATGTATCGGAGGACGAGCGCCTTCTGTCAGGGGAAACATCCTGAAGAGTGGGAGGCAGCTCGCTGATTGCATTATCAGAGTCTCCATCTTTGTCCTCATTCTGGCTGCTTATCCTGTTATAATGAGAGACCTTTGGATGATTCAGCCCAGTACAAGGAGAATATAGAGAATAACAACGTGTTCTGGCATTCTGGGGCTAGGCTTGGGTGCTCGTCCCTCGATGCTGTGGGCTATCTCCTGATCGATCTGGCAAGCAAAAGGCTGAGCAACTGACTTCAGACCTATGTAAAAAACAGATTCTTCACCTTTCTGCCTGTCTTTCAAACAGTTTTATCAGTATTACAGCATGACACAGGCCACTAAGGCACGTATAATACAGATGTTGATCAGAAATATTATACTTCTCTCTAAGGAAAAAAATCAAACCAAAACCCCACAAACCACAAACCTCAGACAGCAGCTTCCTTCTGTAATTCACAGCTACACTTTGGAAGCATGGACTTCACTAGGAAGGAACCAGCACAGAAAATCTCCATGCTCAGATATCCCAAACCTACCACACACCTCCTGGTAAGATATTGCAGGTTTGCCTGTAAACTTTCAAAACTTGATCTTACAGACACAATTAATTATTTGCTATTTATTGGCATGCCTTTTTTAATATTTGGCTGCTTTTTATCCACTTCTATAAATCAGATGTGGTTCTCACTACACAATAATTGTACTGCCCAGGGATCTTGGTGGGAGCAGGGAATTTGGCAGGATCTAAACGACAAAGCAAGTTTTGTAGCATCTTGGAGAAGACTTCACAGAAGGTGGGCATCATAGAGAAGTCCACATACATACATTTAAACAAACTGAAAGGGGAGTTACATGTACACACAAGTTGTTTTTATATAAAACAACATTCTGCTTAAAAACCCCAACGTGTCACAGCTGCAGTGGCTCCTGAAAGAAGTGAGGATCTCCCAACTTTGACTGAAAGCAGGGCAGGAGCAGACAATAACAACTGCAGGAGGTAAAGTCTGCAGCTGTGTGCTCGGAGGGGAGTGCTGCTGATGGAAATGGAATCACACAATGGGTCCATGACGTGTGGTGCATCCTGCAAAACAGCCAGGCCACCAGACAGAAAATAGCAGCAGATCACAAGGAAAGCATCAGCACAGAATGAGCAAAGCAAAGGGGAATTCTGTGTGAATTTTGCTTCCAAGCCACCCTATGTGCACAACTCAGCTGGGTATAAATGAAATATATTGAATCATTTTCATTAGTAACCAATGACTGGAGCAGAGCAATTGATAGATTCTGCAAAAAGCAGTAAACTTGCATAAAAGCCCAACAAGCATTAAGAAAACAAACCAACCCCCCAAACCAACTGGAAATTCTTATCCAAGCCCAAAAAGTTCACAGCAGGATCCATGCAAATTTCACCAAGTCAGAGTCACACAACACATCCACACTAAAAAAAAATAAATTCTGTTAATAATGTAAACCAAACCCTCTGCTAAAAGGGGCGTGCAACATTTGCACAGCTCTGCAGCCCATTAAAGGCAGTCCAAACCATACAGTTTGAAATATAATCAGTACTTGGAACACAAATAGCTTTTTCATGCCTAAATGCAGGTCCACACAATCACAGGTGGCATTTGGATGTGCTTGTGTTTGAGAAGCAAATGCACAGAACAGGGCAGGGTGAAAAGGGAATCAGGAAGAGAGGCATTAAGGATGTTCTACAATGGGTAAACGTAATAGTGAGTTAATAACATACAGATGACCTTTAGTAAGGAAATTGCTACTGAGCCACAATAATTTTTCCTCAAATAAACTTTGGCTCTGGTTAGAGCAGCTCTGTTTCTGTTTAATCTGAACCTTTGGAAAGAGGAGTCGTGTCCTGATTTCAATTCAGTCTCACAGTGTGCACTGTTTATCTTTGGGGTTTGTGTAGAATATTCCATAACAAGCAGCTCAAACATCCCCCCTCATTCCCAGGCCATTTCTGCAAGGACCAGGATGGAAGTGCTCCTCATGAAATAACAAGAGGTTACCATGCACTCAGGTCATTGCAGGAAGGTTTTTTTCTCCCTAAGCTGCCACTGCAAAAAAATCAGAAAGTGAGAAAAATCCATATTCTCACAAGAGGAAGGGCTTAAACTTGCAGCTTTATCATCCACTCCTGAATTTCCAGGACAATGAGGTTTCTCAGAGCTGCCAAAGGGAAAACCTAGGGCCAAAATATAAAGGATGGGTCATTAACCACAGACATTTATATGTTTGCTCATTCACCAATGAGGACCATAAAAACAGTTTTGCCCTGGGGAGTAGGTAGGAAGGTGAGGAAGGCACAAATTGCATTCTACATCACACCAGTGTCCCAGGTCCATGAAGAATAGGCAAGATGGAAAGACCTCAGCTGAAAACGTAGATCTATTTTTAAAACACTTTCAGGCCTGGAAGCAGGGAATACAATAAATTGATTAGTTCCCAAATTGAATGCATGCATCTAAATGCAAAATAAGGTGACATCAAACCTGTTTTTCAGTGAAGGGGTTTCCACTAAATACAAAATCCCCCTCTCCAAAAGTAAGAGAGAAAAAAAAAAAAAGAACAAGGGGTTCAACTGGTATACACAGATCTCTGAGCACTTATTAAAAACTTTATTCTAAGAACAAGTCCAAACTCTTACTCTGCTCGCACATCTAACTCCAGAGATCATTCCCTACATCCAAAAATGCATATAGAGACATAAAACTATAAGATTTCAACACAGTGAAAACAGAATTCTTCTTTGGTTTCTGAATTCTGAGTCAACATGGGATCATTTCCACCTTAAACATGCAAACAAAAAGTTTGGGTCTCCTATTCATCAGCAAACATAATATACCAAATCTGGGCCTGCCTTTTACTTCCTTTTCCTCTTCATCTTCCAGACCCTGTTCCTCTACAGGCTCATTTTCTCCCCCTCTCCTCTCAATCACATCCCCTTGGGTCCTCTACTTCTCCCTATCTCCTCTTTGTCCTATCTCCTTTTGTCCTCCTCACTTAAATAGTTTTTGTGCTCCCTCACCATTTTCCAGCAAAATCACCCTGGAGCACAGGGCATCACCACAGTGCCTGGCACCACTCTGGGTCCATGCCAGCTCAAGAGGAACCCACAGCATTTTCAAGCAAGCAAAGCCTCATCTCCAACTTACACATCACTGTGTGTCAACAGGCATCCTCAGAGATCACAGGTGTGCCACTGTGCCACAGGAGACAGTGACTTCAGTGACCCTGAGGCATGCCAGTGTCCAGGCCTCCTGCCAAGGCAAAGCCACTTCTGTCCTGTGTCCTCCTCTTTGGTGCCTGCTGCTCCTCTCAGCTTTACCTCTGGCAACTCACCTTCTCTCAGCACAGAGCAGAACAGGGAGACCCTAACTGCACCAAACCATCCAGAGCTGGATGGAAAGATGGGAAAATGGCCTGGGCTGGGGTCACAGGGGCCCTTCCCAGGGCTGTGAGCATCTGTAGGTGAAGCATAAAGTGCAACAGGGTTGAAGAACTGGCTTGTTTTTCAGTAGAGTGTGTTGTCTTCTGTTTATGGCCATTCCAAGAAGTTATTGTAGGGGCTTTCAGATGGAGCAGGACCAGGGAGAAACAATTCAGGCTGGAGAGAGCATTTTATGAGTCCAAAGGTCTCCTTGTTCTCTGCCCATGGCAAAGTCCAACTCATCTGCAAAGCCACCATACATCTGAGATTTGAGATAATAAGAGCAGGGCTTCAGCACTCACATCACCCCTTTAGCCAGACAGAAGAATCCAGGAGTCAAAAACTACACCCTGGTACAATCACTGCACACCCCAAAACACACAGGATGTCCCTTCTGCTGCTCAGCACACCAGACAAGCTCTGAATCACCCTCTCACCACAAGCCCAGCTACTTGTTCCCAAGATGTAATTGCTCCTGCACCAATCTTTCCACGTCCAATACTGCAACCTCATCACTCTGCTCTCCTGTGCGTGATGCTTTCCTATTTAGCATTGATTTTGTTTCCATTCCCCATTAATTGCAGGTGAATCCATTTCTGAGCATATATCAGACTGTTAAATATGCTGCTCCACATCTAAAAACCACTCTAACACATCCTGAACAGCTCTATTTTTATTGCTTCAGTATTAATTACCATCCTGTTCTACCTGAATTCAAGAGCATGTGGACAAGACTGTGAGTTAAACACGAGAAAATTTATTTCATGTAGCACCAATACATGACCCTTCCAGAGCTGACACAGAATAAATAAATAAAGAGTATGTGTATGAGCACATACTCACAGGAGTAAATAAAATTACCTGAGTGCCTCAGTGCCCAGGTACCAAAGTCTGAGCATCACACAATGCACTGAGCAGGCCTCTCCTGTGCCACAAGTTCTGGACTTGTGTCCATCACATTGTCTGCTCCACAAAGACAGCCCAGCCCAGCTGACAAGGCAGCCACTCAACACCAGAGAGCTCTGCTCCCTTCTTGGTTCCACTGCTGCCTCCACAGGGTCACCTCTGTGCTGCAGATTCCTGACTGAGAGGGAGTAAAAGAGGGAAGACTTCACTGACTTCCTTTGTAGTTGATTTGCAAACATACTAATCAAAGCTCCAGATAAGACCTGGTGCTGTGGTTCTTTAATGATTTGAGAAGAAATTCTGAAAAGTACTACGGTGACGCAGGAGATCAAGTCCTGCTAAATGAAACTTTAAATGAATTTCCCCTTCAGAGCATGTAGGAGCTATGCCTTTCATCTGCCTATATGATAACCACCTTCATGCTAGGATAAGAAAGTATTTCAAAACATCCTCATCAGCATTTCAGCCAAGTTGAAGTGCTCCAAAGGGTTGGTCCATTTGAAGAGGAAATAGGACTGAAGATGAAAGGCATCTTTAGAGAAGGGGGCACAGCTAAACCAGTAATCCTTGTTATGCCATCTTACAAAACAACTTCTGTCTTACCCATCAGAAATGGTTAACAAAGATTAACCTTGCTATTTGAGTTACCAGAGCTGCCCTTTTTCACCATGCCAGGAGTAGCCTGCATTCCCACCCTCAGGAGGTTCCTGCTCTGCAAGTGGCATCCTCTGAATGTCCCATTGCAATTCACAGCAATACTCTCATCACAGCTGAGCAGTCCTACTCCTTGGTTAAAGCTAGGAAATCGTGCATCTAAACTTACAGCCAGGCTGGAGTTTGAGCAGGAAAAGGTCCCAGGATTTCAACTTCATCTTCATTTGTTTGACAACAGTTACAGTCAAAACATTTCTGACAACAATTTCTGCAAGTCCACCGGCACAGCAAGAGATCCGAGATGCGAGCGAGCAGACCCTGGAGCCATTGCAAAGCAAAGTACAAGATTACAACCCATCAATAGCTATTGAGAAAAAGCACTCAGCTGTATTTGTGTTTGTGTTTCTGCAAGAGAACATTAAGAACTATATTTATTTCATCTATACCAACAGACAAGTGCTATGCAGTTAGCAGCCCAACCCCACTGATGCCATAACAAGGCAGGAAAATAAGCATTCTCTGCAGGTATTTTCCCCTCTAGTAGCAATGTATTATTATGTAGGTTGGCAAGAGGGTGATTTACAAAGCACTATGGCACAGCAATATGCTGGAGTGGAAACATGCATATTCCTCCACACACATCAACAATCTAATAGATCAGCAAACATACAACAGAAGGAACTAAAAACAGAAGGTGAAAGCCTCAATTTAATCCAGCAAGGATCTATTTAATTAACACAGCAATGTGAACACACTTCATCCCTGTAGATGTACCAGTAATATTTGTACAATCCATACACATGGAGCCCAACAAACTCACCACTAAAATGGATTAGCCAGAGCACACTATCCTCATGCTTCTGCTCTGCTACCATGATTAATTTAATGAAGAACCTTCAATGATATTTTTTAGAAGAATAGCTGACCCAGAAAAGTCTCTCATTTCTTAGGTTTCTGTGGTGGCACTTGTACCAGTGCTGTGTCAGCTCCCCATCAGAGCAGCAGCACCCTGTGGCCCCATTTCCATGCCATCCCCACAGCCTTTCCCCACTTCAAAGCTCTGCTTTGAGAGGAGCAGAGAGCCAAAGCTCAGCTCCTTTCCCACCCACACCAGCCCCAACTTCTGCTGTTCTTGAGAGGGCTCATTAAGCAGCACAAGGGCACTGCTCTGTGGGCACAGTGGGAGACAGGCAGCTGCAAGGGCACAGCTCCTGCACCCAGGGCCAAACTGCTTTACAACTGTATGTGACCTTGAAATGCTCCTGAGAAACTGAAGAAATAAAGTGTATGAGAGATTCTCCACAGTTATCTCCCCAAAAATACTCGAGACATTTGCAGGATTCATGAGCGTGGACATGCGGAGGGGTTTCCTCAGAGGAACCTGCTCTGCAGAGAAGACTTCATAGGAACATGGCTTTTTGCTAGACTAAAACACACATACTTTTTCCATAAACAAAATCTGGGCAATGCAAACCAAAAAATTACCAGCCCAAAATGCAATGCATTACTTATATCTAGGACATCAGTAAAGAGTCAGAAAACACGAGACAATCCCCTCAGGATGGAGCAAGGAGACAGAGCAGGGAGTGAATCATCAGATTAACTCACCTCATTTATTGGTTCCAACTGTCCTTTTAGACATCCAGGATGAAGCAAAGGGGAACAAAATGAAAAAGACAAAAACAAGTTAGCAATGCTCAAACAACTTTAAATTTTCTGCCATGACATGCCCCAGCCTGGGATGAGTTTGAATTTCTGGCAAGACAATACCCTGTAAATTTTAGGAGAAGGAGAGGTCTGACTGGGCATCACCTTCTGCCATTTCCAGTCCTTCCCTACAAAGCTCCCTCTGCTCCTCCTTTCCCACAAGCAAAACTCCCAAACCCATTCTGAAGCATGAAAATCCTGCTCATTGCTTCTTGCTAATGGGTCTCACATGCAACCACTTATTTTGTTTTCTTTAGTAACCTGCCTCTAATTGCACCAACTGCTTACTGCTGACAGCAAACCATATCCAAATTTTTCAGTGGAAAAAAAAAGGCTTTTCTCCACATTGAGCCCATATCAGTGCAGCTCCAATGCTAACTCATCAAAGCAACATTTCTAGGAAGGGGTACAGACTGAATACTCTCATTGCATACACATCTCTGGGCACCTTCAGCCTCATCCTCAGTTGTGACTTGAAGAACACAAAAGATAGAAGTTAAAGGCTTGAGTCCCACGCTCCCATTCAAAAATCTGCACTGCAGCCACCTTCCCCAAGCCACAGAGAAAATCTACAGCAAAGGAAGAAGGCATCACAACCCATTTATTTATTCACAAAGCCACCCTTGGAACATTATATACATATCTATATAATGGACCCATTTCCTTAGGAAACTCACTAGCATTTCTGATACCTGCTGAAATGTCTTGCCTATTGCGTTACCTTGATGATGTCTAAAAGTTTCCTATTTGTCCTGGCTGTCTTTGTATATGGGGAATCCCTAAAAAAAAAACCCAAACCAATGTAAAACCACAGAACAAAGCAATACCAAGAAAAACAAAACTAAACAAACAAACAAAAAAACCCCACAAAAAACTCCATCCTACTCTTCAAAATGTAGAAATTGGTTCCTAGCTTTACACTCATGACATGACACAAACAGCCTTTTCTGAAGAAGCTGGGATGCAGAAGTTGCCTTTAGTTCCAAGAACTCTCCCATGGACCACGTTTTGGTGCAAGCCTTCCTTTTAAACCTCTTGGAAGCCAGTGCTTGTCAAAAAAGCCACCACTTGTTAGGAGCAGTTAAAAGACCAGAAGAGCTGTGGTGCAATGAGACAAGACAGTGATTGCAGATACCCATGGGCCAGCTGTTTAAGAAAATGCTAAATGGTTAAAAGGGCTTTATCATTCCTTATTAATGCAAAGTTGCAGCCAAAGCTCCAGTGGTTTAGCAGAGCTGCAAGGAGGATATTTAAATTGCTCTAAAACAAAGCGGCTGGATCGGTGCCACGCGATCAATGCCGAGCACATGTCACGCAAAGAGAGGGCTTTTCCAAACGGCCCACAGGGACACGGGGCAGGCTCACAGCCAACAGCCCTCCTGGCCACCATCCGCCACGGCGATGTGCAGCCACCCCTGCGTGCCACCAGCCCGAGGGGACACACAGCCATCCCACAGCGCCCTGACAGAGTGAGCCTGTGGGCACCCCCAAACGGGAGGGCAGGGATGAGAACCGAGTGTGACAGGGCTGAGGAGGTAAACAAGTCAACAGCAGCGTGCAGGGCTGAAACGCAGGGGCCCATGAAAGGAAAGCAAACACGACCACCTGTTCATCCACCCTGCTCGCAGCAGGCACGAGGGGCAGCGCTGGGGAAGGGCAGCACTGGGGAAGGGCAGCACTGGAGAAGGGCAGTGGTTTGGGGAAGGGCAGTGCTGGGGAAGGGCAGTGCTGGGGAAGGGCAGTGGTTTGGGGAAGGACAGTGGTGGGGAAGGGCAGTGGTGGGGAAGGACAGGACTGGGGAAGGGCAGTGGTTTGGGGAAGAGCAGTGGTTTGGGGAAGGGCAGTGGTGGGGAAGGGC
>WBNO01018678.1:913426-930109 GCA_013400575.1 Peucedramus taeniatus
CTGCCCGCGGAGCCTCCGCGGGCCCGCAACAGGTCCGCCGCAGCGCGGGCGAACACTGACCTCCAGAGGGCCCCGCGCGGAAATTCAGGGAGCGAACCCCTCCTGGCCCCCGGGACGCGGCGCGGGAGGTGCCGGTGGAGGCGAGGGACGGCGGGGCAGGTGCGAGCGGTGGCCGTGGCTGATAAAGCGATTTCACAGCAGCGCTTTCCCGCGAAGAGTTCGCTGGATGAGAAGACACACCTGAGTTTCAAGAGAGATGCGGTTGTTCTGTGAGGTTGAATGAACGAAGTCAAAACGTACAAACTCACACCTTCCCCAGCTGAGACGAGGAGCTGGAGCGAGGAGTGAGCTTGTAGCCCTCAGACCACAGTGAGCATCCTGTCCCTGCGCTGATGTGTTGGGTCCAGCCAGAGGCAGGGTGGGAGGGAACGTGGTCCAGCAATGGGCAAATCCCACCACGGGGGTGGTTGGACCTGGAGAGCTCAAGAAGCAAAACACTCCTGAGGTTAAACTCTTGAAAAGGAAAGCACAGGAAAAGTGGAGCTTTTCAGCTGCTCTCTTGATCACCACCTTGGTGCCACACAAATTGGAGGCTTCCCAGCATCCTGGTGTAAACAAAGGCTTCTGCCCTCGGTTTTGGAGGAAGCTCTCAGGCTACACTTCTGGCACCTTCCTGGTACATTGATTCATGCTAAACCCTGGATAGAGGCAGAGAGGCAGCAGCTTCCAGCTCAGCCCAGCTGGATAGTCAGGGCACTTCCCTGGGTCGCAGCAGCTCTGACTCACCACATTTCAGTTTACTGTGGTGGGTGGTGAAAACATCTCCTGCTCTGGAGAAGAGGACACTACAGCTTCAGATATTGGCCAGCCTAAGAACACTAGTGGCTGCTGCTCCCTGTGGTAAGGAGGGAGCATCTGGGCCAGGATGTCTTTGGAAAGCTCTTGCATTACTGATCTCGTTTAATGGCCCATTTAGGTTCTCGTTGAATTCAATGAAAAACTGCCATTGATTTCCGTGGGAAGGGCCATACTCTGAATTTTTAAAAAATGAACTCTCTGTTTTCCCCAGGGAGAGCAGCTACTGCTTTAGAAGAATAATTATCACAGTGGAGATAAGCAAGAAAAAGCCTGTAGTGCTTACTTGTTCCAGGCAGTTTTGAGCATATGATTAAGTGGTGGTACAAGTTATTTGTCAAATTTTGCTGTGCAATTCTTTTTAATTCCACTTCTTTCCAAGTGCCAGTGTTTAAAATGTCAACCTTTACTTTGACTATTGTTGCTCTTTTCACCACCACCTTGGTGCAGCCTGCAATAACCAAACGTACAGATTTTCTTTTTTTTTTTTTTTTTTTTTTTTTTTTTTTTTTATGTTGCAACATAATGAGGAGAGAGGCTTAAGCTTTCAGACAGATTTTTTTTTTGACTCCTTAAAGGCAGAATGCTGTGAGTCACAAAACTGTGGCAGGCACTACACAAACATTATGTGCATGTTTGTACTTATTCCTTTAAAAACTTATACAGAAGAGAAAGATCAAATGCTGCATCACTTCACAGTGACTTTTCTGGCTGACACATATAAAAATTATGAGCCAAAAAAGAAGAGCAAAAGAAGTTTATATGGGAAGTTGCCAATACTATTGATTTTTACATGAAAGGAATGCCCTCCTTTCCCCTTCACACGCTTTGATAGCAGCTTCTAGCACAAAGCCATAACATACACGTGCTCCCCTTGCACACTCATACATATACATGCATTTAAGTGCTTTTTACATCATGGCATGAAAGCTTTTAGATGATTTTCTCCCAGCGCACACATTCACTAAGCAATCACAGCTCTAACCCAAGGAATATGACGAGGATTCAAAACAGTAGACAGGTGGTTATTGTAAAATCTAATTTCAAATCTGCATATGGCTGATGCTCTGATTAAGCTCTGCTTCTACAGCACTCAGAATAAACAGATCCATTTGACATGATGACAACATAACCTTTGGGTGTCCTTTGCTGTGCACGCTCTGTGTGTGATGAGACACATTCCATACTTCCCACATGCAATGGCTCTGATGCAGATGGCGAGGCTTGCAAAGGCAGAATTTTTAAGCAGAAAACTAGGAAATGAATACTGCTTTTGCAGAACATGATTTTGTGGCAGATTTCTATTCTTACTAATACACACTGGGAATAACATCAGCTACATCCAAAGCATGCACTCCAATCGTTACAACCAGCCCAGCAGGCAGCAGAGTCTGCCTCCAGCACAGCAGATCAGTTCAGCAGCTTCTCAGACAAACCAAACCAGGGATGTTGGTATTCAAAATGCCATGCCATGCCCAAACCTACCCAAAGACTTTCAGCCTCTTTGTGCCTTAAAGTTAAGAGAAAAGAGCATCACCCTGAAAAAGTAAAGAAAGCAAAGGAAGGCAATCTGATGGCTATTTCAGAGCATTTTCATTTGAATCCTACTAAAGCAGTTGACAGTGCTTTCTGCTGCAGGGGGAAGCAAGAAAAACAGAGGCTATGCAAGGTAAGATGAGGTGTCTTCCTCTGCTGTTCTTTTGCCAAATCCTTATTACCACCACTTGAGCCTGCTGGAATAGCCAGCTACCACTCTGCCAAAAAATAAGCTTCTTATCTCTAGATGTTTTTATAAATGGCAAGCCACTGTAGCTGGTGCTTCCCCACTGCTGTTGGATAAAGATCCAGCTTCTCTTGTCATTACTGAATTGACTTCATTTCCGTGCAGCAGCAGCATCCCTCCAATAAAGGTGTCTGCAATTAACTCTTCAGAACCAATCTCTAGTACCGTTTGTCTCTTTACAGGCTTCACAGAAATGCAGTTTCTTTCCCTGTGTGATTTTGAGGCTTTTTCTGCCTTGGGTTTGTACTCTGGAGAGACAAGTCCATGAGGTTTTATTCAAGAAGTTCTGGGTAACCAGGAGCAGGACTGTCCTACAACCCAAGAGAGGTCCCCCTTCCCAGTCTTTCAGCAGCAAGGATTGGCTTTGGCTTTGCCAAAGGGACCTGTATTCATTCTAGCTCTATGGCTGACTCAGTGCAGGGAATGCCTGAAGTGAGCTGAGCTCTGTGCCTCCTGCTGATGGCAAAGCTGCAAGCTCAACCCTGCCGGCTCCCTCCCAAGCTCACGTGCTGTTCCCTTCAATCCTTCCTCCCAAATTCTCACTGGGCATCATGCCCAGACAGCTCAGTTTGTAGTGAAAGGTTACCCCCTTCTCCTACATTATTCCTGGTGTACTTCAGGGATCAGCAAGAAGCCTGGCTCCAGTGCCTCAATCTCAGGCTCCTGTCCCTTGAGGCATGAGAGAGTCACAGCAGCTGATCTTGTGCCAGTGATGATGCAGTTTCCAGCAGGAACTGGGCTGACATCAGCGTGACAGACACAGATTCCAGCTAGTGACAAAAGGGGAAGGTGTTACAACCCATTTCCATGACTCACCCAGCCTTTGGTCTCAGCTGCCTCTAAATCAGCCCATCAGCACCAGGGACACCTGTACATCTGCGTGATGTGGAGTCAGGACACCACTTCCAGGCTTCTGCATTGCCAGTGCCAACTGCTCTGTACATTTCATTGCATTTCCCTCCTTCTTCTCTGCAATTTTCCTAAACTCTTGTCCCTTTATGGATTGGCATTACCCATGCTGGGCTCCCCCTCTTGTCACATCTCCCAGCCCCAAGTCACGCCCGTAGGCAGCAGGAGCTGGCTGCTGCTGTGCCCTGGAAAGCTCTCCTCTGCTTCACTGCACAAACAGCCTCTGCTGATGCTGCATCTTGTAGCACATCTGGGTTATTAAATGGCCACCTGGCAGCTCCCTAATTGGTAATATCAGTAAAAGCACATTTTTCTCTTTTCTTAAGTCTCCAGATAGAGCAGTTATATTTGATCTAAGATCCTCACATCCTCATTGCCTCATATAATTTGTAATGACCTTGCCTGTGCCACAAAAAAATACAGCTACTTTTTTTGCACTCTCACACTTTCTAGTTTCTCTAACATACACTCTGGCAGGGAACTGAATGACACAGCATAATCTACTAAAGCTTTTTCTATAGTAAACAGAGATAAAAACCACAGCCAAAGGGCATGCAGGCTCCGAGGAAGCAAGCACCGTGTGTTCTTGCATTGAGCACTCCAGTCCGAGCTCCTGCTCAAGGGAAAGCTGTCCCCGGAGGAGCTGTCACCGCCCAGTGAGGTCACACTGGCGCGGCAGAGCCCTCGGTGGCCTCACTCAGTGTCACCCCTGTGAGCGAGTGTCATCAGCAGAAGGTGTTGAAGGGACACGCTGACTGCTAGGTCAGATGCATAAATGCGAATTTGAGGTCGTGCTCTTTCAGCCACCTCATTTTGCAGTGGAGATGGGAGCTCTGTGGCCTGTGACTCGGCGGCTCCAGGGTTTCCCCGGCTCGGCTCAGCCTCAGCAGGGGGAGAGAGCCCGGGGGAGGCACAGAGCCACCGAGACTCCGCTGCCTTGGAACTCACTCCCTGCACTGAGGCCAAAAAAGCTTGGATTCGGCAGGCTTTGGGTCAGGCTAAAAAGCCTAGAGTATTTTCAGACTTCCGAGGAGAGAACTTTGTATTTATAGGGAAGTTTAGTTCTTCAGTTGCTTTTGTAATTCGTTTTGTTTATGGCTGGTTTATTTAAGCTGTAGGGCTGAGGAGTTAGCTGCTAGATTGCTTTTCCAGGCTCACATTTCTAACTGTTTGCAGACACAGGACAGAGCTATTTTTGTAATATAAATCATTACAGAGAGAATATCTCACAGTCCCCCCTGAAGCAAATTCCTAAGGAAGAGAGCTCTATTTTAGAAGTAAATTTCTACTTCACTTTTTTTTTTCAATTTGATGACAGAGAAACAAGGAACATCAGTCTGAAGCCAAGCAGTGTCCCCTTTCTCAGGAAGACAAACTCAGAGGAATGAGAGTCACTTCTACCAAGAGGAGCTGGGTGGGAGCTGCAGATGTGGCTTCCCAAGCCCTGGAGGATTGAGTGAAGGGCTGAGCAAATGGGGACACAACCTAGGCTTCAAGGTGACACAACTTTGCAGATAAAGGTACTCAAGATATTTTCAGTGCCCATCTTAAAAGTAAGATAATATCTTCTAAAAAGGCCAGAGTGGGGGATTTTATAGAATAAGGCAAACTGTCTCAGCATCATCTCTCTGAGACTCAGGGACAGATGTAAAATAAATGCTGAGAGCTTTGGTTGTGTTACTGACTCGTGGATGACTTATTTTAGAAGAAGAGTTTCATCCCCTGGAAGTAGTTTGAATAACTGTGCTATGACTCTTCCCATTTAATTCACACTAATTTGGCAAGTCACAATTCATATTCAGAGGAGCATTAAAAACTACATCAAACCTAGAAAGTGGACAGGGAAGGAATTAGAATTTACAGATTCTTCCTTTCCAGCAGTGGCTTAAAGATGTAAATTAACACAGAAATAGACGTGGTCAAGCACGTTTCTTCAACTGAATCAGCAAGGCTTTATAACTGAGCCCTGGGCCATGCAGCTGTGAAATACAGGAAAAGTTATCCAAAACCATTTAAATATAGCTCATAAGAGAAAAGCTTTAAAATTATGAAACAAATTAACAAAACAGAAAAATAGAAATTGCTAAATTTTTTTGGAAAAAAACAATATCAACAGCAGCAAAGCCCACTTCTGAGCTGCAAAGGAACAGCTACAAGACCATGCTCAGGATCATTCAGCTGCAAATACCAAATCATGATTTGCAAAAATATACCCAAGACTGCTTCAGAATTCAACAGGTTCACAAGGGCATGACTGTCTTTATGACAAAAAATGCTTCCAGTTGTCTCCTCAAGCCGCAGAGACCATTACATCTGGTTTTCCCATTTTGCACATCTCATTAAGCAGATGTGCAAAATACTGTATTGTGCAGTAGAGCTAAACTTGGTGGGCTAAAGGGGCAATTTGCATTCTAAAGCACTGCAGTGCTGTAGCTGAGAATTCCTGAATGTTTTTGCCTTGTAAGGACCCTGGTTTCACCTGTTTATGTTGTTGAATTCTTTCCCTCCTCTCCATTCTGTGCATTTACCCTGCAGCGTTTTCAGTGGGACACAGCTCTGCTGAGGAGGGAGGCTGCAAATCCAGCTAAATGCAATCAATGTAAAGGAACCAAGTCCTTTACAAATCAAAATTTCCTTCTCACAAGGAATCTCTAGTTTGGACATTAATGGAAACCAAAATCACCACCCACACAACACACACACCATGCTCTGCCATTCAGAGCTGAGCTTGGAAGGCAAACCTGTTTTCATTGCAGACTGAACCAGGCTCCTATGCAAAAGTCTGCTAAAATCCAGGTGATAACATTCTTCCTTCTGCTGGGAGTTCCCCTGGGTGTGTGACTCAAAACCCTGTTCTTACAGATCAGATGGGAACACTTTTGATCTTGGGGCTGCTCCTTGTATTACATAGGTAGCAGCATGTTATGTTCCTCCCCAGAATGTGCCCAGTAACTTGCAGTTGGTGGAGCAGTGCTGTCAGGGAAGATGTCCCTGCTCCCGACCAATGTCCTGGTGTGGGTCCAGCCCCACCCTGAGCCTCATCCCACTGTGCCAAGAGCTCAGTTTGTGTCACCTGTGACGGGTGACAAACTCTTCCCGCTGGCCCCAGCAAAGCAGTTCAGATGAGTCAAGGACTGCTGTAGCCCTGTCCCAAGGGAGGAAGCTTTCTTCTCCTCCTCCCTGCAGCATCCCTTTTACAGCATTGGACTGGGGACCTCGTTAGCAACACAAATAAGTTTCCAAGCAGAAAAGGGACAAAAGTAAATCTGATCTCATCCCGGCTTCCTCCCCCACTGAAGAACCGGAGTGGCTGTGGCCAGCACGTGACTGTCATCTTGTCCCCATTCCACAGGGATGCCATTGAAAGGTTATGAAAATACTGTGCAGGACAGAGAAAGGAGCCATCCATCTGCTCCCTTCGCTGCAAGGGCTGCTCCCTCTGTGAGCCTGGACCAGGGAGACGTGCTGAAAACAAGCCCTAGGTGCTCTCGAGGGGCAAACGTGTGCCAGAGCAGTCAGGACAGCATACTCTGATGTGTGCAGGGTCCTGTACTCAATCAGAGAAGCAACTTATTCACTCAAAATCAACCTTCTGCTCTGCAACTTGAAAGTTTCTGGGGTAGCTGTGTTTGCTGACCTCTGAGAGTGAGCAGTTTTATACAAATAAAATACCTGTGCACTTCACATACAGCCACTCTAGTGGCACTCAGGCAAACAGATACTCAAACTGCTGCATTGCCAGAGCCCTTTGAAGTGAAAGTCTCATTATGAAGTCTTTATCAGCCAAAGAGATAAATTTCACCACTAAAATGACCCTTTTTCAGAGTCCCTCCAGCTCCAGAGACAGGTGAACAGCACTTTCAGCAGCTGGCATTGCAGAAGGCTGGAAGCAGGGCTCACACCACGTCTTCCACAAGAGTTCCAAGCCCTGACAGCTTTGGCTGAAGAGGTTCATGCAAATCCCATGGTTCTCCCTCAGAAACACTGTCATGTTTTCCATTGAGGGCTGACTCCTGCGGTGACCATCCAGGCAATGACCTTGCTCCCCAAGGTGATCACCTGTCCCTCCCTGCAGTGGACCTGCTGCCTTCCCTGCTTATCCCTTTCTCCCACCATATCCCCTCCACCTATCTACCTGGATGTCTCTGTTGCCATTCTAAGTCAGATACTAATCTCATCCAACAGCATCTCATTATAATTAGTTCTTAATTGCCACTTAACACAGGGATCGTTTTGGAAGCCCATAACAATTCTTCCTGGAAGAATTGAGAGTTAAAAGCTCGTTATGTGCCCCTATATACCCTTTGGGTAATGAAAATGGTTCCAAGAGGCAAATTTGAAATGCTGCTGTGCACACAAGCTCTGCTCACAAGATTTATATGGTTTCCTGGAGCACTAGTAGCATTTTCAAGGAGCAAAACACAGAAGAGTCAGTGTGTTTTGCTACCAGTCTCCTTCTGTCCCTCCCTCACCATGTCTGAAAGTCAGTCATGTAACTGAAACTGGGAACATTTGAAGAAGCACCTGTAAAATGCAAGGGGTTAATGTCACAGTAAAGTTGCATTGCTGCTGCTCTGCTGGAACTGGTGCCCCCAGGCAGGTGCAGCACATCGTGAAGAGTCTGCATTTCAAGGCAGACAGCACTCAAAGAGCCAAGAGATAAACAGACTGTCAGACAAAACTCATCCTTAGGCACATACAGCTTCGGCCAAGACTTCCTTCATTCCTGAGCAAGTCAGACTCCTGAGAGATTTGAAAATGGACAATTTGCCAAATTCTTACCAAGATCTCCAGGGTTCCCACAGCAGAAGCTGTGTTCAGAGAGCCAGTTCACTTTATTGAATCATCCATCTGCCAGTGCAGCAGTGAGGACACAGAGAGGCCTGATGCTTCTCAAGTACTGCCCCATCCACCCTGTGCCAGCGGGCAGTTCAGTGTCTGTTCACAGCTCCCTGCAAAACACCACACTGAGATAAAAGGCCACAAATGGGCCTGTTGCTTTCTCAGAATCTACTGCTGCTTTCTCCTCCCCACTGCCCTTTTTCTTTTACTATTCAGGAGATGTCATTGTTTTTGGTAGGGCCTGAATGACTGCTGAGCTCAAGTGGCTTCTGGGGAAAACCATACAGGCCCTGTGCAGAAATATTTTTTGAGAAGTGGCCATGATTCACAATCACTATGACTAGCAAGTTTCTCTTTTTTGAAACACACTTCAACAAGCTTCCAACGGGGCATGACAAAAAGAGAGGCTCAGAAGATACCCTCATACCCCCAAACAATCACCTCTTGGGCAGCAGCCCCTCCACCAGCACACAGACCCAGAGGTGAGGGCAGCACAAAACTCAGGGTTCCTGAAAATCCCTCCTGTAGAAGCCAAGCCTGCACAGCCAGTTTAAATTATGAAAAAGTCTGTAATGTGCCTGTTCATTTCCTGATGTTTTAATGCCTAAACGTGGTCCTAGGAGAACTTCCAAGAAGCAGTAGGAATATATTCCTAAATGCATTGCACAGCACAGGGAAGTCTTTTGCAACAGAAATAGAGGAATGACTCATTTCCTCTGTAGCGGCTGCTCCGGCATTTCACTCGCACAGGCAGCGGAGCAGCTCCCTGTGCCATGTCAGGAGGAATGGGAAACTCAGGAGCAGCTTCCAGCATGTGCAAATCAAACTGAATTTTGACTTGCCTTCAAAAGCAGTGATCTCTGATTGGCATCTGGTGGAGCACAGGAGACAGATTGGCAAACGGCACCCAAACACTCCCTCCCTCGATGGGAGTTTTGTATTTCAGCATTTTAATTTTGCACAGGATTAAACCCTGAAAGAGAGAGCCAAGAGTTACCCTCTCTGTTGCCCTCCCCTGAAGCAGTACACACATGGATTTGCCAGTGAATTCAGCTTAAGTTTCTCTTCTCCCCTACTTGAAACTGAAAGGAGCAGACTGAAATTGTTGGGGAGAAGTGGGCTATTCGTTGCACTGTGCTGCTGTTCTTCCTGTTTCTACAGCTATTTGTTTTCAGTCGGTACAGTGAGACTTCTCAAAGCAACTTTTGCATTTTATTCCCTAGGAAAATCCATCATAAATTTTTGGTAATTTTTGGTAGCTTTTTTTTTAATTTGATAGCTGGTAATCTTTGCAGCACTATCTCCATCAAGCCTGTCCGCTCATTTCCTTACATCCCCTTTTTCCCTCCCCTGCACCCAGATTATCATGGGAATCCTGTGGCAGGGATAAAAGCCAATAGACAATCACAAGTATCATGAAATCACTAACAAACCCCTGTCACATCCAGCCCAGCCCAGAGAGATGAGTATTCTCCATGTAGCTCTGGTCCCACTTTTTCAGGGGTTTGGTGTCTTTCATGTGGTTTTTTGTTTGGTTGGTTTTTTTTGGTGGGTGAGTTGGTTGTTTTTTTTGGTTTGGTTTGGTTTAGTTTCGTTTGGGTTTTTTTTTTGGGGGGGTGGAGGAGGGGGGGGAACTCCCAGAGGTGTCTAGAAAAGCAGCTTGTCATTGGAATACACCGAATTCTTCCGAGTCTCTGAATCACCATTGCTACCCTTTAAAAGGAAAAAACCAAGGCTTAACACAGAGCCTGGTACACGATGACATTTGATGCACACACGTTGCTAACAACCTTTAAGCTCTTTGCATTTAAATCGTTACTTGAATCCACAGGCTGTTTGCAGACACAGAACACACATTACCTGCACAGCTCTGCTGCTGATCTCTTATAAAGCAGTTGCAAATACGCCAATTCTTGGTTACTTATTTGAAATAGGACACTGAAGGCACATGCACAAGAGCAGATGTGGTCTCTTAATTAGCCACCTCATATGTTTGAGAAACCCAGACAGATCTATCCATGGTCAGCTCTCCATATCCTGCTTGTTTTAGAGCTGGAGCTCCTTCAGCCTCTCCAGCAAGCACAGCACCGTGCCCCAAAGCATCAGCAGGCACTGAAGGAGAATCCTTGTGCTTTAAGGGGTGCCAGTCTTTATTCCTTTCTCAACCACCAGCTTCCCAGTGCTGTCAGCCCAAGAAAAGTGGGACTGGCTGCTCTTCTGCCAGCTACTGAAATTATGTCACTTATCTCAGGGAAGACTCATCAAGTGTACATTTAAAGAGTGACACAAGAAATAAACCAGCCTGAAACAGAAAATTTCCCGTGTCTGAAATCTTTTGGAGCCTTATGAAAATGGGATGCACAAATAAGACTCCCTTCCCTTCCAGACAGCTTTAACTTGCATTAGCAGTATTTAATCAGCAATTCACTGCTGACCTTGGCTGCATTACAAGGAGGTATTTGCACAAGGATGGAAAGATTTTAAACAATTTATCCAATGTGTTGGATGCAAACAGGCTTTTCTTTAAACACCAAGCATGCAAGTCCTTAGGCCAGTTAATTTTTTATTAACAGATTTATCACAAAAGGAAAGTACTGTGTTTCTTTCCTGTTGAATAGGAACTCGGGCTTCAAACAAGTAACTTCAGAGCAAGGATTGAATGGAGACCAGAGGATGGCTATTGCTTTTAAGGAAGCCCTTAATAAGAGATAATGTTATTAGAGGTAAAGTTCTAATTACATTTTCACCATGCCAACTTGGGTGGCTGAGTGTTGACACTAAATGTTGACATTTTTCCAGACTTTGCCAGCAAGAAGCCCGTTAGGCACAGTGTGCCAGCAGCTACTGCCCCTCTGACAGAAGCAGCTCCTGCAAGGTAAAGGCAGGCACACAAAGACCTGGAGGAAGCCACTTCCAGCCTGGCTTTGATTCAATGGCTCAAAACTCAGGGTCTTGCTGTTATTTCATTAATAGGGAACACCAGCAAAGCCATGTGTACTGTTCTTCATCTTACCAAAGACTATTAAAGGGCAAATTAAAGGACTATTAAAGGTAATCTGCTGGCCCATCCACGAAACTCCTGCTGGCTTCAGCAGGACTTTTCCCATATTTAATAAAAGCATGACCTACACGGTTTGGCACAGAGATGTGTCTGGACATGCCATGCTGAAGGATCACACAGACACTGTGAAATGAAATCCTTGCTTTTCATCAAGCACCAGAAAGAGCACATTAGCAGCAACCCAACACTGGAGCCAAGGAGACAACAACTCTGAGCAAGCCAACCACAAACCCCAAGGTGCTCCATTTCAGAAGTCAGCAGCACCACAGATCGTGCCAGCCGTGCTCCACTCTCCCTTCTGGCTCTCCTCCACATCCCTCTGCACAGCTCCCAAGGCGTGGACTTCCTGCTTTTCCATCACTTTGCCACTTTAGTAGTCTCCTCCTAAAGAGCACATAAACCTGCCAATTACAGTTCTGTGGCTGCAGGTAGCTGTTAGTGAAAAAAAGGCAACCAGGAATTTAAATCTTGAGGCACAGATGCTTTAACACAGTTGTTTATTACTACAGTGAAATATTCAAACAAAACCACCAACTTTTATGGAAACAATAAAAGTGCAAATGTACTTTGGAATTAAATAGGAAATGAATTTATAAACGTTTCATTAAAATGGGCTGACACTTTAAGCCTATAAACACTTTTAAAAAACCAAAACAATAGCAGCTGAACACTTCAGTTTTATCTTTGGTCTTATGATTAACCAGCAAAAAATAGTTGTACTGGGAATGTCCATTACAAACAGATACTTAAAATTTACATTACTCTGTAGAGATTCAAAATCAAAAGAGGAATGTTTGCAAGATATTTGGTCAGATAAAATATAATGCCTTTGAGAAACAGAGAGCATTTTTCAATACAAAATGGAATTACATATATGAATTTTCGTACTGTAAATTAATTAATTCTCTTGCAGGTGTGATTCCTCTTACCAATCAACATTCAATAAAAACAACTTTATTTGCACAGTCTTTGCAAAATTAGGTTGCAGGTAAGAGAACCAAGAGCCCATGTTAGTGCTAAACAACATGCTCTTTCTTCTGTGTTTGTGTTTCTGTTTACACACACACAGGCAACCCTACTGAATCCATGGTACACTTTAACAGCTACAGCCTTAGCAAACAGGGATGCATAACCTTGCCGTGTATCCATGGGCTGGGAGAGGAGGAAGAAGGCAAAAGGGCCACAGGATTACTCATATGGGTCAAGTTCTCTGTACACCTCCCTGGAGATAAGGCCCTGTAACAGCTCCAGCACACAGCAGGCACCAGTGCTGTCATGTTTCTGTGGAATAAGATGAATGCTGTAACAGAAACCCAACATCTATCAGCTCCTTTTGGCAATCCTATTCATGAATGCATGCTTTAGAGCAGATAAGGGGAATACATTTAATATCTCAGTTGTACACCAGAGCCACCAAGTGCACACACACTGCCTCATGGCAGGATGCCCCCTCACTTCAAGAAGGCTCACCCAAGCTTAAGGTGAAAGCAAACACAGGCATTTTCTCCATCATGAACTCAAAACAGGCCTTGCTGAGCAAAAACTCACACTGAAGATCTACTTGCATAGCTAATGAACTGAGGGTTTGCCTCACTTTTTACCCTGATGCTTTGGAAACAACTGCTTTGGAAATATTGTCAAAATAAAACCACTTAAATCTCTTTACCCTACACTCCAAATCCACTTGCTTTCAACAGTTCTCCAATTTTACCCCATGTCCTTTGGCTTGTTTGCAGTGCATCTTCACTGAGAGTTTACCATCATTGTCACTCACCCCTCAACCCAACTTTCATTTTCTAAACTATTTACATTCTCCACCATCTCTTCTTGTCATGTATTTTCCTATGCAACTCTCTTCTCCTAACCTTACTACATTTTAGTGAGGAAGTCCTTACCAAGTCCATTACAGATTTCCATGTATTGTGGCAACACTAAACAAATGCACAGCCCTTTCCAGAGAAAAGATCCCTTTTCAGAGACAGGGATGCAGTGATATAAACAGACAGCTGACTGAAGTGATCATGATGCCAGAATTAACAGCTCAAGGATTTTCATGTCAAGAGCTCAGGCAGCCACAACACCCTGGGCTGGCCATCTAGTTCTTCTTTGGGCAAAAGATTCAATGGCTTTGATTGCAGAACTGCATCTTATTTTAAATACCAAGAAACATAAGCTTGCAAAAATAGTACATATCATGGTCTGCTACAAAAAAAAAAAAAACAACAACCCAGAATGTAGCTGACTTAGTCTTAAATACCATGTGCAAAGAACATTTGATCAATACTACCTATAAATACACTATTTTTATTTGTAGAAAGAAGCACAGGGCTTCGAATACAAAAATAACCCAGCTTGTGGGTGTGACCTATGCCATAATTACCTGAAAATATGACTGCAAGAGCAGTTAAAGAAATAGACAGAAGTAGGCAAACATCTGCCTAGGGAGTGTTTCCATTTAGAAAAATAGATTTGTATAAAGCTTCATAGGTTTTGAAAATGCTTGTTTCATGTTCTGATGCACAGAACTGTGAGTAAGGCACACCAATGCATCAGGGAGAGGAAGAGCAGGTTAGGTTTACTTCAGGCTATCCTAAAGCTTCCCAGAAGTTACACTTGGTCCTTCACAATTTAAGAGTGCTCACACAGGACACAGCATTGCAGGTAATAAGGCACATGCTTAGCTTCCTGAGCACCAGCAATTTAGCAACACATTTTGGGACTTAATACATCAAATGCTTGAGCAGGTGACCAAAAGAAGCAAGGATTTGAATTTCTGAATTGTCTGACACCCTGGCACACCTGCAGTAGTAGCTAAGGACACTTGCAAACCTGGCTGCATCTCAACTCACCAGGTTATTCCAGCAACTGGGACATAACCAGACAAAAAGTGGTAATTATCTGCTTGATATACTCAGAGGACACCAGAATCTGTAGCCCAAGACTGCTACTGTACCACAAATCAGTGCTAAATAATTCTGAAGTACCCTGAAATATTTTACTTTCTTCTCCCCATAACAAAATAACAATTTGCTATAGCACAGCACTAGAAAATCCCATCAAGGTTATTTGGTTCAAGCACTGACACAATCAGACAACTGATTAGGCAGTCATCCAAAAATCCCACCAAACTCCTACCAGGGAGCAGGAGGGTGCCACAGTCAACTTATGGCACTGAGATTTGGACTGGTTTAAGGTTTGTTCCAAAATATAACACAGAACTTCTTATTTTGTTGTTGGTCCTTGAGGTAAAACATATGCTAAGGAAATAATACTTGAATAAAGAAACAAATAAAACTCAACTAGAACCCACAAACAAATGAACTTCAGAGTTATTTCTTTAAAAGGTTTTCCTTGGGATAATTCAAACACCACTCCTTTAACAAAACACTAATGCCTCCTCAATAGCAATATTTAGTGCAGCCAATTATGCTAAAAATAAGGCCTTTGTGAAAATAAAGTGCTATTTGTTTCCTTCTATCTGCATTTCAATCCTTCAGAATAACCTTCACTTGAACACAAATGTGAAACCAGATTCTTCATCCTGTTATCAGAGCAGTTTCACTTCTTCCCTCAAGTTTACATTAACATGTGTTACACTTCTATTTAGCACACTGTGCTCGATTACCCAGGAAATTTAAAGCATGGCATTGAGCATTTCAAAGTGTGATCCACACCTATGCTCTAGTGCTTATCACGTTTTAAGAACATCTTGGTACATTGATGATGGGGGGGTGCTCTTTGCACTTGAAAGATTTTTAAATCCCACATGGATTTTGCATCATAAGAAGAAAATCTCAGAAAAAGCTCTATTTTGCCACTAAGACAAGAAGTTAACATGGATTTCTAAAAATGTCAGTTTGAGCCTTTTAGTTCGCAAACCGTCGACCGAAGGCAACACTTGAGCACTAAGGTATTTCCCCAGAAAAGTCACAATTTTCCCACGTACAACCAATGAGAATGAGAATCACAATTTCAGTAAGTCTTGGCCTGCTCTTCTCAGGTCAGGAGCAGAACCACAGAAGCACATTTCATCAGTCCCCCCATCCTCAGGCAGATGCAGGCTCTGGAAGCACCAGCGGGCTGGGAGTGTGCGATGCCCCGGGAGAGCCCCTGGTGCCAGCAGCTCACTCTCCCGGCGGCTCCCGCTTGGCCTCAGCGATGTGGCGGCACGGGGCGGGCGCTGGGCGCCAGTACCGGGGACTGCTGTACATCCTGATGATGTGCGGGGCCTGGATCCACGTGCTGATCAGCTGGAAGGCTACGAGGTCCAGCGTGGGCCCGTCAAAAGCAGACAGCAAGTTCACGGGAGCCGCTTCCTTGAGGAACCGAGGCAGCGCCACGGCCTCGGGGATGCTGGTGTTGCCCAGGAAGAAATCCATCAGCACCTGCTTGCGCAGGCAGTCCCTGAGGTACAGCACCAGGTCCTCCAGCCGCTCCACCAGGAACTGCTCATCCCAGGCCTCCAAGGGCCCCTGCAGCAGCAGGGAGAAGAGGGCCGTCTTCAGTATGTAGGAGGAGAGCACTCGGCCCCACTGGGAGCAGAAGGGCTCCTCCAGGCCGTGCTTGCGGAGGTCCCGCAGGCCCTTGAGGATCTGCAGGCACTTGAGGTGGCAGGAGGCGGCCGGGGCCTGCTCCTTCAGCCAGCCCAGCAGCCGCTGCTCCTGCCGCGAGGCGTTGAGGCCCCAGAGCGCCTCGGGGGCCGGGGAGCCGTGGGGGCCCTCGGGCGGCAGGGCCGTGAGGTAGAGCGCGTCGCCGAGAGGGATGGCTGGGATGAGGCGCACGGCCATGGAGATGTGGCAGCAGACGTAGTCGGAGCAGGGCAGGATGTGCAGCGTGGGCGGCTGCCCCGGGCACGCCGAGAGGCTGACACGGCACCGCTCCTGCAGCCGATAGCGCACGGCTCCCAGGCACCGCTGCAGATGGCCCTGGAACCAGCGCAGCACCAGCCCCGAGGAGAGGTGGCTGCGGCCCTGCAGCTCCACGCAGAAGCCCTCGGCAAAGGGCCGGCAGCGTCGTGTCCAGCCGTCCCTCGCCCGCAGGCCGCAGACGAAGGCGCCGCACGGCCCGAGCCCGTCAGCACAGCGCGGCTGGGGCTCCAGGTGCGGCGGCAGCCGCAGGGGCACCAGGATGTCGAAGCAGTCTGGGCTGCGCACCTTGTGCTGCTCGTAGGCGCTGCCGATGCGCACGAAGTCCCCGCGCAGGCTGAGAGCCAGCGGGCCGGGCTGCAGCCCCT
>WBNO01018678.1:930456-964600 GCA_013400575.1 Peucedramus taeniatus
GGGGCGTTGTCCGACGGGGGCCGGCCCGGGGCGGGGAGCGGCGCCGCCCGCGAGGTCGCGGTTTGCCGATTTCGCGATCTCCCGCTCTCCCGCCTTCCCGCCCAGGGAGGCTGAGCCGCGGGTGCCCCGGGCCGGGCACAGCCCCCCGCAGCCCTGCCCGTGCCGGCCCCGAAAGCGGAGCGAGAGTCGGGTTCCGTGCCCCCCTCACTGCAGCAGCGTCCTGCAGCGTGTTTCGGTGTGAAACTGCGAGTTTCTGTACCCCCATGAGGGGACGGCGGTGTCAGGGGGAGCACTCCTGCCCAGGCTGTGGTGTCGTGTCACAAGCTCCACGTTGCACGTTTTTCGTCAAATAAGTCTTACAGGCCTGTACCACTGCAGGCGAGTCCATCCCGTTCCCAGCCCTGCCTGAGGGTCTCGGTGCCAAACGAGCAGCAAAACCATCAGTGTCAGTGCACCAGGGTGTGTACAGGCTGCTGCCGTACTAACAGCTGCCTGCAGACATAGAATCATTCAAAAGCCTTGGGATTTTTACCTTGTGCCCAAATTAATAACAAATTAAGAGGGAAGAAATAACCCCTGGGGTTAAACCTACACAGATACTTGAGATATTTTTTAAACACATAGTTTGCCGGGAGTATGTTAAACTGTCTCAAATATTGATGGGGACAGGGTCATCATCCTCAACCTCTGTTTGCTTAATAAATATTTACAGAGTTTTGAAGCTGTTTGCTAAAGTTTAAGGACCATCTATGTAAGCATTCTGCTCAGTTTAATTTCGGGTGATAAAGTTCCTGCTGCTGCATCTGCACAGTGCCATGGGTGACTCCACGTAGGTGAAAAGCAGTGCTTGAACACAAGAAACTGAACTCAGCAAGCTGCAAATGCTGTGACAAGGAATGGGTCAGAGAATCAAGAGATATGCCATACAAATGTTTGATTATGTAATTTGTGTTTATATGAAACAAAACATGACTTTAGATAAATAAAAATCATACCTGACAGGAAGTGCCATATGTTGCATAGCCAAGATGCTGCACACAAAGGCAAACTAGGTAACCAAGGTCAAGCAGCCTGAATTAATTCATAGGCAACCAAACGCAGGTGAGAGTCAAGAGTACACTTGAGAGATACAAAGAGAAGTCCTAATCACTCCAACTCTGACTCTTGGAGTTACAATCAGGAGATTGGGGATTTTTAAAATTAAAAATAAAGCAGATGTAAAGGCAAGAAATCACAGGCAATTTTATAACATCTCAGCCAGCAAAATATTCCATGTCCTACAACCAAAAGCATGTTTTCAGCCAGCTAAGTCCATAGCCTTGCTACTCAGAAATATCATTCCACAACAGCCATATCTTGCAAAGAAAACCCAGGAAATGAAAAGCATCTTTCTTTCCCACTCCTTGTTTCATGTTTTCCTATATTTCTTTACAAAGCTGAACGAGGGGACAAAACCATTCATTGTTCTGCTTATTGCCTGTGACCCATCACTTTATTTTGTCCTGCACCCCCAAAACTCCAAACTGTTTAAATAACACAGCTGTTCTGGTATTAAACTGATCCTTCAGGATGTTTTATTGGAAAATATTGTTGAACTCTGTGAACCCTTGGCTCATACATTCAATTTTTACTAGCCTGTGGGTTTTTTTCACCCTCAAACCCAGCATATTTCACATGCTTTCAGGCCTTGCTCCAGGCACACTGATTTTTCAAGACAAGCTGTACTCTCTTTTCATGCAGGGTTGATTTGATTAGCTGCACAGCTCAGGAGACAGACAGCTGCATCTGCTGGAGCTGGCACAGCCCTTCATGCCTGCTGCCCACAGGGACCTAAGAGTACCAGCACAGCAGTTATCCCTGTGGGACTTCTGCCCAGGGCAGTGCCACAGCTTCCCAGCCAGCCCTGGGCCCCACGGGCTGGAGGAAATGCAGATGTCACCCCAGGCAGTGTCACAGCCCCAGGGCCAGCTGGCTGAGAGCTGTGACCAGCCACTCCAGGCCTGGCAGTGCAAACACGGGCTCAGCACGTGCTTCTGCGTGCCCAGGTGGTGCTGGCAAAAACTCTCTCAGGCTGCAGAGTAACAGGTTGAATGCTAATTGTGTGACCTTAACATCAGAACCAGAATGAATCCACAGCACTGATTTTTACCACTGCTGTTTAAATTAAATTAGTCCTTTCCTCCTCAGCCAGAGGCAAGATGAAATCTGTAGAGCCTTGGGCTGGTGAGAGATGGCCAGTGGTCTGTTTTCTGGGACCTTGGCTGCTTCATGACTCCCTGAGCACAGGGTGAGTCTCTGGGGAAAATGCTGAGTACATCAGAGGTGAGAGACATCCCAGAACTGCTCAGCTTTATGAAGTCTTTAATAGCAATTGCGTACTCAAGAAAAATAATAGGTTGTACACTAATAAACATGACCTCAAAATTGTGACCAGAGAGAATTCATAACATCAATTTTTACTACCATTGTTTAAATCACCCATTGTTTAAATCTGTTATCTAAACACTCACTCCAGAATGTCCCATATACAGGATATCCTGCTCACTAAATAAGGAATAATGTTATTCTTAAAGAGTTGAGCTAAAAATAGCTCATGATATAATAAAATAGCTCTGGGGGAGATTTGCAGAGGCAAAAGAAAGCAATGGGTCAGAGCATCCATTAAAGTTTCTCCACAGTTGGCAGTATTTCATACATCTGTGTGACTGCTCTGTTCATGCTCCAGTACACCAGCCACTGTCAGAGACATGGGCAGAGCACAGCACCTGGGGAGAGAGAAGGAAGCAGAAAGACACAAGGCATGAACATGATATTTGTCTGATGCTTTTATGATCTACCTGAGACACAGGCCTGAGATTTCCTCCCAGCTATCCCAGGCTGGTATCTGCCCTGCTGAACCAGAGCTGCACAGTCTATGCAGGTGCAGGAGGAAGTCTCTGGGGATCCCTTCCTGCACCAGTGCTCTACAGCTGCTTTTCTACTCCAAGTGGGTTATACCTCCATCTTCTCATAATGCACTATTAAACAGTCCATAGCAGAAAAGTACAATGATTGATTGCAAAAAAATACAAGTCTGAATGGTTGGTCACTCGGCTTCATGTCCCAGTAATTACTCTTCTAATTATTTCCTCTGAAAGCAAAGCTACCAGCACATCTCTCCCACAGCCCACTGGATGGTCAAGCCAAGGAGATGCCATGATCAAAATAAATATCCCTTGCCTGCCATTCCTCTGTCTCCCAGATTTTATGGGATACTATTAACTACAATACAAACCAACAGCATCAGACAGACACAAACCCAGTTTTTTTATTGTGGACTAATGAATCTCTGCAAGTCACAGCAGCAGGGGATGGTAAAACAGGAGAGGGTGTCTGGGTACCACAAACAGCCAAACCTCCAGAGCAGTACATGGACATGAAGGAGTTTAGGGTGTGGGGGGGTTACTGCACATTCTCTCTTAAATTTTTTTGTTTACTAAGTTGGATGTGCTTGCCACCTCTGCCAGTCTGTTTGCTCACTATCAGCAGGGTGTAGCACTTCTTAACCTGAGAGCCTGCAAGCAGACCGGGTTGCTGTAAACCACACACAGCCCAATACAGGATTTCCTTTCTGTAGAAGGATGGCTTCCTGAATAATTCATACAACAATCTCTTGTCCAAGCCTGTCCTTATCACAAACAGAAGTACCCTGGCTCTGTGCTGGGGATCAGTAGCAGCATCAGCTGGTTCATTTCCAGCTTATCCCATATTATTTGAAAACCCTCAAGGATTACTTTTTTGCATAGAAACTTGTTTGAGCAGGGCATTTATACTTACCCATTACATGGCATTCAGGAAGACATGCCCATGTATTTCCAGCTAAGCAATTAACCAGGAATGAAACCCCCAGCCCATCTGCATCAGTGTCATTTGCACACTGAGTTCTGTCTGACAAGCTGTGAGTCTGGAACTCTGCTGTCCCATGGTCTCCATGAAGCTGAAGTGGCTCATGTTGTGAAGAATTCCAACTACAGCATCATGAAAAGGAAACATCTTTCAGCAAGGAGAGTGCAAGTACACAACCATCATACAGAAGGGTTATCAGCAGTGATGGGGAATGTTTCTTACACTGAAAATGGAAACACGAAAACTCGCCAGGTCAAAACTGTAAGTCTTGCTCTTTAAGTTCAGTTTTTGATGTAATACACATTTGAATGACAGCACTCACAGCTTCCAGTGCTGTATCTAAATACTCCAGCCAACAAGCTCTGCTAACTCTCCCAGGGCAGCAGAGGAGGTGATCATGCTGTGCTAGTGACAAGGCCCCAGTGTGTCACCTTCCATGCAGGAGCCTCCTCAGCCCTCCCCTTTCCCTGCCACCCCCGGGGCTCAGCAGATCTTGTGGGTCTGAGGATCCCCAATGTGGAATCCCCAGGTTTAAAAAGCATCAGATACAGCCAAACCTCACATGTGCTCGTGTTAAAATAGTTTAACAAAAACAGTTTAATACAGATCTAGTTAAACCTGGATGCATCTGAGTGTGTTCAAATGTGAATTTAATCACTGATTGAAATAGTTCAGCTTAATTAACGGTAAGTCACTGAAGTGTGTATTTGTACCATAACTTGCTTAACTAATAAAAAGTGATTGCATAGCTGAACCCTAATTTACTGATTAAAGCAGAGTATTTTAAATGAGGATTGTAGCAGTTTCATTATACCAGTTTGGGGTTGTGCCATTTCTGTTTTTCGCAACCAAGGCAAGCTGGAGAAGAGACAGCAGGCTTGTCCCACAGCTCTGTGCTGGTTTCAGCAGGGCTGTGTCAGTGTCACTGGTGGCTTTCAAAGAACAGCAAAGCAGCAGCAGCTGCCCCTGTCCCCTCCAGTGACTGTCATCATTGAGTCTTTCTGCTTTGGGTTTATGCACCCCTAAGCCTGCCATGAAATTAGAGAAGGGGTTTTGTGCCTGACAAATACCCTGCAGCAGTGAGCTACAGAGATGAAGTTTAGGCACAAAGTGATGAGATACAGCTCACAGAATCAAAGCAAAGCACACAACAGGGAACAAGCTCTGTTATCGGCTTACAGCCCCAAATAATGAGATGATCCTGGTTCAGCTGACACTCTCCTGATGAGCCTGAGCTGGATCACCCATCCAGGGAAAAGGAGGGAAAATACAGCGTAGGTGGAAACCTCTGAGGGAGGATCTGTCTGGGGAAACTGGCTTATCAGCACTCAGCAATTAGGGTGGGAAAAGCTGATGCTCTGGCTCACAGCACCTGTTCTGCAGGGCTGGAGGGCAGTGGCAGCTCTAGGAAGGCCTGTCCTAGGCCCTCATCTCATCCTGCCAAGGACAGAGAGGGGGAAAACTAATGGCTTAAAATAAAAGTGACGAGTAGAGAAGACAAAGCAACCCCAAACTATCAAAGGACCCAAGCCAGCACTGTTTCTCACTGCATTCCCAGAGGGATAGGAGCAGAGGTCCTTGGGCTCAGGGAGGTTTCACACCACACCCAAACCCACACATGGAGCCTGGCAGCAATCCCCAGCTGGATTATCTCCATCAGGAAACACCACGCCAGTGACACAGCCCACAGAGGGCAGTGTCCTGTGCACTGCTCTGGCCCACCCGATTTGGGTGGAAGGATGCTGGGGGGATGCTGCAAGCACTGCTCAGCATTGGTTGAAATTAAAACCTTGCAGCAAGTGCCTGGTCTAGGAGATGTCTGCACATGGAGTTGTTGAAATCATGGCTAAAAATCAGCCTCAGTCATGTAATCTTCCTGGTTAAAAGTAAATTCTCGACCTGCTTGGCTGCCCTGTGAGGGGATGAGCATTACAATGATGGAGTCTGAAATCTCACCAGGAGGGTTAAATTTGATCTCTTGCCAGCATCTCTCCACAGTGATTCTCAGGCTGCGTCCCTTTAACTAAGATTAAACTTTGCACAGATCGATGCAAAGCAACACAATTACTTCATTTGCAAGGCAGCAAGGGCAGCATATTCCTATCTTTAAGGCCATTGAGATGAGCTCATTTAATGACAGCTATTTTTACATCTGGTGTCATAGGTTTCATTATTATAGTGTCAACCACTTGAACAGAGGTGGGAGCATCTTTCATGCTCAACCTAATTCAATTTAAATCTCTTTTTAAAAAAAAATTATGATACAGAAGGCATCGTATTTACTCCCTGGAACTGTAAAATACAAGTTTCTCACATAGATACAAATGCAAAGCAAACCCACAGGAACAACAGGAATGGCCAAGGCTCTGCTCAGGGAGACTGAGGTGAAGAACAAATTGCCTTTACAACAAGCTGGTTCATATTTGAATGTTATTTCTTTACTTCCAGAATACATTCTGTCTTCTGTTCCCTTTGCTACCCCTAAAGTGATACCTGCAAACAGGGGAGGAGAATGGTGAATGCAAAAATTTCATTTTCCCCATCTCAGCATTTGTGTGAACAGACACATCCCTGACCTGGCTGAGGTCCTACCCGTGCAAGGGAGTGGATCCCTCCTGGTGGCTTTACAAACATCTCAGCAGCACTGGGTTCATGTTGCAGTGCCCAGAGCCAGCCCCTTCCCTAGCCAGGGAGTCACCAGTGCCCATGGGATCTTTATAGCTGAATGGAGAAGAATATGCTTGCAACTGAAGGAGGACATAGATGTTAAAGCATGAAGCAGTAAAAGACTTGAGCCCATTGCAGCATCCCTCTTTAAGGACTGTGGATGTGGTGCTGCAGAGCACAGACATGCCAGCCACCCCTGCAATAATTTTCTGATCCCCAGGGTAGCACAGAAAAGGGATATCCATGGTGGGCAAAGAATGAAGAGCGTGGACTGAAAAACAAAGAATTGAACCTACCCAAAACCAAGCTTCTGCTCAGATAGCATCTCTTTAAATGACACAACACTGTCCTCATATTAATGTGTTTTCCCCTCCATCTCTCTGCTCTGCCTGCTGCCACAGCATGACAGATGACAGAGGCTTGGGGAGAGCTGCCTCAGGCTGCATGAATTTCAAGCTCACTCTGAGAGCACTTTGATATTGGAAGTTATACACTTGAAATGTTCATACCTTGTGCTCTGCTGTGGTACAGCTTTTCTGGGATGTGCTCTGAGGGGAGCATTGCTTCAACAGCTCATCTCTGTGGGAAGATTTTTAGTCATTTAAGAAGTATGAAATACTAAGGGCTGTATCTGATCTTGCTAAAAGATTTCAGTTCACACAATTTCAGCACTTTAGCCTTTGGCTCTGGAATAAATAATAAACCCTCTTTCTAGAGCAATTTTTTTGACAGGTTTATGAATTATAAGCCAAGTAAATATAAATATCACTCCTAAATACATTAGAGAACAATGAATTATTAATGATGATTGAGTGCTTCATTGAATTTATTTCTCTTTAGTTCCTCAAGTAGATGAATATTACAAAAAATAGGTATGTCCCAAAACAGCCAAGCAACAAGTCCATTTACAGCCTCTCCATTGATCAAAGACAGGGAGTAGAAACATGGATAACTTAGTTTTAGTGCCTGTCCTCATCCATCAGCAAAAGGCAAGGCAACCAGCTCAAAACATACCTGAACATACGGTGGCTCACTGTGTGGAAGCCCAGTGGCAGACAGCTTGTCCTCTCCTGGGCTCCAGCCATGCTTGCAGGTCCTTGGGACAGCATGAAACCACCTCTCCTCTGCTCCAGGGAAACCCAGCTCCTGCTCAGCAGTGCAAGCTCACCCTTTGTCACCAGCTCACCAAGAAGGGCTGGTGGCTTTGAGTCCAGGACAGACAGAAATACACCTGTGTGCTCTCTGCATGCTGCAAGAGAGTGGAGAGCAGCCAGCAGACCTGAAGATGGGGCCAGTAAAAGGGTCTTGCCAGCCCTCCTGAAAGTAAATGACTCCAGTGTGTTCCAGCCATCACCTGTCCCCTTGTCAGCTCTCCAGGTGCAGCTGAGTCCACCCCAAACGTGGCTCAGGCCATAGCAGCACTTATCTCTGTGAGCAGTGAAGTGAAGGCACATTGCCCACTCCTTGAGTCAGCAGAGCTGTATCATAAAGAAGCACACACTGATATGTATTTGCACAGACACTTCCCCAGCCCATCAATAATGACAGTCAATTGTCATGATAAGGCTTCCAGTTGTAATTTGTTACCTTTGGAGCAGACTTTGATTGTGTGTGTAGCTCCCTGAAGCAAGGCATTGCTGGGTAAGGGGCACAGCTGGACTTGCCAATGGCCACATGATTCAAGTAAGCAACACCTTATAAAATTATTTTAGAAGCCAAGGAAAGCAAAGCCCACAGAAAAATCAGACCCAACTTACGTCCAAGAATGCAAAGAAAAATGAAACACCTAAAATTCATTTAAGAAGTTGTTTGATTTAAGGCAAATACAGATGGATAGTGGCTGTGACTTCTAAAATCTCAGAGCATGCAAATCTAAACACAGAGGTGCTAAGTAGGGGCATGGGTGCACCTCCAAAGACCAAATGGACTTCGATGCACTTTGGATTCTTTCTCCCTAACAACAAACAAAAGAAAGGATGCAAAACCAGATACTGAATTAAGTCCATGCTGGTGTGCTACAGCAATTTCAGATCATTGAAATATCTGAAATTTTGTATGTTTGTATGAGAAGCAGATTAATATCTTGGTATGTGAGAGAACTCAGGAATGAGTGAGTGTTGCCTAAGATGAACAGGGTGAACATTGAGTAAGAGCAGAGTATGGCATAATAATTGCCAGATGCAGGAAAATTTATCATTGGTTTTACAATGTGAATGAATATTCTCTAGGAAATCTCTGCAAACTTCTTCTCTTGGTTTTATGCAGTTTTCATAACACATGCAGGTCATGTGTGTAATTTGTTCTACTAGTTTCTCTTGGCTGTGATAATTAGACTGTTTGGGGTTAGGCTTTTTGAGTTTTTTTTAGTAAATCAGAAACACAAATGTGTTATGAGTTCTGCTGATTATTCTTAACTCACTACAGGTCAGTATGAGATGACCCATGGAGGGTGTCATAACACATCATCTAAAAGCAAAGGCTGTAGCAGTATCACATGTATTTTGGTAAGTGCAGGGAGATAAAAAGAGGGAAGAATATAACCATGAATTTTCTTGTTAGTTGGAAAGTCAAGGAAAACAACACACAGGGCTTTCACCACTGGGTCTGGTGAGTTATTTCTGTTTGAAAAACAAGTCTGTGGATAATGAGGAGTCAGTTGGAAAGAAAGAATGAACTATCAGGTCATTCCAAAGCAATATCTTCATGTAAGTATTTTTATCCCAGGAGTTTGCAACATTCTATTCAAGCAATGTATCAGATGAGTCCAGGTAGCTGCTTCAGCAGCTGTGAACTGCCAGCAATACAAGCTGAACACCAGGCCATACTTTTTCTGCCCTATCCATGGAGAAATCTCAAATGGAGCAGTAATCCAAAGGAAAGCTTCAAGACCATTCCATCTTACCAGGATAAATCCTCCTGCTGGTCATCAGCCTGAAACATCCAGTGAGTGCTGGAATTCGTGTCACATCTGCTGGAGAGGACCATATGTTCCAGCTTATGCTGAACTAGTGCTCTGTGCTGCGAGGCTCTGCATTTATGACAAATGATAAGCAAACACAGCCAGCTCTAGAGTCTGTATATAAACACATGTATCTGTCATCTTCCTCTGCAAGGCTTGGCTCCCTGAGAAGGCACAACTGATTCTCATGCATTATCCCTCCAAGCATATGCCCCACGTCTTACAAGATTCTCACATTTTGTGTAAACAATAGCACTTGTGTCACTTAAAATTGAGACATAATTATTTCTCATTAGCAAGTACTGCTGAGATATTTGGGTGGGAGGAACTGAAAAGCGGACAGTTATTAATTTTAAAAAATCACATTTCAACCATGTCTAAAGTCTTCTTTCAACTACCTTTGAAGTATTCAAGTAAACAGCATTTTTCCTGCCAAAGTCAGAACAATGAGAGCTGACAGGATGAGATGTGGAAGACAGCTCCTCATCTGTCACTAGCAGTTACCTTTCCAGGTCAGGGCTGGAATCAAGCCATTAAGCTACACTTGCAGAATAATCTCACCAGTGATTTTAAATCCTGCTGCTGTTCTTTTGCTGGATAAAACCCAACTTAGAAGAAGCAGGGTCAGCACATTTTCACATACCAGGAGTGCTGTATGGTTAGGACAATAATACAGCCACAAGGGAGATTTAGTTCCTCTCAAACTGTATTTCCAGTGTATTTCTGCCACAGACCTGGTAGGAGCATGGCTGTGCCCCACAGGAGGGAGGAAACAATCTATCATCAGCAAGATGAGACACAGCCCTAAATGAGACATAGGCTACTCTTAAAAAGGAAGCTCACTTTAATGCAGAGATAGCAACAAAGATCAACAGGACTGAGTCATCTGCCTTGACACTGCATGTCTGTCTGCACCTATAAGCAAAGGCTTTTCACTCCACTAAACATTTTATCCATTTGCATACAGTTAGCAGCCTCTGACTATACAGGTGCCCTCAAGCCACATGCTTAGGATAAATTCTTGACAGCTTGCTAAAACACTGCTGGCAGAGCTTGTCTTCAAAATGAACTGCAGGAAAATTCAAATCTCCCTCACCCACTGCTGCCTCTGCTCTGACCTGGACAGCCCAGGCAGGTGGCTGGGCCAGTAGCCACAGAAAAAACAGAAAAGCATTTTTAGTGCCAGAAATAATCTTTTTATTACAGTCCAGAAAAGGTATTTTAAATATTAAAACCACCCACTGTATGTATGACTTGCTTTAATTAATATCTTGGACTGCACATGTTCACCTGTATCATAAAATCAATAAATCCATCTGTCCTAGGCACAAGTAACACTGAAAAACAAATCACCAACATTCAAACAGTTGGGTGAAAAATACCTGCAAGGAGAGAAGATATATGAAGCCTGAAGTCTTAAGCAGACAATGAGACTGTCAAAGTGGTCATTAGATGGATGTCTTCCTTTTCTCTGTGCCAGTTCAGGAACCAGGCATTGCAGGGACAGCTAATCAGAATGACCTAATAGCTGCCTAAAACTACTCAAAGGGTATTTACCAAGATAGTGGAGGCAAACTCTTCTCCATGATGTTACATGACATAAAAAGCAGCAGCAGTGGCAGTCTTGGAAGGTTCAGGAAAGATATCAGAAAAAAAATGTGCCACTGGTAGGGTAATGCAGGAGCAGACCAGGCTGCCCATAGAGGCTGTGAAATTTCTGTCCTTGGAGGTTTTCATCACCTGTCTGGAAAAAATCACAGCTGACCTGCTTTAGTGCTGGCCACAGTCCTGGGTCCAGCAGGAGGCTGGACAAGATGACCTCCAGAGCTCCTTTCCAAGTAACACTGCATGACTCCTGGGCTTCCATCAGATCATCATTTACCTCCAGCTAAGAACAACTAAAGGCAGTGCCATGGCCAGAGTTTGTGAGACAAAGACCTTCAGAACCAAAAAAAAAAAAAAAAAAAAAAAAAAAAAAAAAAAATTAAAAATATCAGCATAGGTGTATTAATCTGCATGCTAACACAATGAAACACTGCTGCTGCCATAAGCTGCATTTCTGGACACAGAGGTACCACCCCTGCTCTGCAAAACTGTAGCATAAGGTGGTACTCCTCAAAAACAACTGAAGTGAGCAGGAGGCTGCATTTACTGAAAGCACCTAACAACAACAACTGGAATTTTCATTCTAACACTGTCTTTCTGCTTTTAGAAATACATTACCCCTGAACCTGAACTGTTAATTTACTCAACATTAGATTAGCCCCACAAATCTAAAAAAGAATCAGCAAGCTTCTCCAACACAAGCTAAGTTCTGCCACTCTGGAAGTAAAACTGCAAAGCTGCTGTCATTCTCCTACATCCATTCAGATTTTTCATGTCAGACACAACAAAAACTGAAGTAACAAACAGAAAAATGGTAGTGCCTTTAAACAATCTCCTCCCTTATAACATCCATTCCTCCTTTAAATTGGCCAATATTTTTGCCTCAGCCCTTTAAGCCTACCAAGTTAAAAAATATGTGCAGAATTCAATGCAAATGATATGCCACAACTTCAAAGCTAGTGACAAAAATGACTGCCATTTGAAATTATGTCTTCCCTAAAGTCAAGTTACAAGGCAGATGCGCATAGATTAAACAACTTCTGTAATACTAAGAACAAATAGAGATGTACAATGCACGTCATCCCCAGCACAGGGACTGTATGGCACAGCTCTGTTTGCTCAAGTGAGCCACACAGATTTAATCCAGACAAAAATGAAGCCCAACCCAGACAATGATTTAGCTGTCTGCCAAACAATCCTATGAGTCTCATTTTCCATAATTTGCATCATTAATCACAGAATCAGAGTGTGTGGGACCTTAAAGTTCACCTCATTCCACAGCCCTCTGCCGTGGGAATGGACACCTTCCACTAGTCCTGTCCAACCTGGCCTTGGACACTCCCAGGGATGGGGCAGCCACAACTGTTTTCTCTGGAAACCTGTGCCAGGGCCTCACTACCCTCACAGAAGAATTTCTTTCTTCTAATCTAAACCTGCCCTCTATCAACATAAAGCCATAAACCCTTGTCCTATCACTACATGCCCTTGACAAAAGTCCATTCAGCTTGTGTCAGCATCACCTCGTTAATCCCAGGCACGGGGATTTGGTTTCTGCCTGGCTGCTGCTGAAACGTGTCCTGGCACAGCCAGAGCTGCACGTCGAAGGCATCACACGTGTCTTCTGCAGTGCCTACAGACAGAGCAGAGATCCTGCTCCAGAACAGCCCCAGAGCTCAGCACAGGGACTGCACCATCTGCCACTCCCCTCCAAGCACCATCATTACCTTTATCTCTGACTCAGAGCAGCTTTGGAGAATAGGGGCCAGCTCATCCCCAGCACTGCCTGCAGAAGGAACCAGCAAGAGGTGAGATGCTGTTCAAAGAGCAGGTAACAGCCCTAGAGCCCTGCACACACACAGATGGGCACCTGCTGCTCCTCCTCACTGAGAGATACAACTGCTTCTGCTGGAGAAAACTGGGATCAAGCACTGGTTTATCACAAGAGCTACAAAAGACCTCATTACTACGAGGGGAAGGATTTCATCCCACTGCATATTATAAATCCCAAATGATGTATGTATTTTATCATTTACAAGGAAGCCACAGAACTCAAAGGCACAGTGAAGACCCTGTCGTCTTCCCTACTCCCTGTTCTGAAAATGCAGCATTTCACAGCCTTTCTCTGATCCAAGCTCCCATCCTCTGTCAACACAACCAGAGTTCATTGAGGATTACTATGATAACAGACTTGTATAAACTATATACTTTGGCCTCTGCCTGCCATTAACCCCTGCAGGGATGGCTGGTATTACTCAGCTTAGTTCTGCCTCAACATAGAAAAGTAACTACAGCCTTGCAGCAGCTGTACAATAGAATTGCACAGCACCAAGCACCTCTTGTTCTTTTGTAACCTTTCACCACTTTTTTTTAGTCTTTCAAAATCTGAAACAGGTTTTTAAACAAATAAAAGTCCCTTTTCCATGAGAAAAATGAAAAGCAACTCCATTTTCTATGTAAAAGAACAGAAAAAGAGTAAACTGCCAGTGATCAGGAAAATGCACAAGCTTTGGAAATGGTCGAACAGCCCACCCACACTTTAATGGATGGGTAGAAATCTGCTGCTCCATTAAAGAATGAACAAATCCTGCTCAAGAGCATAAAGCAGATTTGATCTCTCAGTTCACATTTCATGCTTGCAGCTGGAGACAGTGTTACTGTCTGACACCCTTCTCAAATGTGCAGGATGTGTTCAGCTGCTGAGGACAAAGAACTCTTTATGAGCACTTTCAATTACAGCAGATATGACCAAATACAGGCCTCACATGGCAATTTCTTGGTATTTGATGTTCCTAGCCCTTGGACAAATGAAATACATTTAACATGAGATTTGTCTCTTAAAAGCTGTTGCCCCAAGTGAGCAGTGTGTGATGGTTTCGGGGGCCACCCAAGTCTTGGACAATCACATGAGCATGTCTCAGTCACTCTCTCACAAGCCAATTCCACCATTGCTGAACACCACTGCAGAGAATCTCTGCAACCACAGCCTTGGAGAATACAAGGCTTCAGCTGAGTACCAGCTCTCTTGGAAACCCCCACAGATGCCTTGTCCAGCTTTCAACCCTGATGTAATGGCTAAGAGACCAGCAACTGTCTGTTTCCAGTTTATGTCACAAGACCAGTGTATGTATGGGCGTGCAGTGTGCAGCTTTGAGTCAAAATACGCCATGCCCTGCCCTCCCTCTCCTACAATAATGGACTTATAAAAGATGCCATCCCATGCTGCCCCTGGTATGAAAGACTTTACAATGGACTTTTCATCAAGCAATCTTTTTTTCTTCTTTTACTCAATTATTAAAGCCTGTGATTTACACAACTGCACGGCACGAGCTTCCAGCACCACTCTTTACCCCTCTAACCACTTCAGCTAATCATTCTTTTGTGCTGATTCCTCTCTCCTACAAATTACCTGGGAATTTTCTACACGCATATTGAATACTTTTAAGAAATTAAGGCAAGAAATCTGCTAGATATAAGTTTTGTTCCGAGAAATGGTCAAATTAGGGGAGATATTGCAGTAGTGTAATAGGGTGGACCTTCAGTAAACTTGAGTTTTCACGCACACTGCTCACAACTGTCTGGGGCTGAGGCAAGTAAAATGAGACTCCTTTAGAGTTATCTTCTGATTATTCAGTCCCTGAGAATCTGTGACTTAGCTTTAAGTTTCCCAAGTTAAGTTATTCCATTGGGTGTGTAAACCAGTCACAGACAGAGAACCAAATGCTACTTTGGCCGAACAAAGTAAATAACATCAGTAGTTTGAGTCTAAGAAGGTGACACCTGCAACACTTAGAGAAATACTAATTTTAAAGAACACACAAAGAGACAGTCATAACAAAATCACACAGAATAGGAATTTCTCTGTATTAAGAATTAACCTTCTGCCTAAGCTCCTTCACCAAAAAAAGAGTAAATAATCCTTTTAAGAAACCTTTAATGTCAAATTACATACCAATCAGTACTTGCAAACACTAACAGAGCTACTAAAAAAGGCAAGCTCAGATGTACCTGGATTAAATGCTGTCTGAAGCAAAGTAAGATAAGCTTGAAAGCTTTAATAGAATATTGAATGCAATTCCACAGTGCTCCAAGTTGCTCTCTCCACCTGCTTTATGACAGGGGTCAATTCCTTACAAACTCAGGTAAAAAAAAAAAAAAAAGCAAACCAAAAAAACCCAAGAAAATAAAAAAACTAAGAAAACAACAAAAAATCCCCACCACAACAAAAAAAAAAAAAACATAGTAAGTAAATTCTACTTTAAGAATTCAGAACCATAACTGAAAAAAGCCCACCCCAAAACACAAAGAAGTATTTAAGTAAAACTGGTCTTATAATACCAATTTTTATTCAAGATGGATTGAAAAGAAATGCTTACTATTACTTCACTCACCCTGGAAACAAAAAAAAATATTCTTCTTTGTCGGCATTAGCTATTTTTAAAACGAGGTGCTCCAGCTTTTTTCAAGTACACATAAATTTGAAGGCAACAGAGAATGCATTTGTCATTTTTATGTGTGTGCACCCATACACAAATATTGTATATATAAACCATGTATATACATATTGTGCTGCCACCTTGTGAACAGTCTCTGCATAGGGAGGTTTAGTTCACACAGACTCAATTCTGCCCCCTTTGTTCACATTTAGCTCAACTGACTTTAATACAGATACTTTTTAAATGGGGACTCAATGTGACAAAGGATGCCTGAATCAAGTGCTCAGTGCAGAAAAATTTAAAAGGCTGAATAAAATAGCTGAGTCTTCCACAGTTTCCATATGCTTTTGTTTCACAGTTTATTGCCACAACTATTATGAAAAATAGAACTAAATTCTTTCTGATAAAAATATTGCAGCTTTGCATCCAAGTTGTATGGTTGTCTTCAAAACAGAATAAGCTGGTGTCTGTAAAAAGAATAAAAGATTAAATACATCTACTGAAGTGTTTTGCTTGAACCAGATGGCAATAATGAATAGTAAGCACTATTAAAAAAATCAAAGTAAAAACACACACACACCAAGAAAACCCCACATGTATTTGCAGTCTAATCTATCCTAGAGAATACTAAATTAAAATTTATCAACTTTTCAGAATAATCCTATTTCTCCACAAATGTAAGTCAAGAGAAAAAATAGGAGAGAAGTCACACATTCCCCATACAGTATCCAAGGGAGCACAGAATTTAGTTCAGTATTCCACACTTCCTCATAAGATGATGCCTCCACTTCCCAGCACTGTGTGGATAGCACTTATTAGCCTTATCTTCAAAAATATTTAATTTAAACTGAAATTAAAGGAAAATCTAAAAATTTGCAGAGGACACCTCTTAGGAAAAAAATCAAAACACTTTAACACTCAACATTTATTCCAACATATTTAATTCTGTTCTGGAAAAATGGAAGTTATAACATGCAGGACATTCTTATATGTATCTTTGGGAAAGAATATCAAGAGCCTTATTTTCTACTTCTCAAAGAACCACATCCCAATCTCTAAGTAAGGAAGGCAAGAGCAGCACATCCACATCCTCACTGACAGCATCAGTCAGTCAACATTGTACTCACAGCTTCTGCATCGTGCTCAAGCCCAATGTCATGGTGCTCCTGCTCATCATCCCGGAATTGCTTTATTACCTGTAAAAACAGCAGCTACTGAGCCTGCTTTGCAGAGAAATCCAGGCAGCCAGAACACAAACTAGATGCTGTTGTCCATTATTTGCACCATGTCAAGCCAGGGTCTCTCAAAAACTTCTCAAAGATCTGAACCTCCAATTCAGCAAAAAGGGAATTATTTACAGCATTCCCCTAACCTGAAGTTCTTCTAGTGGTCTCCAAAGAAGTTTTTAAGTTCAAGCTGCTGTTTAATAAATATATCACTATTTTTTTCACTGTTTCAAAAAAAACTAAAGTCATAGTAATTTTTAAGACTGAGTGATGTGATGACATCACATCCCCACATTATTCTGACAATTTGAATAAAGGAATTAAGGTCTCTACCTTGCCAACCAGTAAAGGTGTTCCCCTGTAAACTAACCAGGCTTTTGTCCATTCTAGCATACTCTAAAGAACAATTGTTTGTCTTCTAATTTTTCAGCTGGGACAAAAAGGTTGAGAGGATTTTCTCCTGAGATGCCTGCAGATGACCACAATTGCTTGATGAAGAGCTCAGCACTTACAGACAACTGGGCACTGTCCCTGCCCAGCAGGTTTGCATTGTTTTGGTGTCCCCCCTAGTTCTCCTCATATTGGCACTGTGAATAAACTCACTGCTTCGATTTTTATCTTTATTCTGTGCCATCTCTATCTATTTCATTACACCATTATGTTCAGGGGTGGTGTTTCCCTGGTGCACCTCAGCACAACCCCGGTTACTTCAGAGACAATTTCTGTAACAATGGGATACAGTGGAATAATCAGATTTTGCTACATGTTACACTATGCACAGTTGAACACACTGGTAGCCAGCAAGGCTGGAAATTAACCAGTTCCACATGCTGCCTGTGGAAACAGCTGGATCTGCCACAACCACCGTACAGGAATGTGTCCTAGTTTGATACCTAAAACTCTTGGGAAGTTATTTTCTCACAGAGCTGACAAACATCAGCCCCTTACAGACTCTGAGAGCATCCAGGATTAGAACATGAACAGGGTGCTGGCTGGCAGCAGTGCCAGGAGGGCAAACCCCACCCTGGCATGGCAGAGGGGCTGCAGAGGGGGGCACCTTGAGCACTGTGTGTAGCTCTGGGCCCTACAGGTTAAGGAGCAGGTGAAGGTACTTGAATGCCTTCAGAAGAGGGCAACACAGCTACTGTGCAATCAATATCTCCTCCTTTTGTTTCCCCTCTAGACCCTTCCTTTCAATTAAAATTAATACCCTTCCTTTCAATTAAAATTAATCAAACTTAAAGCATAATTCTCCCACTTGAAAAGGAACCAGTGTATTACTGAAAGCATGCTGAAGATAATCCAACATATGTTTTAATTTTGGTGCTTGATCAACTTAGTGCTGCTGAAGTAAAAAGCATCCTTTTATTTTGATAGTGTCTGTTGATTTCAGTATTCTAAGTGTCAGGACAAAAACATCCACCGTAAATTCTACAAGCATATTATTTTTAAAAGACTAAATCACATCAGATAATTCAATCTGTTAAGCTACTTTAAAGTCAGGGTTAAATACCTGCAATAGTTCTCTGTACTTTTCTGGATCCTCCTCTATTAGAGTTCGGATCTGGTTGTTGTAGTGCTCTGATATACTCTCCTCCACAGCCACTGTGCAAGCCATTGCACCCTTCTTTCCAAGCAAAGCACTTCCAGCCCCTGGGATTGGGGTACCACACACATGAATACAATGAAATCTGAAGCGAAACAAATAATTTAACACAACTGAAGACTTCACAAAACAACAGTAACAGTAACTATCCAAACTCACCTAAAACAAAACCTGCTACATTCCAGAAAGGCAGTAGAACAGTAGGGCGAACTCTATATGCAACCATGAGCTCATTGAACTTTTTCAGGTGGTCTTTTTCTTGATTCCACATTTGCTGCAAAAGAGTCAGATCACAGAGAACCATAAAACTACAAGAGGTGAACATTTCCAATAAAACTAACAAAAACCAGAACAGCTCAGGCCACCTATGCTGTGATAGCTGAGGCAATGTAATGATGTAATGTAATGAGGCAACTGTAATGATGTAACATCACAGAGAAGAAATGGTGCAGAAAGGCAGGGGCAGATCGTTATCAAAAGGACAGAGAGGACAGCTCTAAGAAGGCAACATAATAACATTTGCAAAACAGGACACCACTACAGCAATTGTAGCATTGGTAACTCCCATACCAAGCACTCCAACCCTCTTCATAAACCCGCACGTGTGGAAGTGCTTAGAAAACACTGGACAATAATCTTGCCATGAAGGCTACGATCTTTCACCGTCCCCCGGGCGCTGTTAATCGCACGCAAATGAAGCGGAGCCGCGGGGGTCGCTCACCTGGATGATGGGCCCCACGCTCGACCTGCCCAGCACGGCCATTTGCCCCGCGTAGATGCGGTTCGCCCCGAACTCCCCCGCATGGTCCACGCGGATGATGCGGTCTATGACGGGCTTGTTGATGCCCCCCTGCGCCGCCCGCGTGCTGCTCCGCCTGAGGGCAGCCCCGCCGCCGGGCACGGGCCGCACACCTGCCGGAGAGACAAAGCTGACGCGAGCTCCGCCGCCGCCNGCCGGCGCTGCAGCAGCGAGCACCACACAGCCGGGGCCGCGGCGGCCGCCATCGCGCTGAGCGCCACCTCATCACCGCGCGCCGCCCTGCCACGATTCCCATTGGCCCCGCTCCGCCGCCGCACTGGGCAGCGCAGCTGTCAATCAAAGCCCGCGGCCTGGTTGCCATGGGAACGAGGGGCGGCCCCTGGCGGGCGAGGCGGGAACTGTGGCGAGAGCGCTGAGGGCGGGCGGGAAGGAGCGCTGAGCGCGGGTCCCACAGCCACGGACAGACAACAGCGCAAGGCGGTACGGTAAAAAAAACAGCGTTTATTGAATGGTCATTTCTTTAAAATGAGCCCAGAAAACACTCCAAAATATTATATTAAAAGGATAGTGTCTTACATTAACTAAGAGCGGACTAATGCAGATTTCAAACAATAAACGCAGTTTTGTACAATAAATCCTTAATCACAATCTTTAAATAAAGGACTGGGTTAGCTTACAGGGACACACGGTTCTCTGAGACTCATGGTCCCAGCATTTCAGGAAATACAGAGGAAATGAGAAATTAAAGGGTACTGACACACAGTATTGCCAACCAATAATTTAACTCTGAAATATTCACATTTTAGAACACATAGACCAGTAGTCAAGATGCTCATACAAGAATAAAACAAATTAATAGTGACTTAAAACGTTAAAAAAAAAGGCCCCTCCACAGCAGCAAGGCTGGTGCCCCAGCAGTGCTGTGCCTGCAGGCTTCTTCCTACCCCGAGTGTTTATTCAGAGCTTTTATCAGTTTGTTTTCTCTGAGCCATTTTGTGACCAGTTATCCAGTGTTCAACTGCTCTTGCTGCTTCAGAGCAGAATAAATAGCAAACTCTCACCTCTAAAATTATTTAGAAAACTGATTTCAAACCCATGCCATATTTTCTTTTCGTATGCACTATTTCAACATACTTCCATACATACTTTTCTTTTAAAACCAAAGCAAACAAAAGGCATTGAAAACATGTAAAACCAAACCTCTTCCCTCTCTTGTGATTCTTACAGCATAATTTGTAAAAACAGTACAAAAGAGTTTCAGTTCTGATCATATTTTACCCAAACTCCCTGAAAAAAATAGGGATGTAACAAATGCCAACAACCCTGAAGATGTATGAGCGTTAAAGTATCCTTTTTTGAACAGCTCTAACACAGCACAAATCAGCTGAATTTCCAAGTTTTGGAAACACTAAGCCTCAGACCACAAGCACCCATTACACAGACCACAGTCCCAGGTGCCAGTCAGCTTCTCAGGTTTTAGAAGCTGCCAATGCTTCTGCTATCTTGTTGTGCTGGGAGTTTCAGGAAGTCAAGTTCTTTTGGCTTGTGTGGTTTTCAAGGATTCTTCTGAGCTTCTGTTATCTTTCTGATTAGGAACATCTTGTCACGACTCTCCTGGAAAGACAGAAGAACAAGAATGCTCCACATGAACAGTGTTAATACAAGTCATCTACAACAGCTCATTTCCTCATTAGAAATAGGTGCACTCACCACATTGTACTCTCCCAGCACACTCTCAGCTGCCTGAATTCAATTCAAGCAATTCAAGCAATTTCACAAAAATAATGGCCTTGACTTCATTTATCTCACCTCAGGTTACACATTAACAGTTCTGCACTGAGCCTAGTAAAAACATCTCACACACCTCAAAACCATGCTTCCAGAAAGTTGAACAAGAGCAAGCAGACAAAAATAAAAAGCACAGAAGAATTTTCAGAATTCCCAGCTGATTTGTGAACCCTTCAAAAAGCAGGAAGGCTTTTGTTCCTAAATTCCTCACTCCTCAAAAATCTCCCCCCAGTAGTGTTTTTCTGCACACAGGTTGTTAAATGCTGCATCTAAAAGAAGCACATCTCAAGAAAAGGAGTATTTAACAGGAAAGTGGGAAGTCTCACTGAGTTCTGACTCCAGCAGTTTGTCAGATCACTGCACACGAATGCTGCCAAACCTGGCAGTGGCTTTTGATAGCCACAAAGCAGCATTTCTGCACTGGCCCTCTTCTCCAAAGGGCTGTTAGTGGTGACTTACTCCACTTTCAGTACCTGCTCAAGCACTTCTGGGCCTACACTCAAGAACAAGACCAGAAAAGTTGTAGTAGAAATACACGCCTGGAGGGAAGGGTAGGGAGTTGGGTGCCTGTTTGTGAGGGCAGAGAAGGAAACAGAAGTGGAGGTTGTGCAAGATGGTAGAGAGGACAGGAAACACAGGATTCAGGTTCTGCTTTGGCAGAAAAAAAACATGCAGGTAAGTGGATTTAAACAAGGCAACAGATGAAAAACAGGGACACAGCTTCTCAGGGGCATATCTCTTGCATGTGTGTTGCCTGATATAACCAGACCTTGTTGCAGTTGCAGCTGGTACCCAAGAAAATCAGCTTCACTGAGAAATACCACAATGCTTTGGTTATTTTTCCTGGGTAATTTGTTAAACGTTCTTTACTGCCTGTTGCAAACACCAAATATCCAGGAGACTATGAAAACCAATACTCCTCTGCATGCCTCATTTCTGTACCTCTAAAGTTCTCTTTGTTGTGTCAGTAAAGTGTTGGGTCAGATCTTACCAAAAGCAGTTGTTCTCTCAGCTGTTCAACCACTCGTTTGTGTGCTCGAGCCAAGGCAATAACGTAGAACATCATGATGCTGTAAACAACAAACAAAAACATAGAACATCATGATGCTGTAAACAAAGCAAAAAGTGAGGACTTCAGATTTCCTATGTATGAAATAACAAGCTCAGTTCAGGAGAACACATAAATGTGTGCTACAAAAGGAAGGACTGGGTAGAGTCCTAGATAAGCCACACGGTTTTTCAAGCACAGAAGTTTTAGAAAGCATCAGGTAATAAGGCTCCAAAATTTGCAAACAGTTTAGTTAAACTGAAGTGTAAAAAACTCCATTTAAACTTAAGAAAACCACCCCTTTTTATTGGAAGACTGACCAGACCCTGGAACAGTGTTGTGCAGTCTGTATCTTTGGAGATAGAACTGGGTTAGATTCTTTCTACAGGTGACATCCAACCTTAAAAATTCTATGATTCTACACTGAATTTCATCTTACAGAATTACTGTTTTGGGAGTTTTGTTTCTTCGGACTAAGGTTTGTGGATAGTTGTGATCACAGGGCTTACAGTACTAATTTGCAGAGGATTCATAGTTAACATTTTTGAGAAGGACACTGTTGAATATGGGATGTGTAAGAGGAAATGGAACAGAGCTGATGAGTGTGAACACATGGGCAAAGACATAAGGGCTGAGGATTCAAATGGGTTTTGAAGCTTTTGCTGCAAGTAGAAAATCTGGTCTAATAGATGCTTGGTTGGTATGAGTTCAGTAAGCAAGGAAATGAAGCTGCATAAGTGAATCAAATCTCCACAGTACTCACCAAAGGATCACAAAAAAAGGCACTGCAAAGGCTTCTGATGCAATGCCAAAAAGGACCTGCTGCAGACCTCTTGGAAACTGAAGTATTGTATCTGGAACAACTTCCCACGAAGTGTTAAAATTCCTGAACGGCCCACATGCCTTGGAAGAGGGGATACTGTCAAAGCAGCAGAGCAGAAAGATGTTACACCAAAATGTAAAGATAAAATAATCCAGCACAAGCTCAGCACCAGTTTGGTGATGCAGTAAAAGTGTCCTATGTCTATAAAACTGTAATTTTTGTTTATATGAACTAAGCTATAAGTTTATGTGTTATACTCTATATGTTTTATTCCATTAATCATTCTAAAGTTTTGTGTCTGCTTTTACAGAACTGATAACCTTAGAACAAGTGTCAACTTCACAGAACTTAAAATTGTCACTTACCGTGCTATGCTGACTCCCAGAGGGATAAAAGCCAAGAGGAGCCCAATCAACAGCACCACCAGGAAGAAAAAGTTGGAACTTGATGCCCTTATAGGTCTCGCTGCAGGTTTGCATGTGTGTATCAAAACAGTCTGAAGAGGGAAGGTGAGTAAAACTGTTACCAGTACCTCTATATAGATATACATCCAAATATACTTCCCCCAGCAACTTAATTTTCCATTCTCAAACATGCCACCAGCTACCACACAACCACCTCCTTTGATGTGCATGGGCTGAGAAGGGCTAAGACAAGATTGCCCCACATTTTGCTATAAGTCAGTGTCTCCTAATTTGTGTAAGAATTTGCTCCAGAGGACCTCACACACTTGCACACAGTCAATGGACACAGCCCTTTGGTATATGATCCATGGCACTGCTGTTGGCTTTGTTCTGCCACATCTTCACAGGATACATCCCCTCTTGCAAGACCTAAAGTATCAGCAAGAATTGGAGGCACAGAAGGAGCTGTGTGGTCACTGAGCAAAACTTCTAATAGTCAGAAATCACATGAGCATCCAACTCAGCTTGGATTTTCCATTTTGCTCACAAATTTTTAGCAGTTTTGCAAAATTTGGTCCAAGTTCTAAGCTGTGTTGCTAGTAAATAGATTACTGCAGGAACGTTTTGTAAACTAGCTTTGTTACATAAAAAGATTTTCTTAAAAAAAAAGGCAAATAATTTAAGTATTAGTAATTGAAATGTGGCTTTGCTTGATTTAAAAGCAAAATTCCACTGTCTGTTAAAAGCACAAAACCTTACTGAAAATGGAATATCATTGGCTCATTCCATCCACTGCATCCACAGGTGGTTTTAGGGTTTTTTCTGGTTTTAGATCACCTGCATATCTATATGCCTGCATTACAAAAACCAGAGAGATGTACTCAATTCTTTATCAAGCACATCCCTTCATTACCTTTTTAACATAGAAGATGATGAAGTATTTTATAGTTGCTATAAGAGGGAGAAGTGGTGAAAAAAAGGTTCCAATCCAGCAAATAGTCTGCCCATAAATGATTTCCAGGACATTGTCAGAAATTTCAAATTCCTTATGTCCAAACCACTGAACTAGCTTGCAAGAGCAATGAGTAACTAACAACCTGAAACCAAAGAATATTGTTAGTCCTAAACTGAAGTTGTAGAATTGTAGAAGTGTTAGATGCATCCTAACACATTTGAAACACACAGAACTTAGCATTTAAACATTGGACAACATAACAGAAAAGGTCTGAAGAAAAAAGCTCTCAAATATCAAAACCTATACAGCCATCTGAATAGCAAACATGTGCTCAAACCACCAGAAATATGTTTATGCTTTATTTTAAAACTAGCAATTTGATTAGCAATATGGAGAATTTAAAGCAGAAAAAAAAAATGTTTCATATGTTATTTTAAAAAATATGCTCAAAAAGCAGAGATACATACTTTCTGGGGAAGTCCACAAACAGGGCCACAGCAAGAATTACAATAAAATCAAATATCATCAGTTTGTACATTTCTTGCCCAACATCAGATTCCCAGCACTATAAAAACAAGTCAGGAAAAACAAGATTAGCAGTCTAAATAAACAAGTGAAAAAATCTGTCTATCACTAAAGCAATAACCATCTCAGTTAACAGCATGAAGGTTCAAATGCTATTAACTCCAATTTCTAAAATATTCAAGTGTTTCAAAGTTCCCGTATGAAGCTTTTCCTTTTTTTTGTGTGTGTTTGATTTTGGGGTTTTCCTGTGAGGTGGGGGGAGGAGGGTGGTGGCTGGGTGTGTTTGGTTTGGTTTTGGTGGCTGGGGACTTTTTTTGGGGTGTTTTTTTTTTTTTCTTTTGAGGAAAACCTATTTGCCTTAATGCTGCAAAAGGCAGTAGCACGATGTCTCCAAAACACAGCTACCTCAGACAATCCTCATGGTGGATAGAAAGTCTGTGCTAAGGAATCATCTGCCTCTGGACTAATTCTAATCAGACTTTTAGACAAGCAAAGGATATATGTGTAACAACTGTACTGGTTTGCACTGAGCAGTGGGAATCAACACCAGGTATAGCATGAACGGCAACCCCAGGGCTCCTGCTGAACACCTCTAGACAAGCAACTCTCATGGAAAACAAATCTCCGATCACAAGCTCAGATGATTAAACAGCAAGATAAATCTGCTTACAGGATAGAGTTTGTAATTGTATCCACAGGGCTTACACTTGTCACCGTCACAGACGGAGATCTGACTCCACAGGGAGAACAAGAGAACGCCAATATTGGCCAACCGCACGAAGACACACCTGGAAGAAAGGCAAAACCTAACTCCAAGCAAGCCAAAAAAATAGACATGCTAACACTTGGCTCACCTTGTACAGGAGTCCAAGGAAGCCTTAAAACACAGAAGGGTCATGCAGATCTTTAACAGGGCAGTCAGTCAGATAATAAACACATTTCTTTCCGTAGTAGTAAGTTAAAATTGCTTTTGACCTTCCCAACTTTAGGCTACAGTCCCTTGTTTCTTTTCCCAATAGTGTTCCTAGGTCAGTCATTTCAGTTGCAGACCTTGATGCTGCAATGGGTTGCAATTCCCTCAGGTACAGTTCTGTGTGCAGCATTTCCACTGCATGTAGCTTCACGCCTTCTGAGGCACTTGGCCAAATCACAAATACAAAGCATGGACTTGCAGAGTTCAGGTGCTTCAACCCAGATCTTACTGTCTTAAGCTGCCAAACACCAGCTCTTACACTGAGGTATCTTTTACTCCAAAACTTTTAACTTCTGCCTTGAGCAAAGCTGTGCTTCAGTCACTGCTGTACACTCACTTTTGCTCATTCAGGGAACTGCTGCATGCAAAGCAGTGAATCCACAGCTCTGCAGCCACAAGTTCTCTACTGACTATTTATTCAGCTTGAAGATGTCCAGACCACACAGCTAAATGGGGCCAAGAAAAAAACTTGGACACTGAGATGATTGCACTGCACTGTCATCAAAACACATTGTTCCCAGATTTAAAGTTTCCAACTAAACATTGGCCAAACAATGCCTCCTTGGTTTCCAGTGCCAACTTCTCTGCTTCTTGATGGTTCAATGTTTGCAATACATACAGCCTACCAAGAACAAGTTGTTGAAACATCCAAGGCCACAATAAAAACATCTTTACCTCAAGAGTGTCAGCTTGATTTCAAAGGCTGGTGTATAGTCTTCAAATCTGATCAGAAATGCAAAGATCTGAGGACCGATGAAGTTGGCCACTGTGATCACCATGGAAGGCAAATACTGCACTAAGAGATTAACCTGGGAGTTTGCATTGTCAATGTCCTGCAAGAGAAGAGATGAAACAAACACAATGCTTAGAGAAACACACCTTCCTGAACGTGCTGTCTCCAGCTACACACCAGCCTGCCTTGTCCAGGATTCAGGCAGCATATTTTACTCCATCTTCATCCTCCACTGACATATGCACCAGGCAACAGGAATCAACACCAGGTGTTACATGAATGGCAAACCCAGGGCTGATTCTGAATACCTCGAGACAAGCAAGTTTCACGGAAAACATAACTCTATCCTTTATATGAGCCTGATCACTGCTGTCTCTGAAGTTTGCTGCTACACACCCTTGCTTTCTCCTGCTCCTTTCACCAGGAACTCCCCCCCTTCCAGGTAAGAGTATTTCAGTGCTTCCTCAAAGCTTCTGAGGTTCAACTCACCAAGGTTTGTGTCTGACTGTTGCTAACCAGCACCAAGGCTACCAGGTTTTACAACTATTCCAAGTGCAGACACTATTCAGTTTATTCTTACTGGTGCCAAGCAGCTCCCCTGACTTTCCTACTATCCTGACAAGCTCCTCTAACTGCTAACTGCTCATTAAGACAAGGTCAAGATATCAACCCTTCTACTTAAAGCCCACAGTAAGTGAAGCTGTTCTTGAAGTTGTTCAATGTTGTGCAGTCCTCTTTTCTGCCCTCAAACAATACCTCTGACACAAACTCATTTAGCCCCCATTTCCTGCTTCTGTCTGTGCAATCATGGCAGTTTACAGAAGTTCAGTTAGGTCCACCATGAGCACAACTTTCCTTGTGAACAGCTAAGTCCATCACACCAGGAACTTACATGGGGGAGAGAAAAATTGTGGTCCCCATTTCTACCTAATCAAACCCTGGGGTCCTACAGAGAAGTCAGTTACTTTTGTGAAGCTGTCACAACCAGAAGCTTGTCTGCTTTGTTCTGCTTCTGAACCACTCTTTCCATCTGCTTGTCCTGAAGGAGGTGGAACCAACCCAACCTGATTCTTTCTGCTAGTGATGCAAGAACCATTGCTTCTGAAAATTGCTCTGTGTTCAAAGCCTTCCTGTTTCCTCACACAGCAGTAACTCAAGCCACAAGACAGATCACAATCTTCACACTGCCTTCCCCTGAAGTGCATTTTTGCAGTTGACAGCAAACCAGATCACGTGAAACTGATCAGGATGAAGTTTGATTTAACCAGGTCAGTTCTCCCAGCCAGTTCACTGCCCAGACCCAGCAGATCACAGTGAGGTGAGCACAGTTACAAGGGAAGGGTAGTGAGGGCTACTCTTCTTGTCAGCTCTAAGGCACTCAACACTGAAGCCGCTGCAGCAAGGGGGGACATTACTGGGGAGGCTTTTTTGGCACATGATTCTTGATCTTTCCTGCTCTCATCTACTAAAAAAATTGTAAGTCTGTAGAAAGCATTTTCAGATCCCTGCATGAAAGGTGCTATATTAAGATACTCGACTCTTTCACAATAGTTCCTCTTGCTGTAATCACCAGCCTTCACCAAATCTGTCCTAGTGTCATTTCTTATACTCACATTGGAGTTTTCTTGAGAGAAGACAGTTACTCTGTAAATTGAGTAAAAACATCCTGATAAAATGGCAATGACAATTATATTTATAAATATTCTCAGAGAGTAGATGCGTAGCTTTTCTTCCATTGTCCTCTCAGCTATTTTTTGCTTCAGTTTTTCTTCCTGCAAGTCTGTCTACAAAGAAAAGAAAAAAGAGATGCAGTTTTTTGGTGCAGCATACAACACTTAACACCATATCTTCTACCCTGAGAAGTGCAAATCTATAGCCTGTTCTGGGAGAGTCACTCCAGCACCCACCCAAGCACACAGAAGTGAGTATCTTTTCTTTGACAAAACAGGTCCATGCAGGAATGGAAGCCCCTGTGTGCTCAGCCTTCTTGAGCTGCAGGCTCTGGAGCCAAAGACAAGTGTCCTGTAATCCTCTTCTCTCTCCTGTATCAGTAACACATCTCCTTGAGGACAGACAGCGTGCCTATTTGTTGAGAGAGACTGATCTCAGCTTGAAACTAAACTCTGACATGGGTAAATCAGTCATTCATCTCATTACTTCTGCAGGTAAGTAACCAGCCCTCACCACTATGGCTCAAAATAACTTCTCTTTGTGAAGGAAAATTGGGGGATGGCACTGGAAGAAGGAAGTACAGTCTTGAGCAGCTTGTCATGTAAACTTGGTGTATTTATCCTTAACTGACATGAAAATACAGTATCTCCTGTGAAGGCAATTTAACCTGGGCTAACCCACCTAACACCCATATGAGTGTATTTTCTGAGGACTTATGTCCATCAAACAGTAATATTAAGGGGCTAGTTCTTCTAAGATGTGTGTTCTGGAGGCAAAAGTGTAGCAAGTGAAGGAGGTTCTGATTCTATGATGAAAAAAGATACCTGTGAACTTCATTAGAGCAGAAAGCAACTCACTGTAATTTATGGAATCTGTAATTACCACTTTGTGGTTTGAAGTGGAAGCAACTTCTCAAAGGTAATTTTTTCACTGCACAAATTTCTGCTTCCAGTGTACAGAGAGCAAAAAGAAGGTCCTTGTTTTACCAAAAGAGCCTTTCAGACTCTTTTCAGAGCTTTATGCTTTGGGAAATCTATAGCTGCATCAGCATTTTGTATGTGCATGTGTGCCAAAGACACCTAGTGAAAATCTTTCAGTGTCTTCTTACTGCAACAATACTCTCAAACAGTACAAAGAGCACCATCTGAATTTTATTTCTCCCCAAACTACTGTTTACTGCACTGCATGCTTAAGCCCCAGAACAGTCCAACTGATCCCTGCAGGGTGTTGCCTGCAGCTGGGACAGATTTTCCTGTTGGACCATGCAGAAACTAACACAGGAAGCAGGACTGGAGTGTGAGGAAGAGGCACATAAGCAGCTAACAGGCTGGCATGAGTCCCCAGTGGATGGGGGAAGGGCCAACAACATCTGTGCCAATCCTTCTCACGTTGCACCACGACTCCAGCTACCTAGAAAGCTTGCAAGAGGATGTGGGCTGCACCCCCAAAACAAGCAACTTCAATCCTTCTTAACTTTATTCCCTTATCAGCAAAATTGCACACATCTCTTTTTTAGCCATCTAAGCTGTATAAAACCATAATCACAAAAAGGCAGAAGTTACTCACCTGGAGCTCATATTGCAAGCTGCGATGTTTCAGCCGGGCTGCATTTGGATCCGTAATGCCGAAGTCCCAGCCCGCAAAGACTTTGTTACAGTAACTCTGAAATGGATCTGCATCGTGCACTAAGTTGTGCTTAAAGCCTTCCACAGACCTACAGAAAAATTTGTGAGAAGATGTATTTTATGCACAGGAAAAACACACACAAGCAACCTGGCTGATCAAAAGACTAAATGAGCCCCTCTGTGAGCAAACTGGCACCTTTGCTTAGTACCAGCCAGTGTCTGGGACTCTTTCAGTGTGAGATTCTGCAGCAGCTGACCCTGACTGATACAGGTTATTCCTACCTGCACTCCACCACAGTCACATCTCACCTTACCCAGACCCAGCAAAGGAAACTGAGATTGAGGCACAAATAAAACTCAACCAAAAACCCCTAAAAAAAATCCTTCAACAAATTCAGTATAGTTGAGGGGCTTTTACTTATAGGTATGCATACATATGAAAAGCTGATACTTCAAATAGTTTTCTTTTTCCCAAGCACTCCAAAGGCTACTGTGGCACTGCATCCTGAGGCAAAAGACTCCCCATTTCCACATAAACAGCTGTAGAACACAGTATGTTCCCTTCAAGAAGGAATACAATCTAAACTGTGCAGCAAATAACAGTAAATAAACAACACCAAACTGTTTACCTCTTTATTATCCAGAGGAAGCTTAGGGCAAGGTAGGCAAATGTAGCCAGCAGGTATGCGAGTGGAAAGTTGTACCTCATGATACTGATCCATACAGTATCTACTGAGTAATAGCCATAAAACAAACTTGTCACTTCAAGGAATCCCTGTGAAAATAAAGTTGAAATAGAATTTGTAACAGCAGCAACAACTGCCCCATTACATCCAACATGGCATTAAGCAGCTAAATGTTGTAAATTTAAAATTAGGGCCCCCAGCAAGCTACAAGTCTGTAGCTTCTAAATACTGCCATTGCCTCTACCAAACTGTAGTGCGGCACTGTGTGCCTAAAATCCCTCCCCTCTCCAATCAAAGAGCTGTAAGACACAGACACTGGGACTCTACATAAAGAGCACAATAGGCAGTGTGCTCCAGAATAATAAGGGGTAGCAGCTGGGGAGGAGAGGCACAGGCTGCAGCACATGGCCAGCCAGGCTTTGTGGTCACTCAGTAAAAGTCAGTTTGAAAACTGCCCTTCTCAGAGAGAACATACCCCAGTGATGCATATGCCTCACAATTTTTCAAAATTACCAAAGCTTCGTTCCACAAGTTTGGTTTTTTTTACATTTTAAATGCTATATGAGACATTTAAGTAAAAAAAAAAAAAAAAAAAAAANTTACTTACAGTGCCACTGAGCAAATCTTTGAGGTAAGTATAGAAGTAAACAAGTCCCTTATTACCATTAGGCACATAAATTGTGCAGATATTGTCTGTCAAAAGAAAGGGGTGAAAAGTCACTCAAATTGTAATGCCCACTGAACTGCAAGATCATGTTAATTCAAGCATGCCACACTCTTACAAAAAAGCTTTCCTTTTTATCTGGGAGATGGAGAAGAAGCTGATGGGAAGGGGGAATCTTACAACAGCTGTACATGGAGAAGATGTTTACCTATGTTCTTTGGAGAAGTGTAAGCAGCAGTGCTGTTGAATATTCCATATTTAGAAATTATGGTGGGAAGAGTAACAAAACTGAACATCAGGATAAAAGTTATAAAGTTCAGCAGGACCAGAAAGCGTAGGAAGGAGAAGTAGGACTGGATGCCAGCACCAAATTTCCCTGGGAATAAAAGAAACATGTGCCAATAACTAAGATGATAAAACCATTGAAAATACAGAGAGAGCAGAATATAAAATCAGTTTCACTGAACTAAAGAAACATTGTTAAAGCTAGTCTTAAGTACTACAGACTTTTAGCAATATAACTGAAATGCAGGTTGGACATATTAATAATTTTTTCCAATATATTTCCTTCTACCATATCATGGATTTTACATTCAGCAGTAATAACGGAAGAAAGTAACTTCTTAAGCACGTGTAGTTATATCTGAAACTATGCTCAGAGGTAAAACTGGCAATAACAGAAGCAACTTTCAGAGGAAAAATGGACATCAGACAAGAAATACCTTCTATGCTGCGAATACCATGTCGCCAAAGCACCAGGTAAGATGCCAAGCCCTTGACTTCACTGAGTGCTTTTTTCAATGATTCACTGCTGGTTCTTCTCCACTTCTTCCATCTGGATAAACGTTCTGTTTCAGCCTGCAGAGAGCTCCTAAGAAGCCAGAAATAAAGATACTGAGCACAAGAGATACTTCTTCACTCCATGTAACAGGGCTCAGCAGGATGGAGCATGCCTGCAGCCTTCAGGGGAATAGCTACAGACACACAAGCTCTCCCCATCTGATCTTGCTGGTAATGGCAACATCAACTTAATTCAAATAGGGCAAGCTGTCTCATGAAAAACACTCACCTCTCTTGGATAAAAAACAAATAAACAAATAAAAAAAACCCAACAAAACAAAACAAAATTGACAACAATAGCTTTTTGAAAAATTTGCTGGAAAGTGCCAAGTCAATGAATTTGAGAAAATATTTTTTGTCAACATCTCTGGGGATGCACTGTTCTAATAACAAGCTGCAACACTGAGAACATGCCACTGTCTGTAATTTTTAACTACTCACTAATGGATTTCCATATTATATGGATACATTTGCATTTTAAAAATTGCTGCCTGGTCAGCAACAGCATCAAGGAGAATTCTGAGTGGCTCAGAGTTTTCATTTTGTTGCTTCTTTTACGTAACCTTAAAACTAGACAAAACTTCATAGAAACATAGCTTGAAAATGGACTTGTATGCAGCAAATTCTTTTCCAGCCTCTGATGCCACTGAAGAAGGGCAGCAGTTAAGTAAGTACCTATGAGGACACGATGCTGGGGTACCAAGGTTTCAGCTTTAAAAGACTTGCAGTGAACCCTACTCATGTGCCCAAGGGATGCACTGCCATGTGTGCTCTGTGTTGCCTGTTTCGTCATCCTTACAGCATTTTGGCAGGAAGTCAATTTAAACCTATACAAACAATCTAACAGGCAGCAGACGACCTCAGCTTTAAGAGCAAATACAGCTCCTCTCAAGAGATTTCATTCTGTGGAAACTACAGGCTGCAGTTTGCAGTGTTTTAACTCTGCAGAAGTGTCTGGCCCGTGCTGGGTTTGCATTGTAAATAGAAGCGTGGGCTGCATATTCATCTGAGTTACAGAAGTTGAGTGTTCAGCTCTCAGGACGTTTGTGCCAAGCACTTGGTGTTGGCAGCTGCTGCACAAATGCAGATCACCGATCTGTAGAAGAGCCAAGAAGCCCCACCAGAATCTCAGTGCTAACATGTGTAAACAAGCCTGGGACATTGCAACTCCACTTCTCCCTCCAGTTCCTTTTTCTTGAAGAACTGACCTTTAGATACCCAACTTCCAATAAAAATTCAAGGTATCGAGCACTTTCCTTTACCGTGACCTAGATCTTCTACTTTTTCTTGTGTACAGGCTATAAGCTCCAGGGTCAGGCTGTTCGCCACTGCTCTTGCACTAGAGTAGCTCTTGTTCTCCCTGGAGTACCAGACGTTAATTGTACTTCCACCTCTCTTCTGGTTCATAACTAGAACTAGAATGTACCTGATTTAAAGGTACAGCTGTTGTCTGACAATGCAAAACCACATCCTGTATCCTCTGTTCTCAAAGCAGCGTTCGGCCCAGCAGTGAGACATGAGACAACAAGCACTGAACTTCAGGCGGGGCAAAGCAAGGTCTTTGCAATCCCTCCCTCCGGGGGGTTACCACCAGCGGGGCAGGAACAGCGCACAGGAAAGAGTCATTTAAAAAGGAATGGGGCGGGGGAGAGAAGATAAAAAGAATCAAAGGTCCTGGGAAGCTTCCTATCAGCTGTACAGAGCCACAGCAGAGAGAGCACACTGCATTGTGTAAGAGCCGCTAAGCAGACTCAAGAGCAGCAGCACTCGCATAGCGCGGGGTGGGGTGTTCATGCAGATAACTCACAGTGACCCTTGAAAGCACAAAACCCGGAGGAAAAAAAAGTACCAAAAACCCAAAACTGAGAAACGCGTTTGTTTGCTACAAGTAATTCCCAGTTTTGACTAATTTCTTCCAATTCAACCTACTTCTGCCCCCAATCAGCGACTCCCTTGTACCAGCCAAGAGCACTCGGGCACCCTCTTGTCAGAATCACATGCCACAGGGTGAAACAGATACAGCCAAACCCAGTTCTGCTTCACCCAGCGCACCTGGGTTGTGTTTAGGAAAAAGTCGATTAAAAAAACCAAACCAAGGAACAAACGTGTGAAGATTAACCTTAAAATCCTCTTCTCTGCCATGCATCCGGGGTGCTCTCTGGCAGGGCGAGCAGCCGGTTTGCCTGTCTCCTGCGGCAGCGGCCGGGCCGCGTCCCGGCGGCTGCCGGTGGTGCCCAGCAGGGCCGGCCGGCGTTCCTGGGTGCCCCC
>WBNO01018678.1:964832-998631 GCA_013400575.1 Peucedramus taeniatus
GAGGCTGCCCCGGGGCCGTCCTCCCCGGCCCACCCCCGCCCGCAGCCAACAGGATCGTACTCTGGGACATCAGAGTCTTTCTGTTCCTCTTACCCCAGTCTTGTTTTAAACTTTCCGTGAAGATACACGGCAGGGTGTAAAGGCTCCTGCCATCAGCCCGCCCTCTCCGCTAGAAGGGGCTCACGCACCCCCGGTGCGGGGTTGGGGGTGTTCTGGCTGCTGGGCATCTCTCACCGACGTTTGGCTTGGAAATAAGTTTAATTTCAATGTCTTCCGTCAGTATTAGCTGCTCGTGCTGGTGTTGGGTGCTGTAAAAACTTTAAAACTCCGATACTTTGTCAACTCCCATTAGGTCACAAGCCCGAGCTCACAGCTTGTTCAATGACTGGACGCAGTGGCGCAGGCTGCAGTGGAAACAACACAGCATTACTCTTGAATGTGAAAATTTGGTGTGAACTGCAGCAAGTAGCGTCAGTAGATGCTGAACCTTTTTTCCCATCTGAGAGCGAGGGTGGGTTTTGTGTGAGCTTGTAGTAAACGTCTCAGAGAGACTTATTTCTTTTAACAATTCTTGCCTTTTGTGTAAAAATAACAGCATGTGTGACAAATAAAGAAATGAAACCTCCAGAATTCTCAAAAGCCTTACGTGGAGGGGGAAAATTATTTATAGCCTTTCTTACTTTATTCTACTGATAGTTAAAACATAACCATATTTTTCTGAACATTCTTCATGCACTTTCTGCAGTAGTTTTAAAAAGAAGTCATTATTAAGCTTCAGAATGCTGAATCAGACACAAATGAATACGTTTCTTCTTTTAGCTGTGTGTCATCTGCTCAGGTATGTGATTTTCAAATTGCATTGCTAGCAATAAGCTATGTAGGTAATCTGTTCTCATAATAAAACCATAAAATATTGTTGATAAAAATGAAAGTTCTCAAAGTAATTTAGATACATGTTTGTAATCTGTGTTACCAGCAGAGGTGAAAGGTATGTCTTAAGGGGAATTGTTGTGAAATTCAGCGACATGGAATTAAAGCATAGCAACTTCCTTATTGCACTGAATTACTTAAAAACCAACAAACATGCTGTGGAGGTGTTCTTGCCTTCGTGCTGGCAGGGTTGTCTTTGGCAATAGGACTTGACGAAACTCAAAGGTTTCTTCCAGCCTTGATGGTTCTATGATTCTATAACTAATATGGATTTTTAGCTATTTTTGATGAGAACAACCTATAACTTGTCCTCATCATTCCATAAGTCACTATGGACGCCTATTACTTTTTTCCCTTCTCCTTTTCAGACATCTCCAGGATGGCTTTTGCCAAGTGGAATTTTCTGTATAGCAAAGGCTGATGCTGTGAGTGTCAGCAGGATTGGGGTGTTGGTGACAGAGCTGGACACCTCAGTGATGCACATTTGCACAGGTGATTGTGGTTCCTTGGTTGAGTGCCACATTTCATAGGATTTATTTGAACAACTCCCAGCTGATCATTCTGAAAAACTCAGGGGATGGAAAATAAAACCCCTCAGCAACATTCCTGAAAAATCATTTAGTGTTGAGCATTCATGCTGAGCATGTGATTCATGTGCTGGATAAGAATTTGTATTTGTACCCACTGTTACTGGTGCCTTGAAGCCACCCAAGCATGGGCTGTCTTTGTGTGGCCCTAAATAGGAATATTTACGGTGTAAAGCTGCCCTGGGGTGTCATCTGGGGTGGCAGTTTCACTTTTTATTTATGTTTCTTTTTTTACCATGAAGAATACAAAGAGGAAAGGTGAATAATACAGTTGAGGTTAATTAGACTCTTTCTGAAACTTTGTGTTCTAGAGAAGTATTGTGTTAATGATCCCATGAGAACAAATTTAAATAAAGATTGGAGGAATTGAAACAAGATTGACTTCCCCAGGAATTTTGTGAGAACATTCTCTAATGTTATTTTTTTTTCAGCTGAGAAAGCTTTTATGACACTTGGAAATGTTTCAATGAATTTTATGGATCACAGCAATCCCAGGTGGAAAAACAGAAAGACACACATACTGAGGAGGAGAGAATGGATGATTCCACCAGAGCACAACAGTCACATGCAGGGAATGCAGTAAGTTCCATTTGTACATCATTTGTCCAGTGTTCTTTATCCACAAAAGCAGCAGCTCTCAGTCTGTGCTGAGCATGGAAGCCAGTGCCATATTCTGTTTCCCAGGATGCTGCAGATAGGTCCGTCACATTCAGTAACACCATCCATTTCCAGGACAAGTTTTCTTCTGTATGGTTCCTCTTCCTAATGCCGCAGCTCAAAAATGCTTCTAAGCATTCAGGGAAGTTCTGAGTGATTGCTTGAATTTTGGGGGCATCTCATGTTTGACTACCCTGGTACCTTGTGCTGTGGCCTGTGCATCGTGCAGGCAGCTCTGGGTCAGTACAGAAGATCTGCAGACAGGTCCTCTGCAGCCATGCTGGGAATGTTGCTTAGGGCAAAATCCAATCTTAAAGCAGCATTACAAAACTACACTTAAGTCTATGTAAAATGTGTCTGGTACAGGATAAACACGTTTTACTGAGTTCAGGAGCTGGAAAAGCACAAGTCATTTGGTAAAAGTCAGCAGTTACACCAGCACAGCTTCTGAACACAGAGCAGATTGATTTACTAATTACCAGTTCCCTGCTGGCATTAATCCAAAAGCTGACAGGGGTATTTTTCATCTGTTTGTATTTTTAGTCTTGCTGACCAGAGAAGTTACTTAGGAATAGTTGGTAGAAGTTTTGAGATGTGTGGCTTTCTGGGGAGATAAAATATGCCAAAATGGCGTAACAAGCTGTATCAACACGGAAGCAGCTGGGGGTCTATAATCTATGCAGTATTAGCAAAAAGGAAAAAGGCAGGCCACAGTTCTGGGACAGTAGAGCCAGTCTTTTCCTTACCCTGTTTGCTGCTTTGTCTGTGCCCACCCCAGTGGTGGCTGTTTGGCCCCTCGTTCAGTTTGAGGATGCTCCTGCTCCAAAGCATTGGCCTCTGGGAACACCCTGGCAGTGCCTGCAGTGTGCAGGGTGTGCTGGGGGATCCCTGAGTCCAGCTGCAGTGGTGAGTGAAGGTGAGGCAGGCATCCCTGCTAAGCTGCTTTGGGATAGAAATTCACTTCAAAAACACCACCACAGCACTTTGTTGGCTTCTCTGTGTTGCACCCTGCATGATGCTCAGCTGGAGCTTTGTCCAATCTGTCGTTTTTCATAACTCTGCATGAAATAGGAAGAAGAGGGAAAGAAAAAAGGCAAGAAAAATCAGTATCTCTGTGTCAGACTAAAGGAGACGTTCCTTCTGGTTCATACAGAATACAGGAAGCGCTGGTATTAAACTCCTGGTCCAGGAACTGTAGATTATGCTCTCTACTAGAGTGAACTAATTTTTCGTCCTTAGAAGAGCCTTCCTTTAATTCAAGTAAAAATATGTGAGGAAAGATCGTTCCTTAGCTCTACAAATGATTAATCCATGGATAAAGATAATGCACCCTGTGTCTGAAAACCATTTAACTGTTTCTCTCTGTCCTTTTATTGCGGTGTTGTTGCTATCCCAGGCCAAAAGAAAGCGCGTTTAAATTCGTGGGAGAAGGAGAGTGAATATCTTGGAGCTCAAACAGAAACATAGCAACGGTATGTAACAGCACGGTAGGTAACAGCAAGGAACTTCGCGGAGTTGTTTTTCCGTCTGTTGAGCTGTACGAGCAGGACCTCAGCCCTCCTTTCCGGGGGAGCGTTTCCGCGCACAGCCCGTTCGGGGGGAAAGGAAGGGAAGCCGGCGGCCACAGCGGATCGAAGGCGGCACCGGGCGGCGGGAGGGGCGGCCGGCGGGGCGGGGCTGGGCAGCCTCTCCCGGCGGCCAGGTAGGGAGCGAGGTAAGCGAGGGCAGCTCCGGGGCTCTGCGTCCCGGAGAGGCTGGGCAGGGCCGGGGGCTTGCGGCGGGCAGCGCCAGCGGCAGGGTCCGAGAGGGGCCGCGCACGGCGGGGCTGGAGGGCGGATTCTCAGCGGAGCGGAGCGGGAGGAGCCACCGCAGCCCTGGCAGGTGCCTGCCGCTTACAGGCGGCTGCTGCTCGTTTAGAATGATGGAACCGTAAGGGTCGGACTGCGGGATGTATTCGGCTTCTGCTCGCTGAAAGGTGAATAATCGCCCAGAGCTTGGCGTCAGCCCTGCTGCACGAACGGCACCTCACAACTTTAGCGCCCCGTTGGTCACATCCGAGCTTCCTCTGCCTTCAGCTGGAAGGGCTGGTCCCATGGGAGAACCAGCCACGCTTCCCTGAGGTATTTAGCCAGTGTGTCACTCTTCCCTCTGAGGTGTGTCACCAGCCAGGCTGTGATCACAGCCTAGAGCGTGGCATTTCACTTTGGTGGAGGTTGCGTGTTGGCGTCTGCTATCTAATGAATGGATGTGGCGCTATATTTTCCAAGTAGCAGGCTGTGAGTTTTTTGTGTTATACTAGGTAACGGGAATTTGTATTAAATAGGTGGGGGAAATCTCGGGCTCCAGTATTCCTGTTCTATGCAGTCCTTCACTCTGTCACTCCCTCAAAACACACAGACTTACTATTTAACCTACAAAGGCTGAAACGTTTCTATGCAGAATACTTAATGTACATCTAAAAGCCAATCTTCATGTCCTGGATTTTATGGCCGAGCCGTTGTCATTAGTAATGCTTTGATAGTAAAGCAAACCTGCAAGCAGTGGCACTGCACGGGAGCTGAGCTGATTTCTGCTTGCCCTGCCTGAGTGTCCCCACCGTCCCCTCTGCCGGCCCTGCGACCCGCGGCAGCCTGCTCCTGCTCCGTGCGGCAGAAGCAGCCGGTCAGTTCTGGGAGCCACGTTCAAGGTGCGATAGCTCAGGTGCGGCTGCGAGTCAGTCCCTGCCCGTGCGGGATGAGGGGAACAGAAGGCTGCAGGTGTTAAGGAATGCAGTTGAAAAGGCACTTCTGCTGGGCTGATGTCAATACTCCACCCAAAGCAATTAATCTCTAACTTTTTTTTTTTTTTGGTTTGGTTTTAGTCTTTTGATGCTTTTTTGTTTTGTTGGTTGTTTTTTCCCCAAAGTATGTCCTTCTCCTTGCCAGAAGGACTTTTACCCTGGAAAGTGATAAAGTGCTGAGGTGTTGTGGTATGGGTGTATGGGAAGAGGAACTTGAACTTTTCAGTGGTGTCCTCTTCATGTAGTGGTGAAAAAGTCTCTAGTTGTCACTTGTATAGTCCATAGGTTGTGTATGTTCATTGTAGAATACATCCTTAACATGCTAGTAGGCTGCATTGGATTTTAATGGAGCTGCATTTCATCTGAAAAAAAAAAAAGTATTCAGTTTATGGGAAATTATTTGTCCAAAAAATTGAAAATTGAATATAAGGATTTTGACAAAACCAGTTCTCTTCTTTTGACTGGTTTCCCCTAGCAATGTTCTAGTTTCTTGGTATTCCCAATATTCTGACAGATAAACTTTTCGTTTTCCCTCAGGGTTCTGTTAAATGCTGCTTGTGCAAATAGTAACAGGACAACAATATTCATAAGAGGAAGTTAAGCCAGAAATTACAAACAGAACAATGCCCTTTTTCAGTTCAAGATCCTTGAGTGTATGCAAACCCCTGTTTATTATCCAAAATGATCATATGTGTAGTCTTCATAAGCTTTTCTATTTGAATTGGTGAATGATACTCCTGTAACTGATACTGCTCATTAAAGTACAATTAGCAGGTTGCAAGTGGAGGGGTATCCATTGCACATGCAGAATAAGCAGAGCTTTCTTTTATGGCTTTCTTTCAGTCAGAACTGTTCTAGTAAGCAGTATCTTCTAATAGACCTGGTCTTGTTGGCTACATTTCCACTGAAAGCAGAAGATTAATTCTAACCAGGTACTTACTTCCTTCTGGTTTTTTTTTTTTTTAAAGCAGTTATTTCCTTCAAATAAAAGTAGCTGGTAATGTTGGTTAATAGACTTAAAAAACTTGTTTTGCAAAGTAAGATTTAGTCCTGCTAAATGTTCTCCTGCAGAGAACGTGACAGTCTGCAATTTGGAAATTTAGTCACAAGACTGACTTGCACTAATATGAAATGATTCTTGCTTCAGCCTTTTTATTTCCCCTAATGGTCACAATATGAGCTAGGTAATGCTTTTCAAGGGCTAAAGAAATAATGTAGAGTTCTGTTTCTTATTCTTGCTAACCCTGCCTCTCTCTGCCAGGTATACTGTTCTTGCTCTTCAGCTCCCTCATTCTATTTTTAGTAGTTATGTATCTCAATTCTTATGATTTTCCCAATGAATTAAGTTTGCCCTTGTGGTCAGAGTTAGGAGAATAAAAGCAACAAAGCAGCAAACACAGAGTGTTGCTCTCAAAGGAGCCTTTAGGTAAAGCATTAGATCATTCAAAGTCATTGTCATGTGTACTTCAGTCCACAGGAATTGGATCTGTGGGGCCCTTTGGGTGGAGAAACAGGGATGTGTGTGGTAGATTAGGGAGAGTACTATGAATTTCACAGAATTAATGAAGTATCTGAACTTTCACCCACTCTATGCAAAAACTGTATGTGCCACCACTTAATTACACTTTACTGGACACTAAAATTTAACTACATATTGTAACGATTTTCTAGGTGTTTCTGGGACGTTTATAATGCAGGTTTCTAAGCTCAGGTGAAGAAGTAGAAATCTGTCTGAGACACTGCATACACAAAGTAGCTGGTAGTCCTTCCCCAAAAACTCTATCTAAGCAACCACAGGTGATACAAAGGATTTAACTTGCAAAGAAAGTGAACACGATGAAAATGCTGTAGTCTTACTATATTGTGAGGGAATTTTACAAGAGGAATGTTAAATGGAAGGGATAAGGCAAAAAAGTAAGTAGGTGCAGAAAAATTGATCAAGAGTAAATAAGGAGCAGAGCTCATGACACTGAAGAACAGCTGGAGGCAAACAGACACTTTTTTGCTTCCTTCTGCCTGGCTGCTCTCTGGACCCCACTCTTACAGGAACAGCTGAGGAACAGGCAGAGTGGGATCTGGATTCTGGTAGGTGCCATTGCACTCTAGGAGTAGGAAGTAAATCCGTTTGGGCTCCAGATCCAACAAGCTGTTGGGAGAGACAGCAGCATGGTGGCTGTGAGGGGGATGCTGTCACTCCCTCTTCCCAGTGTGTTCATCTCTCCCTATGCAATAGTAAGCAAAAGAGTCTTTAGTGCTGCTGCATGTCATCTGTCACTGGGAAGATCTCTTGTAGCAGAGGCACAATTTACATTGCTTAAATTGAATTCAAGGTCTAAAATAGCAGAGTTGATGTTGTTTCTGTAATGCACCCTGCTGACCTCAATAAAACCACAAAGGGAGGCCTGTAAGAGGTGGTGTTTGTTGGTGCTGGTTGGGTACTTTGGCAAGATGCAGTAAAGATAAGTGCCTTTTGCTTCCGTGTATGATTCACGCTGGTTCCATTGCTAAAACATCAATTAAAGATGAGGTTTCTCCAGTGTAGTGTTTGATTAGTGTCAATACACAGGCCCTTTAGATTTTTGAGAGGCTTTCCTGGTCTGTTGCAAAACTGTTGAAACTGAGACTGTGGAAGAGTAGTGATCAGTACTGGAACCCAGCTGCTGATGCAGAATGTAAAACTCCAGCTTGTCTCTCAAACTCACTTTTGACTCCCAGAAATCAGTCTGGTGGTTTCTTTTTTTTATGAAGATGCGTGGAACATGTTAAACAGAACAGGCTGGGTAATGGTGAAGCCTTGTGTAGTCATACCCTACAAAACTAAACGATCTTTATGAAAATAGAGCACATTCAGACTTCTGAATCACTTCTTCCGTGAGTCCTATTCCCTTAATTCAACCTTATTAAGTTATCTATGATGTAGTTATGGAATTCCGTGGTTTTATTCCACTTCAAGATGTGTGCAAATAAGATTTACTTCATGAAATCTTTTTACTGAGGGATTACAGGTAAGGAGCTTGCAAGTCTAAGTGGCTTTCCTGAAATTTGATGCCAGGACAAAGTGCTGTTTTGGCAAGACATTCATGTTTGTTTTATGGTATTCTACATGAGGATTAGTGTCTATAGCAGAACATTACCTGCACAGGAAGGGATGAAAGTAACCTGGAATGATTTGTCAAGGCTGTTGATCTGTGACTTTAAGGCAGTTTTTTTCTGGGAGATGATTCAGAAGTATGAGTCTGCACTGCTTGGAGTTTCCTGGTCTGTATCATTACAGGGTTGAACGACTTAAGCGGGAAAGCACCTGCTCTCCACAGATCTTCTAACTTATTTACATATGAATGATCATTAAACCCACTGATCTTAAACACTTCTGTACTCCAGAGAAGGTGCACAGGATTTGTTTGTTTCAGCAAGGTAAGTTGCTTGCTGAAATCCAAAAGTGTAAAAAGTGGACACCACTGCAAAGGGAAGATTTGTCATGATCCTGCTTTCTGTCTTTCACAAATAATCTCTGTCCTCCAGCTATTTTTTTTCCTTCTAAATCATTTTTAAAAGGGAAGACTAAGTCTAAATGTCCTATCTTTTCCTGGAGCTATGGTTTGCTGCATTCCATCATAGGTTGAAAAGAGGAGAGAGATGGCTTAGTTTGGGCATTACTTGCTTTGAGCTCTTTCCAGTGAACTATGACTGATCAGAAATGTATAAACTGCCAGATTTGAATTTGCCTCAGCATACGTGGAAGATTTATTTCAAGTCACTAAAACTTTGTGAGTGGAGAAAAACCAGTATTTTCAGCTGCTGGGTTCAGTGTTAGTCTTTAAATGTCCCTTGGATTCTCATAGTAATCCTGGCATGCAGTGCATCACAAGACTCAAAGAAAACTAAGTGGGTAATGACAGAGCCAATAGAGAATCTATCTTGGGCTTTTCTGAGTTTCTGAGGAAGCCTTAATGGATAAGCCTTGAGGTGTCTCAAATGAATAAGAGAAAAATGCTGGATAAGTTTTCCAGCCAGGCTGATCTATTTCTTCTGGTTGGTTGATGTCAGCAAGTTGGTTGATATGGATGGCTGATGCTTTCTGCCAGTTTGCTTTTGGGTAATGCTGAGTCTGCCCAACCCATACACTTCCATCAAAATGTCTGTGCTCTCTACAGCTCCAATGAAGACCAGGCAAGTTGGCAAACTGTTTAGATCAGTGCTCAGCTTTCCAGCTGCCTTGCTGGCAAGCTTCCCAGATTTTCAGATAGCTGAATCTGAGAGAGTTGGGTTCCTGGGAAACTAGTTTTAAAAAACAGAAAAATGTAATTTTGCGCACTCTTCAAAGGGAATTGTCTCAGAATGTCTTCCCCTCAGAAGGTGATGTTTACCTCTTCAGCTTTTAATTGCAGCTTGAAATAGAAACCACATTTATAAGAGATGTTTAGTTTTCCAAGGAAGCTTTGCAGAAGACCACAATAATATTTTTCAAGAATCATTTCCATGCTTTTTAATAGAGTATAGGGACAGAATGTACTAATTCCTGAAGGGTTTGTACAGAAGTTCAGATATATTCTGAGCTAGTTCTCAAAAGATCAGCAAGAGCTAAGTTACTGTCAAAGGAAATTTACCTCTTCAGGAGATTTAAGCTTCTCATGGCTTTTAAGTAAGAGCCTTGGATTTCCTTTATGTAAGAGCCTTGGATTCATGGGGCATTGATTAGTTGTTTTGGAGATGAGGAAAGAGGGCTCTGCTAACTATTCTTGTGCTTTCATGAGAGTCTCACTCTGTCTCTGTAGGTGTGAAATTGTCACCTGAAGAAACACAAGTGTCACTTAGGAGAGACTGTTTATGTTTTTTTTTGGCAGCAATCACACCCCGTTGTTTGCAGAAGCAGGGGTGATGCACTGTGTGTTCCCATTTGCACTGGTGTGCTTTTACTGGATGTGCTGAGTACCTCAGGGCACCCTTCCTCATGCTGTAATCAAAGTGTAGTCAGTGTTCTGATTAAAATGTAGGACTTTGAATTCAATCAGTCCCTCGTGTTTACAAGCATAGCTCTGCAAGTCAGGGTGCAAAACCTGGGCAGTGTTTCACAACTACGGCACACTGCAAGATTTTAGACTGTGTTCCAAGCTCTTAAGGCATGTAAATGACACAATAGTAATTTAAGAGCTTCTTTTGCAGACTAAGATTTTGAAAAGTCCTCAGAAACTAGACACTATATAATTATAAATTTTGAAGATACTTTTCATATAATACTTCCTTTGCTGCAGTAAAAATTCCAAATAAAATCCACTGCAAATGAAAAAGTTTGTTGAGAATCTACTCTTAAATGAGATTCAGCTCTGTTTTTCTAGGAATGGAGCTGAAATAAAAATAGGGTCCAAGGAGTTTTACCAGCTGTGCCCTTTATAGTTTATTTTTCCCTGCCCTGCTGTGGAATAGCTTGCCAGCTTAGGAAACTTGCATGGTGCCTTTAAGAAGAAATGCTAAAAATAGTTTTCTTTTTTTTATTTTGAGTATGATTTTTGATTAATTGCAAGAACTGCCTGTTTAATTTGGATTCTGTTTTTCTAATGTAACATTCCCTTTTTACTGGCTCATGAGGACTCCCATTCAATAAATTCTGACTAAGTCTGGCTAGTTTAAGATTAAAATGGAGCACTCTGTGAGAAACCTAAACCAGGCCTATTTAAAGGATTGAGGCATTAAACCTCAATCCTTTAAATATCTATATGAGGGCCTTAGAAGAGCCCTCATATAGAATGAGTCTCTAGATATTGTCAGCTCTGTACAAAGCCTGGTCCCGCAGGTCCCTTATTCACATCTAAGGCTTAGAGATGCACTGCTGGCAAAGAACAGGGCAGGCTTCACCTCCTCTTTTGTTTTGGAAATGTAGTTAATTGTTTTGAGAAAATGTGTGCATTTGGCTTTTGCTGTTTAGGGAGGAGAGAGAGAACTTTATCTTTCTCTTAATGTTTTGACATGCTTCTAAAGCCTGGCCTCATTAGTGTTGGGAAAACTTCTGTGGCACTGCAGTTCTGTAGGTTTGGAGAGATCTAACTATAGAGAAATATGAGTTCCTATTTGACCTGCAACTTCTTGTTGGCCCCAGTTTCCTGATGGTGAGGTGATGAAGTTACAACCACTATTGATTTATACCGTTTTATGTTATTTGTTAGTACAATAGCAGAATCTTCTAAGTTGCTAAAATGGAGTTCCTTCCTTTTAATTTTATGCACCTGCATCTATTTTGTAATCAGGTCTGTAATCAGTCTTCCCTTTAACATATTAAGGAAGCAGTAGAGACAAAAATAAGGAAGATTTCATCCTTCAAACCAAGGACTTGTCATGTCTTATCATTACAAGGAAGCCTTTGAAAATCCAGACTACCACTTCTCAGAGACATTGGAAATTGATAGAAGGTGAGTTTATTTAATTTAACTGTGTGACTGTGCCATAAGAAGTCATTTATATGCAGAAGATACTTCTTCTCTGGAGTTTTAATTTGTGGATTTATTTTAATCCCTCCTTTATGCTTTCATTCTCAGACAAATTTTTTAAACTGTTACCAGGAAGGCAGCATTCAAAGGAAATGGTGTATTTACTTTTTACATGTTGGGTGAATTTCAGTTGAATGTATTTATGGCATAATGTTGTACATATTTTTTAGTTCCAGTAATTTTCACAATGGGCTATAACCCTGGATATCTTTGTTTTCCAAACAGGTATTCCTGTTTAGTTAGAGTCTAAGCTAACTTCAGGTGGAGAAAATTTTAGTCTTCCTAATTCATTTGATGACCAAATCAGAATTACAGTGTTGAAGTTCTAAATATAAAATAGCTCTCAGCATCATAGTTTGTTTTATAACATACTCAAATTTGATGATAATAGGTAGCAAATGATTCAGGATATATATTGAGGGTTTTTATGATAGGGTTTCCTTTTTTATTGCTTACACAGAGGGAGTTCTCAAAGGAATCCATTCTCTCACCAAACTCCTTATGACTCATCTCTGCATGGTGCCTATGGAGAACACTTAGGCAGGGAGGAGAACTACCCTGTGGCCATCCCAATGGCTTCCCTGGGACCTGACCCTGACTACAGCCAGGATTTACCCAGCACAAGCCCATATGGAAATTTCACAGGTATTCAGTTTCTCATGTAGTTTCTCAGCTTAGAGAATCCCTGGAATAAATAAGAATTGGCTCTGTCCTGAGGGAGTCCTGCTGCTCTGCAAAGCTCAACTCTGTAAATATTTTTAGCTTTTTTAAAAGCAGTTCAGGTGTTTTATTAGCAAATCCATGGTTTGTTCTATTAATAGATCAGTGAATATTGTCTTGTATGGACTGAGTAAGTTGTTGAGTACTGGGATGTATATTGGAGTGGAATATGGGAGTTTTGTTGAGGGAATAGGTTGCTGTGTTGGCACTAGATCTGTATTTTGTCATAGGCTTGGCATTCTGTGTCTGTAAATAGCCCATAGCAGTTTGCAACTTCATGTAACTCTGATTTCCTTCAACAGACAATCTTTCCTTTGAACCTGAGCCAGAACTGACTTACAGCCCACATTCTACCTTCCATATGCTGGATTATCCCTACACTCATAGAATTTCCAGTGAATCAGAAGGTAAGGATTGTGGTGCATCACAATATTACATGTCAATCTCACCCTCCATAAAATAATACTAATACATATTTTAAAGCCTACTTGTTCAGGCATGAATATCTTCACATAACAAAAGGGGTCATAAACAGGGTCCTTCCACATCAGAGAGCTGAGCTCTGCACTGGGATGTGACACTGGGACTGGAACTGGCCATTATCTTACTGGGAAGGCCAGCCAAGGAAAGCTGTGGCTAAACTCATCTGTGTCATGGCTGGAAGGCAGATGCTTTTAAGGAGTGTAGTCACCTGTTTGAATAAGTGGATGAAAGGAGGTGGAGAGAGCAGATGCATTTTGGCCCCAGGAAATGGGAGTTTGGCACATCTAACTTACTCAGCATGATGGAGTGTGTTTCTAAAATGATCCCCCTGAAGGCTGGGAAGGATTTTTGAAGAAAGGGCTTGTCTTCTAGGAAGAAAGTCTTGAATAATGAATGTGTGCATTTATGAATGGGTTAGATGGAGTTCTCCATGAGAGCTGAAGACTTGGCTCAGTTCCTCTTTTCCTCAGCATTTATCTGAAAAAGTGCTTGTGGTTGTGAAGGATGACCAGGAAAGAAGTGAGTGGGGGAGTGTGTTTGCATGAAGTTAGTGAGATTAAAGGATAGACTTTTAACTTGTCCTTGTGAAAGTGAAATTTGAATTTCTTAAGTCAAATTGTCAGGACTACCTGGGCTTCCTAAAGAATGTATGTTATTCAGACAGCTTCATTCGGAGACGCAACCGAAGACCACCTGATGAGATCTTCATGACTTCTTCCAGGATGTTTGAAACAGATCCAGTGTGCAGTGAAGGTAGGGATTTAGATAAGGGGTTCAATATTTCACAGTGTCTTGTACAAGGATGGTGTGGTTGATGCTGCTTTGTTTCTCACCAGAATTGCATGTACAGCCCTTCTGTGGCTATGGGGACAACTTAGGTTTGTGTTATGGTAGTGATTAATCTTTTATGCTCTCCTAACACACTCAAATCCCATGACAAATGAAATGCAGTGCAGTATGAAGGTGTTAAATTGTAGAAAGAAATGCCAAGCTCTTAATTAGAATTTGTTTGACTAGCTAATAGATTGCTTTCAGCCACTGTGTCTGGAATTAGCATCAAATTCCAACTATACAGAAGCAGCCTGATTGGCAGGTCAGAGAGGTGTGTCTGTGGCATAGGTAGTGCTAAAGTATGGGCACTAATATCAACTAAAATTACAGAATAAATAAAGCAAAAGTTTAGCTTTCGAATCAACATGTAGCATCATAGAAGTATAACTATCAAACAGTGATCAAGCACTGGACCAGAATCTTCGAGTTTTGTCATTATTTTATTTTCCCTTATATTGCAGCTCTTTCTATGAACATTATTGGACTACTTACTTGCATCTGATTTAGAGTTCTGAGGGAACTGAAGATATTCTGGGCAATATTATTAAGTCTCAGCTTGCACACCTTAGTAGCAATGTAAATGGGGGATGTTGATATATCCATTGCAGGTTGTGTAAAAAAATTACTGTATTCTTATCCCCAAATGTTGGTTTTTGCATGGGTTTTATGCAGAGGAAGATTTAGTCGGAAGTCTTGCAAGTATGTCCACCAATGAAAGGATTAAAGCAATCCAGAAGATGCCAGAGACCATGAGAAAAAAGAGAGAGATCAGGTAAAAATAAAAGTTTATCTATTTAGTTTTAAAAACATTTACTTCTAGCAACATCTAGCTATCAATTATATGGGGTTTGCCATTTGCTGAGCTTTGGTTTACCACTTTATGACAAAGTACTTTTTAATGCACTTTTAAAAAGTTGATGTCTTGCAAGAGAAAATAATTTAATGATGGAGATAAGAAGAATCTCTCATGGTAATATAAAACAGAATATCAAGGTCCTGAGATTTGGTTATAAATGATAACCTGAGATTTATTTTTGAAGGAAACTTGGATGTTGGCCATTGAAAATGGAGAAGAGACCACATGATCTCAAGCATCCTTTTGTCTCCTCACAAAATATATTTAACTTCTGCTACTAGTGTGAGTTAGTGGAGGGGTTAGAACATGCTGTCATCACAGGGACAGGAGCCAAACTATCAGCTAATATAAAATGGACCAGTAAGAACATCTCCATGTTGTACTAATTCTGTTCATGTGCACAGGGGTAAAACTGTATTTGCAGCATCTTATTTGGCTTCTTGGTTCAGTTACAACTCACACTATAATGCTTGTCATCCCTGCCCTGCTCTTCAACAGAAACAAAGTTCTTAAAGAAATAACAAAAAAATCAAGGCATCGTGGTGCTCAGTGTACGCAGTGTCTGCAGGGAGCAGCAGTGGTAAGTGCCAGAAACTTCTGTCAGTCACAACAGAGCAAACACTCAACTGCAATGTTGCCACTGTCTCCAGAGGAATCTGGTGTCTTGCTTCATGTTATCAAAGATCCAGTTAATTGTTTTCATTAACAATGACTTGTGCTGCAGGAGCACTTCGGGGCACCAGTTCACCATCTTATGGTGCATGGAGTGGGGCAAATACATTCTTAACATCAAAATGAAACTGTAACATTAAAATGGGAAGCTTTGTTATGTGAAATTGAGTCCTGTTTGCTTGCTGAGATTCATCTCTCTCCTCTTTTTCCCTTCAGTCATTCCGGCGATTTGGAAATACCCTTTCAGAATATTTTCACCAACCGTGGCTATGGCACAAGACTCTGAAGATCATTGGTGCTGAGTTTGGAACAAGTGTGCTTTCTTACTTTGTTTTCTTGAAGTGGCTGCTAAATTTGAACATCTTCTCATTCCTCATAAACTTCAGTTTCATCACAATTCCTCAGTTTCTTGCAGCAGAACCAAATAACCTTTCATTCACGGGCCTGGAGCTGTTCACTGGAGCTGTAAGTATTTAAATTTAATCACACCTGTGATGTCATGATAAGGAATAGGACAGCTCCCACCTCCAGTAATTGGTCTTCAGATGATGATGTTTTCTATCATGGAGGTGGTAGCAAATATTCTGAATGATGTCCTTGTCTTTTCAGGGTTATTTTCAACAAACAGTGCTCTACTATGGCTTTTACACCAATGCTACGATCAGTAAAGTGGAGAATGGTCCATCTTACAACATGCAGCTGGCCTATATTTTCACTGTTGGAATGTATTTTGTCATCTGTTTTCTTATCTTGTTGTTCAGGTAAACTGGCTGTGAATTCCTATTTCTCTTATGGCCACACAATAAAAAAACCCATCCTGCCAACCATTAGAAGTAATAATTACTTGAGTATGTTTCCATAAGTCCTTCTGCTCAAAAGACAGTCTCCAGGAATCAAACCTTTATTACAGAAATTAAAAATAACTGCAAAATAGTGAAGGACACAGAGAATCCCACTTCAAACTGGGAATATTGTGATCCCCTTTTGTAAGCTGTTGCTCCTAACATTGTTTTTTATTGACATGGTCTTCCAGAGGTAAAGATTGTCAGCAACAATCTTGAGATGGAAATGTTAGAATTTCTTACATTGAAGTTTATTTTCCACATTGTTGTATGTGACATGCTCTGACATAGGTCCAATAAACTTGTGATGGGATGGAAAAGCTGATAAATTTCCCTCCTTGCCCTGCTGTACAGACTTGATGAATTTCCCTGTTACACATCTGACCAATTTAATTTTCATTGCAGCATGGCAAAATTCTTCTCCAGGAACTTTATCCCTCAGAAATTCTCTGTGAATGCCAGCAAGCTGCTTTGCGCTTGGGACTTCAATATAACTAATGAAAAAGCTGTGAAGCTGCAACAAAAGAATCTCCACACACAAATTAAGGTACCAACCACAGGAGGTACAAAACCAATGTGCATGAGTCACTCTGTTAGGGACTTAGTTGTGCCCACAAATCTGTGTGTGCACAATCAAGTCTCTGTCAGAGTGACACAAGTGTGCTAGTCCTGTGCCTAAGAGATTTAAATCTTCCTGACTTCCTGAGTTTCGTTTGATCTGAGCTTCTGGCATTGGCTTAGCTACTGTTTTCCTTTTCTCATTAAGCTACATATAAATATTTGTATGCTTCTGTTCTATTGAACGAGTCTCTCTGACTATTAAATATTTGCCATATGGAGTATTTATTCAGGTTTTTCTCCTTCCTGCTATTTAAATATTTTATTAAAAAAAGACAGGCTGGAAATATTATCTGTGAAACTTGACTTTTAGGATAGGAACACAAGGTTGCCCAGTAAATGTTCCTAGGATATTACTCTGCTCATCTTCTAGAGAAATAATCTTTCATTCAGTTTCTCTGGTAGTGCCTTGAAACAAGTTTTGCCTTATGCTGTTGATTAAGAACTTCTTCATTAGGAATTGTTTCTTTGCAGGAAGGTCTCACTGAAGTAAACAAAGAAGTTCAAAATTTTTCTGCAGTGGAGAGAGTTGCTCGTATTGCTATGCATCTTCTTGCTTGGGTTATTTCCCTGGGAACAGCAGTAGCTGCTTGTGCTGGTGTTTATTTCCTCTCCATTAATAACCTCAAGGTAAGGCTAGAATTTGTATTTTTCCACATAGTTTCACACTGAGTGTGAGCACTGTTCTGTTCACTGTGAGGAGCACAGGGAAGCAGAGCTGCTGCTGCTGCCAGAGCACACACAAATTCTGCTGGGCCTAAAGAGGTGCTTTGCAAGGCCTGCCCCACTGGGGACTATGGCAAGAGTGAGGGACCTGGGGGGTCTGAGCAAATCTCCCTCCTCTCTCCAGCAGCTGCTTGCCTGAGCCCATGGTCAGCTTAGGGACAGTGCATTTGGTGACCTGAGGAGAAAGAAAAAGAAGCAGCCTCAGCAAGATCTGTCCCTTCTCCCCCAGGAGCTGCATTTGAGCTGGGGCTTCCACCCTTGATCCCACATAATTTAGGGGAAGGGGAAAGGGTCACTGTGCTGCTCCTCATGGGTCCCTAAAACATGAGAGTCTCTAACCTGAGAACATACAGGGAGGTGAGCCAGGAGGCTTCCCTGTGGACACACCTTGAGGCAGCATTTTGGTTAAGGTTCTAAGTTTGTGTTGTTTCATTATGTTTTTTTCCTCTCTTAGCTGTTTATGAAAGGGTATAGAAATGATCTAGAGGGACAAGCTGCCATGTTGGTGCTACCTGTGATTGTATCTCTCCTCAACACGTTGATCCCATTCTTCTTCTCCTGGCTTGGGCACCTGGAGAAGTTTCAGACTCCGGGACAGCACATATATGTCACTATTACCAGGTATTTCTTGCTGCCACCTCCTATTGCTTTTGGCCAGAAGTTGTCTGAGTTCTTTTTGATACAAAGCTGTGTCTGGGTGGTATAGGGGGAGTAGGGAGCTTTGGAGGAGAATTCAGCTTCTCCAAGGCTTCTGTACACTCTTGTCATCATGACCTTTTGACTTTCATGAGCTTCTGGGATGTTATATCTGTGCATGAGGATGAGGAATGGATTCCCTCCCAGTTGAGTGCACTGTGATTCTGGGCTTGTAGCATTCCTTGATGGCCCCATGGCTGTTGGCCTCTCCCCAGAAAAGGAAGGGAAGTAGAGAGAGGACTGAGGTCATCTCACTTAAAAACAGATGCCTGGAATTTACACTGCCTAACCCCTGGTGTCCCTCAGCCCTCCCTCCTCTGAGGAGCCCCCACACCCAGCCAGCAGCCTGTTAAGCAGATGTTGTGCCAAGGTTATCATGCCCAGCTCCCCTTCTGCCACGACAATAGAACAATGCCACACCTGACCTCCCAGGAGAGCTCCTGTTAGTCCTGGCACTCTGCAGTGCCAAGAGGAGGTAAAAAAAGTGTAACCAATAGTCATCCTGCCCTCACTCCTTCCAGGAATGGACCAGCTGTTGGTGCAGTTACTGTTACTTCTTCTTTTTAGAAATATCATCCTGAAAATGTCAATTGTTGGAATACTGTGCTACTACTGGCTTAACATCGTGGCTACCTCAGATTCACAGGTAAAGTTTCAAAACCACAAATCTCTGACTTGCAGTGCCAGGTTAGGAACCACTTGGATAAGAGACTTGCTTCAGCCAAGAGAAGTACATGTGGTGTCTTGGGAAGCAGAGTTTCCTACCCTAACAATTTTTATTAGCAACTTGGGAGAAATCAACTGTAGAAAAAAATGAATGGCCCAGCTCAAGTCTCAGCTGGATGGCAGCATTGTTCTCTGAGAAGTAAACTATGATTTGCCAGGCTGCTAGAATATATTTGATCAAGATTTCAGTTCTCTGATCAAGTTTCAGATGCCCAAGCATTTGGGAACAATGTTTAAATAGCATAATTTTTAACTTCTAGTATGATTTTTTTTTTCTTCTGTTTCTTAAAGTGCTGGGAAACTTTGGTTGGCCAAGATATCTATCGTCTTGTTGTAGTTGATTTCATATTTTGTTTGCTTGGCTCTTTCTTTGGAGAGTTTTTACGAAGGTGAGTACTACTTTTCTAATTTTCTTTTCCTTTGTTAACCAAAGATATGAACTGTTTTCTCCATGTGAGAAAAGTCCAGCAGAGGCATGGCTGTAGTACCACTGAAATTTCCGTGATTTTCCATATCAGGCAGGGTCTCTGTGTACAGGCCTTGTGTATTGCTGTTCCTCCTTAGAAGGAGATCACTGTGTCTCTTTTCCCTTTGGAGATGGAAACATATGCAGGGAGGAAGCCACATTCTACTCTCATGGATTTCCTGAGAGTGAGGTGACAACCAGTTGTGTCAAGAACTAATCCATCTTCTCTGCATAAGCCTGGGCACATTGCTGCCTTTCCTTAGTGTACCCACTGTGATTTTTTTCCCTCTTTGTTATGTCACTATAGTGTCCACAAGTTTAAAATCTGATTTTATCAGTCTTATTAAGCATATAATAAATATCTCGAAGGTAGACGTCTCCAGCATGATAAATGAGTAAGCATTGTGGACTGGATGTAAGGAAGAAGTCATTTACTTCTGACTCATTTACTTCTGACATCTGTTGTGTGAACCTTCTTAGTGCCAAACATTGCTTACAACCTAGGCAGTATTTAAGTGCTTGCCAGCTCTACAGAGCATTTAGATCCTGGCCATACTTTTGTGTAGGAGATCCATTGTTTTCTCTCTGCCCGTGATTTGAACAAGACTGGTTTACAAGGTAGGGCTTTGTTAACTTTTTGTTAAATTAATACAAGACAATGTTGAGAAGCTCTTGAAGACTTTTCCTCCATGGCTCTTGCCAGTGTACTTTAATCCTCCTGTTCTTGTGTTCAGTAGGAAACCACTTCCCAGCAAAAAGTCACAGAACTAAAACTGCAATGTCAGCTGTGATGAATGGCCTCCCGTAAGCTGGGCAAAAGCACCTGACGTAGACATGTGAAAGGTTCAAAGTACAATTGCTTGTTTTTAATATTTTGTGCTCAGAGTAACCTCCTGAAAGCCTGAAAACCCAACTTTGTTGATGATGCAGTTGATAAGGAGGTATCAAGATGAGATAGTTACCAAAGTCTTTATTGCTCTCGCCACAACAAACAAAAAAATGAGTCTCCCCAGCTCAGGAAAAATGAGGTGACTAAAAGGGATCGTTGGTCCCCAATAGGAATCCTCTGAGTATTTGCTTACCTGTCTGTTTCAACTCTTTGCAACCTCAGTTAGCTTGAAGTAGGATGTATTTGAGGGTACATTAAGAGTATCAGTGTACAAATTCATTCTTTTATATTGATGCTGAAAATTCTCAGGACCTGAAAAAGCTGTTGGAGTTTTGTTCTGATGTCCTGTGACATTTCAGCTGCTTAAGCACAAGGATATTTGTGCTTAAAGTATCTATTTATACTATAGTATAGATATGTACTATGTATATGTATAGATATAGTAAGAAATTGCCAAATTGTTTCTGTTTCAGCTGTGTGAAACATATACTAGATCTTACTTCAACTTGCTTCGTTTTACAGGAATTTTTTTTTGCCAAATTGATTCATTTTTGCTGTGCTGTCTAATGAATGAGCTGTGGCTGCTTTGCATGATGCTAATGCAGCCTCTAAATAATTTGTCACTGATGCTTGTTTTCAGAAGGTCATTTACAGGGGTTTCTACAGAGGACTCTGTAATTTAGCAAATGCTGTTGTGCTATAGTTTTTTGTTTCCTCCCCCCAGAATTATTGGAACTACAGTCTTTGTGAGCCTGGGACTGCCAGAGTTTGATATTGGACGAAATGTTTTAGATTTGATCTATGCACAGACTTTGACCTGGTAAGTGTTAAAGTTACAGCCAAAACTTCATTTGCACATAGAACTATCATGGAAAAATTCTTATTCTGATGTTTGTGGGTGTTTCCCAGAAAGAACAGGATAAATAACTGGGAGATGAGCTGCTCAGTGCCTTTGGTAAGGACTGTGACTTGCCAAAGTAATTATGTGGGCAATAACAATAACCTTCAGTCAGTAGTTTACCTTGTGGCCACCTGGTCTGGTAGAAACCTGATAGGTTCCTGCAGGAATATCTTGGAGTTTTGTTTACTTCCTCGCTGGGATGATGTTCTTGTTGAAATAGTCTCAGTATTAAATGCTGGGAAAGATGCCTTATTTCCAAGAATGAGTATGTTACTCCCATTTTAAGAGGGTTCTGCAGATCTGTACACAGATATGTGTGTTTGAAATTGCATATTTTCCAAGGTGGACTTACTGCTAGAGGATCAAGGGTAACAAAATCACATTTCCAACTAATCCCACACTATCTGTGTGGGATGATATGAAGTTATTGTGGTATTTTTCTGCTTTCAGTGCACTGAGAACTGAATGGTGAATAGTGAAGATGTAACTTTTTTCTCCTATAAATCCTTCCTTGTAGGATTGGTATCCTGTTCTCACCTCTGCTGCCTGGTATCCAGATGATAGCATTTTTTATAGTATTTTTTGTGAAAAAGGTAACAAACTTTGTATGTATTCATCATAAATAATAAAGTACTAAAATTAAAGGCTGGAGAATGAACAGTGACAAGTGCATATGTCAATATAGACACTCAGCCTGTGTCTGTGACTTTGGCCTCCCAGTTAGTCCCCAGCAACTCCCCCCTTTGAAGTTATCTAGGTGTAAGCAGGGTGATTCAGCTAAAGGTCATGGTGGAAATGCCTTCTTTTCAGAATTCTTTGTCTTGGTAGTATGACCAGATGATAAGTTGTTTGTTGGGTCATAAAGCAGTTTGTAGCATTGAATGTAGAAGAACAAAGCTGTAGCTAGAAAGATGGATTCAAATTTCCCTGAACCATGAGTTTGCAAATGCTACAAAAGCAAACTCCACCCAGCAGACTTCCCTAGAACCCATCAGAACCACATTTTGCCTCTTACTATTTTAAGACTATATTCTTGATGTTTTCTAAAACTACACTCTATCAAATTCACATAAAAGTCATTCTTAGAAACTTTTGGTAGATGCAATTTCAGCAATCTCAGTGGGATTGACTTAAACCAAGTGCAAGTGGCAGGTAACAGCATTCCAAAGTACCTTCCTCTCTTTAAAGATCAGTCTGATGAGGAATTGCCAGCCCCCTGGCAAAGTCTGGAGAACTGCTCAAATGATGACATCCTTCATTTTCCTGCTGTTTTGTCCTTCCTTCCTTGGAGTCCTGTCTGTCATTGGAGTCACTGTCTGGAGGTATGGAAGATCACTGGCATTCAGGCCCACTAAATTATGCTTTGTGACCTGATACCAGGCCAAGGAGTCTGCATTTCTCTATAAAAGAAGTTATATTAACTGCTGCTGGAAGGTTTCAGGTGTTCATGCTCTGTGTTCTGAAAACAAGACTTGCTCTGTGAGCTTGTGAGAATGTGACTCACTGAGTAACTTGTCCCATGAGAAAGTGGGAGGAGAAACTAAGTTGCATTGAAGTTTTGGATTCCTGTTTATATGCTTCAAATTTTGCTTTTACTCCTCTTAAAAAAGTTCTGTGACCAAGTCCTAGTTCTTAGCTTACTTATAGTATAGGTGATTCTGGGTCTGCAGCAGAGAAACACCTGGGAAAACTCAGTTGAGGTCAGCTTCTGGATTATTTCTGAACTTCAGAGGCTCTTTCTGCAGGCAGTGCTGACCCTATAGTAATGCCTCTGGGTTGTTACCAGTATTTTAAAGCTGCTTTGGTTTTGTTTGTGTTACTCTGGTCACAGGAAGGAGGGCAGCATGGATACACTTTTCACTTGACAATAGTCAGCAACATGATTTCACTATTTAGTGAGACAGGTGACTACACATGAAATCAGATGGAATGAAAGCTATCAGAGCTATCATTTCCAGATGACAAGTGGGAATTTCAGACTGTTGGGAGTGGTTCAGTTTCAAAGCAAACACTTTTCTATTTCAGCCTACCTGAAAATGTTAATTCACTGAAGATCTGTAGTGACTCATGTCCCCGAAGGCAAGGTGAAATGATTTCACCTTGTGGTGAGATGTTAAAAAAAATCCAGGTTTTCAGTTTGCTGTAGCATGTGCTACAGTGATTGACATGTTATATTTCTGTCAAGATAGTGCTCACAGGGCTTGGTGCATTGCAAGGACTCTTGTCTCACTGCATAGTCTGGGGTGGGCATTTAATGGCTGGAGAGGGACACAAGTTAAAAATGAAATACAGATAATGGAAGTACCCTGAGAGTCCAAAGACAATAGAGGGCTATAGAAAACAGAGGAGCATCTTGATGTACAAAATCACTATATTAAATAATTAACTGGTTAGCATATGAAGCTTTAAGTAGCTGTTTTTTCACACTCTCAGGTTAAAACCTTCCCAAGAATGTGGTCCTTTCAGAGGTTTGTCTTCTATGTATGCTGCAGTGGATGAGTGGATACAAGTATTGGAAAGTTACACTGTCTCAAAATGGGTAGCGTGGATCTACCACAATTTAATTTCAAGTGAACTTTTCTTCTTCATCATCTCTAGTTTTGTACTGTAAGTATCTGCTGATGAAAAGAACCGGAAAAGGTCCTTAAGTGGAAAAAATGGCAATGACAGAGTCATTCTATGTTATTTTGTTATCTGAAATGCATCTTGTATTGTTGACTTACTTAAATGCACCTCTCATCTTGAACACAAGTCCATAATTTTTTGGGTCTTTTCCAAAAGAATGTTTTAAGCAATTTCATGCATTTCCCATGTTTTATGCAAATCCATGTGTTTGCCATTCCTTGTGTAATTGTATATATCTATTTTCTCTGTGTGTGTGTACAGAGATGTGTGTATATATGTCTTTTAACGGGTTAAAATGAACAAGATACATTTCTATCTAGACACTGACTAGAATAAAGTGCTCACATGTTGGACCTTTTGTTTTGTTTTGCTTTGTTTAGAACTGTTACTTATATTTACTGGCAATTAATACAAGGAAGAAAGACCATGACTGAACTCGTACGCAAGCAAATTTATAATGTAAGTTTGGCTTTCAGTTGTATCTTTTGTATAATTTGGCTTCTATGTTGATTGTCTCATCTAGCTTTGTGGGGATGTAACCTGGTTTTCCTATAACTGTGCAAAGGAGGGTGGGAGCCCTTCCTCGTGGGAGTTGCAGGGAAATTAACTCACAAATAGATTTGTAGCAAAAGAATTTTATCTTCAAGATGTGCTGCTGCAGCTCCCTCTGTAGACAGATTATTTTAGAATAGAAGGAATTATTTTGGTCACTGGTTGCTTACTTACAGGCCTTGAGCCTCTCAAGGATAATTAGTGCATTCCAGCTAATGATCAAATATGTCTTGACTACAGGCAGGACAAGATAAGCAATTTCTACTCAGAAAGCTCCGAAAGCTGCAAAGGGGAAAGCGAGGCTCGTCTGCACTGGGAGGAAGAGGCCAGCTGGTCAGTCTGACTGCTCAGCTTCTGCTGTTAATTACTTGGTTCAATTCCATGGGGCTCCTCCAGCTCTGCAAACAGGCTGCTGGTTTGGGAAAAGTACTTAAAGCTTCATCTAAATGTTTACTACTCAACTCCAGACAGCAAAAGGACGCTGTGAAAGTTCCCTAACTATTTGTTCCAGGCTGGAATTCAGTCTGGATATGGAAAAGTCCTTACCCTCACCAGACATAATTTATGGTTATGAAACTTCAAGAAAACATTCCTAATGTTCAAGTGCAGTGATGGTCACCAAAGGGTTTGGTCACACTTGATCCTTGCCTAGGCTAAGGAGGAGGCTGCCTTCCTCCCCTGGGTATGGATTTCCTTAGGGGGTTGTGATTTGTGGTTATTTTCAGCTGAGGTAAAACTGAGTGCTTTGACCTAACCCCATGTTAAATCCCATACAACATTGATAGACATCTATTGTCCTAAACTTGAATTTATTTTTCAAGGCAGTCCTGCCTGCTGAGCCATCAAACTAGTGTTAAAATGTGGACATATAGGTGCTGTCTGGTGTTTTTTCATTTAGGTTGAGTAAAAACTCCTTGATCTAAATACTGATAAAGTGTTTGGTAGGTTCCTCTCCTTCCTCCCAAAAAAACCAAATCCCCCTGTGTGACTGGTTATCCATCAAAATAATTACAGAAATAAAAAAACAAATATGGGTAATAATTGATATTGATCTGTTGTTAACTATAAATATGTGTGTGATAATACAAATAAATATTGACTGTAAAGAGGTGAGCTGAATATGAAGGCGCATTTTGTATGTGCTGGGGATTTTCAAACAACATCTGCCCGTGTTGAGTGTCAGGAGTGGGACTTCTGAGAGGGAGATTTGGTCACCTACCAAATGTGGATGCTCTTGTAGTTGTTAAGGTCATATTTCAGGAGATGCCAGAATGATCTCATTGTGGATTTAGTAGAAAGGCCCATCTCCCTGACACAAGGGAGATGAGCAGTGCTGACCATACAGTCACAGCTGGAAGCCAGATCACAGACTGCTGATGCCAAATACTGTTTTTCAGAGAAGCTCCTCTTCATACCACCCATCCAGGCAACCTGCCCAGGAGGTGCCAGGCTACCCAGAAAGGGCATTTGACAGAAACCAAACCACATCCTACAATGAGGTGAGATGGTCAAAAGAGGGAAATGTAGATTCCCCTATATAGAATCTGGGGCGTGGCATTGGTGATGGGTGTATGTGTAGCAAAGTCCTGTATGCGTGGAAATAACTTTAAAGATTAACTTGAACAGATATAAAAATGTGATCAGAATAGCTATTGAACACTCATAATCACAAACCTGCTCAAGACTTGGAGAGTATGGTTTTGTTACAGATAACTGGTATCTTTCCAAATACAAGATAACACACACGGGAGAGAAATCATGACCTAAATCTCCTTGTGAATTTTGTTTTCAGCATCCCTTTTCTGTTGAGATCTTGAGCAGCAGTGACTTTCCACCAGGTAAGCAACTAAGATGAAACACAGAAAGCTCTTAAAAATTCAGCTCAGTAAGTGTTTGATGTACAGACACAGCATGTGACAGCTGCATGTCAGGGACACAGCATTTTAGCATCCTCTGTAAAGAGAAAACAAAATGACTGGGCTTGTGGGGTGAATTTTTTCTACAGGTTGTGCCTTTTGGTAGCTTGTTCTGGTTTAGGTGGTGACTTCTAAAGACTGACCACCAGCTTCTGTGTACTGGAGTGTGAAATTCCTGGGTAAATGAGCCATTTTGTCTTATGGGAGCACACAACAGACAGGCAAGAACTTTAAATTACTTTAGATAGAAGTCTGTTTAGAAACAGACTTCACATCTTGGCGTGAATCTCAGAAGAGGTTACTAATGCTGTGGAGTCCCTAGAACATCATCCTGCTCAGAATGAAACAAGGCTATGGGATAGTGGTAGTCTGAGCTTCCATGTACCTGCATCCCAGACACTTGACAGATGAGATCCCTGCAGAGCAGGGGCGCTCTGGCGGGGGTGGCTGCCGCAGCAGCGCAGTTAACGCTGTTTTCTTGTGCCGAGCAGGCTGGGAGCCCAACCCGTCCGGCCGCAGCCCCGGCGCGTCCCCGGCCGTGGAGCTCGCCCTGCGCGCCCGGCAAGCGGCGCTGGAGGAGGACAGCGGTGACAGCGGAGGATTTCAGCCCTGAGCAGGCACGGCCAGCACCTGTGAAGTAATGACTGAAAGAATCGCTCAAACATCTTTTTTACGTCTAAATGGAAGAAAAAATAGAAGAACAGGTTGCAAAATGCGTCGGGATTCCGGTTTTTTACTGTGGTAGGGAATATCCACCTGTTGGGGCTGTTTTGCAGCAGTGGTATTTGGTGACAGTCTTCCCCCAGGACTGGCATCACCTCCAAGAAGTAAGGCTCCCTCCACAGCTGACCATGTGTTGTTGACAAAATATAAGGAAACCTGGGCCTAACTGTAAATAAGTTTTAAAATATTTTTCTAACAGTTATATTGTTTAAACAGCTTTTATCTGATCTAAATGAAACCTGAAGTATTGGTCAAATAAACAGAAGTATATTAAAGTGCAGTTGTTTTTAATGACTGAGACATTGTAACAGCTGTGAAATAACTTGTGTGAACTGGGTTCATTTTTCTGAGCCATTTTTACAATTTATTACAGTCACTTAAAAGCAGCTTTGATGAAGCCATCAGAACTAAGAGTGACTACTTATCAAATTCTCATCTGTGTAAAACTATTGCTTGTAAACTGAATGTTTACATGTTTTTTCCTATAAAGGATTGATTGGAAGTAACACAACTAAGATTTATTTTTTTATCATACATGACTGTGAGATTTGATGCAGCTTCTTTTTATTCAAGGCTACAGCTTTGCAACCACCATGATAATTTTTGTTTTGTTTTGTTTAGCTCATTATCTACTAATGCCTGTTTTTTTTCTCCCTTGTTGCTCTGGGAAGAGGCACATCTTTTCATCTTGCTCATAATTTAGGCTAAAGACAACCCAAACACAGCCACCACAGGCACAGAAAAAAGGACAAATTTTACACACAATGCAAGAGCCGAGATTCAATTTTATTGTTTCCCTGCACATACAGCTGTGGAGCCTGGCTGTGGGCATTGGACATGGACCCGGTGTTTGCATAGAGGATGGTGACTCAGCAGTGCCATAAACTCAAGCAGCAACAACAGTTGGACCTTTGGAGCAGGGGCCATTTGCCATGAAGAGTCATTTGCCCTTCAGTGGCCACGTGGGGAGCCCCTGTGGGGTCAGCAGTAACAGCAGAGGCCACAGCACCCAGGAAGAGCAGGACAGGATCTGGACATAAACCTACACATTCTATAGGATGTGCAGCAGGAGGCTGAGCTGCTGCTTCTGCTGTGCAGGGGGGTGAGTGAACAAATGGAAGGAGGCTCTTGTCACCCTGACAGGGAAAAGCATCTCCTTTGTGCTTCTTTGTGATTGGACAGAGCTCAGGATACAAACAAAAAATTCATCCCCCCCCAGCAGGTCATAGCATGAATCTGTGGTATTCCAGAAGTTTGGATTTACCCTAATTAGGACAATCTGCACGAATTTTGACATTTTGTATCAATGCCCTTCTGCACAGCTGCTAAAGAACACTTCCCCATGAATTCTCAAAGACTTGTTTATTGTAACTGCAGACTCTTTGGCGTTCAAGTTAAATCTGGATTACAGTTTCCATATCCCTCTGAGTGCCCTTCAATCATGCAACCAAAGGCAAACTAAAAAGACATTTCAGCTCCATTTGTTCTACTGCTTACCAGCACTCAATATATAGTTTTATCTTAAAAATAAATACATTCATGTGCTATGTTTTTTCTTCATTAGAAGAAACAATTTCCTATCCTCCCCTGCTTCTCTTAAAAAGTCTGGAAGATAAGAAGCTACTCAAGTTTTATTTGTTAATTCTCATAACCTTCACATCACATCACACATGGAAAGGTGGCTTTTTCTTCCTTTTCAGGATTCAGCACAGCCAACTTTCCAGGCAGGGCAGGGAAATATACTCATCTTCTATTTTGGCACCATTGTACCATTATTTCCAGTTTCTGTTTTAAGAACAGTAATGTAAATGATTTTAAGGTGCTATAAATCAACCTCAAATTAGTATACACTTGTAGAACATGCTGTTAAAATTACTGACATCAAGTTATGATTTGAAATTTTGACACCAAAATTGCTGACACCAAAATTTAGAACCAAAATTTAAACAAAGCCAAGGAATAGCCAGAGAATTACAATACCACCTGCACAGACAAGGTATGGCCCAACAGGGTCATCAAATCTGACTCTTTTACATTACAGTGATTTCCTCAGACTGCGTGTGGCTGCACCAGAGGGTTCCTCCATTTGAGATGTGACCACAGGCAGAAGCCAAGTGCTGCTGTGCCTTTCCCAGAGCTCTCCTGAGCAGTCCCTCAGCACTGCTGGATGCCCTCATGCTGCAGACCTGCCCCAGGAGGGCAGTGCTCGGGTGGCTCAGTAGTGAGGGTCACAGTCCTCCAGCAGGCTGTCGGTGATGTAGCTGCAGTCAAGGACACTTTCGTAGTAGCTTTTCTCTGCAAATGTGTTCACTGTCCAGGCAACCACTCGAATTCCTCTGGAAGACCAGTGCCTCACATAGTCCCTGCAAGGAACAGAGACAGCCTGAGAGGAGCCTGACACTACACAGAGTTAAGGCTGACAGTGCTGAAGCTACAACTGAGTTTTGGTTTTGCATCAGCATCACATCAAGGAACAACAGTGTGTCATGTTCTGCAACATCATCTTTCTGTGTTTTCTTATTGTAAAGAGGCAAAAGCAACAAATACTTTTTCTCTTTGAGATTAAATGTAGGTTCTAACAGAAGGTAAAAATTCAGATAAAAAAGAGGCTTAAAATCATAAAACAGCATGGAGTAAAGAAATTATCAAGACCTCTCATCCAACACTAAATGGAACATTTTGATAAACACATACAGTGTTAACTCCACCCTATACACTAACAGAACAGAGTATCTTCTGATATATGAGCAAACTTCAACACTTACTGAGAAACAAAATTTTTCTGTATGAGGAAAGCTGAAACCCCACACAATCGCCACAAGAAACTGTGCAGGCTCCAGTCCAGAATGACATCCATCACCATGTACAAGAAATGCTTCCAGAAGGAATTGAATCGGGGTGTCCCATCTCCCAGGTGACTCAGCTGCCAGGGCCTGTGTGTCAGTGCTGTCACAACATTTCTGTCAGCTTGTCTCATCTGGAGGACCAAGGAGAAAAGACTCTAATTCATCCAAAAGCCCAGCAGCATTAAATACATTGAGAAATTAGAAACAAAGTCCTAGCTTGCATTTACAACTGGAATCCTTCTGCCCTTCCCCTCCAGATCCTTTTGTAACTCTTTTAGAAAGATGTTTATGATATTTTATAGGGTTTTTTACTTCAAAACTCACTTCCTTATCAACCTATGACATTACTGAATAAGCACCAGCTCTTATGTTAAAGAAATTACATAGCACTCATGCAATGTATATAATGGAAAATAAATGTAAGTAGGCTTGGCAATAAGAATGAGGATAGAGTTTTAGGAGTAATCTAGAATATAAGAGGTTTATTTAGCAGGTACCTTGCACACAGATACCTGGCCAGACACCAACTAGAAGGGCAATGCACATTTGTCTGCACTGCTTTCAGAAGGGAGGGAATTGCTGTAGATTCCTATTTGCATCTAATGAGTAGAGTGATCTAATAAGATTATGCATTATGCTTCACTTGCTTTTAAAAGCCTTAGGAATTTTAACAGCTCAAAAGTAACCTGGAACTGGGAGTTTAATACCATACTGAAATTCACAGACAGGACTAAAAAAATTAAAAAAAACTTTTAGGAAAGATCACCTTATAAACGACATCTGGCATGAAAGAACAGACTATGCTGCTGTTATACAGCTGTGGAAATTCCTGGTAGAGTTGTTTCAGGGCATCAACTGCCTGCAATTAGACACACACAGAGATGTTATAGACACTCATATTTAATTTACACTGCAAAGTCATTTTAGAACAATCTTAAAAACACTTCCATGTAGTGTTGCAAGACTGAAATAGAAAGGGAGAAAAACATCTTGTTTATGGCATTAACACAGAAATAATATTTTGGTTTTTAGCAAAAGAATTTCTGTTCATTACTCTATTTACAACAATGAGTAGGATTCTCAGTGTTTGAAATACCCTTAAATATGTTGTGGATATAATTTTTAGTACTTACCCAGGCTTTAGTTGAAGAGGAAAATTATTTATTCCTATACTTTGCTAGGCTAAAGAAAAAAATTATTTTATATAAAATGTTAGTGATGGATCATTTGCATCTGCCTTCAGTAATGTAAAATATATATAAATTACCCTCCTTGCTGGAGGGTGAATCTGAAACTCTGACTCCCCTCAGCACAGCAGGGAATTCCCTTTGCTTTGTTTCACAGCAGTGCTGTGAGCTGAGTGCCACACTTGCACGAGCCTTGTGCCAATCTTCAGCTGCAGCTTCCCACGACAGCTCTGGGTGACACAAGCAGCAGACCTGGGCTTGCTCATGTTGGAGAAGAGACTGTACCACAGGGCCCAGTCTGAGACCAACACAACAGCAGGTCAGAAACCCAGAGAAGGGCTGAGGGGAGGTGTCATGCTGCAGTGAGCAGTACCTGGTTTGCATGGCCTTTGACATCAAAGTAGATTGTAAGATTGTGATGCATAGACTCCACAACAGCTTCTTTCAGAGTTGGTACCTTTTCATTTTGGAATTGACTCCTGTAGAAACAGGGAACTCCTTAGAATGCAGTCAACACACGTGCACACACGTGGGCCTGCATCCCACCAGCCACACTGGGCTGATTCCAACACAGTTTGCTGCTGCACTGGAACTGGAGGTGGGATCAGTGCTCACTGGCCCAGTGTCCCACCCCAAAACACCAACCTCACTTCTTCACCTCCTTCCCCAACTCCCACAAACAAGCTTTCAGTCCCAATTGCTGCCTTCCTCCTGCTCCTACTGCACTCTCCAGCCCTGGGCCAGAAATGGAGATCCTGGCAGAACAGGCAAGACAAGCTGAGGATTCAGCAGAAGCAGCTTCACCCATCAATAAATCATTCCTGATGGGGAGACAGTTCATTCATTCCTGACAGTGAACAGCAGCTGCTCAGCAGTCACTGCCTGTGGAAATTCCCCCTGCATGGCCCAGGTGATCACCTTTCCAGTGAGACAGGGAAGATACTCCTTGTGCCACACACTCACAGGAGGCATGTTTGCAGCCCTGGAATTCCCTAATGCAGTGTCTCAGGAGCACACTACGAGTTCTTCTTCTGAAACTGACTCACTTATTATACTGCAGAAGTTGCATTGTTATCAAATTTTAGTAATGTATAAAAATATTTTCCCCCGCATACCCCTAGGAAGGACCTAATCAGCCACCACGGTCACAGTGAGGCCACCCAAAATCTGTCTAGCTCCTCTTCAACAGTATAAACCTGATGTGTAGAATCCCCAAAACACAACCAGTCAAGAAATACATGCAAATAAAATTAATCTTAGAAGTAATTCCTCTGGCCAATTCTGACATATCATGAAGACCCCAGCACCTTCAGTGTCCTGCAGTCAATTTAGGACAAGCTTATGTAGATATTGACCTCTTTCACATTAGATGCCTGTGGATTTTGTCCTTGAAAGCCAGTTTATCTTGACTGTGTTTCACTGTCCCTAATCTACTGATGGGTAACGAGATATAGTCCCATATGCCTCTAAAATCAAATTAGAAGTAAAATATAGGGCTAAGTTTTAAATTAAAAAAAAAAACAACAACTCATCAGTGATAGATCAAAGCAATAATTTTGTTCATCAAGAATTATTTTTGCACTGTTGAAAGGGTAATTTCAGAACAGTTCATTTACCGTAGCCGGTGTTTTGCAGATGGATTAAGCCTCCTGATTTCCTCAAAAGTCAGGTCCCGCAGTCTCCCAGCCCCATCAGTTGTCCTTTCCACTGTGTCATCGTGCATGAGAATGGGGACACCATCTGCACTAAACTCAAGATCCAGCTCCACACCCGTTGCTCCATTCTCAGCTGCCTTAAAAAAAATTTTTGAGATCGCATACACAACAGAAAAGACAGCTTTGACACAGGTACAGCTATAATTAGTTTTTATTTTGGTAAAAGAAAAAAAAATCTATTCTTCAGAAGTCTTCATCTGCAGAAAAAAGCAGGTTTTATCCAAAGTCATTGTTGAGCATTCAAAAATCAGCTGAACCATCTAATCTGTTTTACAGCTGAAACCATAATGATTCTGCCTCAGTTTTGGGATTGGAACTGTTTCAGGATAAAAATGCAGAAAAGAATCCTGCTCTCTCCTTCTGATGTAATAACCCTGGAGTCCTTAAGTTATGTTATTTTCTAAAAGACAAGAAAAACAAATGTCTACACTTTAACACTTAATCAACTCTGTTTACCACGTGTGTACCAAGCAATAAATGGATGCAGGCACATCCCTGCTCCTCTCTGAGGAATGGCCTTAACAGAGAGTAAGAAGCAGCCAGGGTGCCTTGAACATTTCATACACCCTGTTCCTGCCCTGGATCTTTCCCAAGAACTCTCCAGAAAAACACTTGAGTGAAGTGCTAACAACACCAAGTGCTCTGAAGGACAAATGCCCTCCTGGGAAAAGGGACAATGCACCAGAAAAACAAAAACCGGGTACAGAGGTTACCTGCAGGTGTGTGCTACATGAGGATTGTGCAGCTTCAGAATTTATCACGACTAAGAATCCTGTCTCACACAAAGGTAAGAGATCCTCAGAGCAGCAACGTCTCAACCTCACAGAAACACTACATTCCAGAGACTGAAAATCCCTATTTCAAATGATTCTCAGAAAGAGACTGTGAACCCTGGCTGTGCCTTGAAGCCTTGCAGATGAGCAGCAGTAAGGCACGGCAGGGCTGCCCACAGTGAAGTTCTGGTACCAGATTTTCCCCTATCCGTGGATTCTCATCACAGATCTTCAAGGTTAAAAAAAACAACCTGTTACTGACGCGCTGTCCGCTCTCTGTGTGCTGTTGCTACATCAACAAAATACAGTATTTCATTATCGCTGCACTGCTGAAATATCCACCAGCACCAAGGCTTTAACAGCTCCTACAAGATTCGGATCTGGAAGGATCAACCACCCGCACAGCTTCCAGCAGCTATCGGAAGAACAGCCGGAGTTACTCACGGTGGGGACGGCTCGCTGCTGGAAGGGCGGATTATCGGACACAACCCCCCAGGCCCCGCGGGCGGAGCCGGTGCCCCGCCAGCCCCGGGCCCGTGCTGACCTGTCGGATGGCCGCCAGCGTGTTCTCGGGCGCGTCGTGCGCGCCGCCGCGGTGCGC
>WBNO01018680.1:0-31292 GCA_013400575.1 Peucedramus taeniatus
ATATATATATATATATGTATAGGTATATAGGTATATATATGTTTGCCACTGCCAGACAGGAGGTAGTATGTTTTCATAGGCTTGTCACAAAAACACACACAAACACACACAAAATAGACATTAGTTTTCACAATGAGTCGAGAACTTTTCCTGTTAAAGTCTGTATCAAAACTTCTACTAAATTAGGTTCTGTCAGAGCAGAACACTGATACAGCTCCAGAACACATTTCAACATTTCGCTCTTTCTGTAGAATTTTCCTTCTCATGATTCTGCACCTTTGATTACAAAGACCCACAGACGTTTTCTCTCAGTTGGATCAGAAAACCATCCTGTTAATGAGAACTGTAGCTTTGAGCTGTTCAAGCATAGTTTTCTGCAATACTGTTCTGACCTTGTTTAAATTATACTATTACAGTTTGTGCCCTTACTGTGCTCTGCCACATAGAACTCAATTTGTTTTACACACAGGGTGATGAGGGAGCATTAAGAAGCAGATATGAAAGTTTGTGAGTGTCAAGACCAAAAAAAGAGAGAGAAAAGTGAGTGGCCTAATTCAGGAAGGTTCGAAGTAGTGAAGGGCAAAGCACAGACTTAAGCAAATGAAAAGAGCAATAAAAAATAGGAGAGGATTATGGAAGTCAGAGAGGCTACATTTATTTTAGCTGACAAATTAGCTCTCACTGTACATTTACGCAGTGTAAAATTTACATGTAAATATTTTACTGCATGTAAATACATGTATTAAGTAATATTTAAAGAAATAAGTAAGTGTACACAAATGCAAGTAAAAACATTGACTTTAAAATATTTACACTGACAACTTTGTGCAAGAAGAGGGATAAGAGTGAATGGCACGTAACATGTCTCACAGCTGTCCTAGTGAAGATGAGCAGAGGGATTCACATTTTCAGAGTGTCTGTTGATATCCATGCAAAAGGGTTATTTCCTAGGAACAAATGGGAGACACAAAAGGAGCTTAGAACTCTGTCTCTGGGACAGTCCAAGGGTTGAATTAACCACATTGCAACTCAAAATTGAAGAACCAATTCGATATGATTGCTCTGTTATTTCAAGGCAAAATCCATAGATTTTTGTTACATGAAAAGAAAATAATGCCAGGGTAGTTTTGCTGGTAAACAGAACACTTTTCTGGAGTACCTGCTGCCACTCTGACTGAACGACATGAACCCCCCTGTAGATTAAAATGTAAATTTTATTGAGCAAAACCAGCAATACACAAAAATGGAGTCTTTCTACTTTCTGCAGAAACCTGGAAGGTGAACCTTCCACCTTGGCAACATCTGCCTCCCACCGCTGAGTTTGAGGATCCTTCCAAGTCATTACTGATTTGTGGGATGGTCCGGACGCAATGAATCTCAATACCTTCAAGTATCAATCCTATTCTTACCTACCCGTAAAACATCAGCCCTTTTCAATGTGAGTTTTTGAACTGAGATGCCTTCACACTGTCAATTGTTGGTCAAAGTGATTTTGATAAGTTTGATTCAAACCTATCATCTTAAAACATCCTGAGCTCAGTGTGGTGGTTTTGGCTGAAGTAGAGTAAATTTTCTTCTGAGAGGCTGGTATGGGTCTGTGTTTTGGATTTGTGCTGAGCAGAGTTGATAACAGAGATATCCTTGTTATTGCTGAGCAGGACTTACACAGAGCCAAGGCCATTTCTGCTTTTTGTGCAGCCACACTGGAGAGGAAAGTTGAGGGTGCGTGGGAGGTTGGGAGGAGACACAGCCAAGACAGGTGACCCCAGCTGACCAAAGGGACATTCCCACACCATGTGACATCATGCTCAGCATATAAAGTGGGGGGAAGAAGGAGGAAGGGGAGGCTATTTGGAGTGATGGTGTTTGTCTGCCCAAGTAACCCTTACATGTGATGGGGCCCTGCTCTCCTGGAGATGGCTGAACACCTGCCTGCCCATGGGAAGCAGTGAATTAATTCCATGTTTTTCTTTGCTTGTGTGTCTTAATCTCAACCCACAAGTTCTCTACCTCTTACCCCTCCAATTCTCTCCCAGTTCCTACTGGTAGGGCAGTGAGCAAGTCGCTGCATGGGGCTTGGCTGCTGGCTGGGGTTAAATCATGACAGCTCACCAGACCTACTCATTAGCTACTAACAAGAAAACAGATCTGGTTTGTGGTCTTTGAAATCTATATGGGTTAAAGAGGAAAGCATGTGCAATCAAGATTTAAGAAATATAAGACACATACATTGACAGCTTTCTTAGGTGTGTTTAGAATCACAAAGAGATTAATCCGCTACTTCAAATAAATTGTACAATAACCACAAAGTATGTGTATAAAGTTTATGAAAATATGTTTCTTGCATTTGCAGCTGAAAGTGTTTCTGTTGTTTCTGATGGAGTTTATTCTAGTGGTAAGGGATTTTAAATAGGTTATTAATATAAGCATGAAACATAGATCTTTTGAATTAACACAGATTGTCACATTCAGATATATATTATGTAAGTTGTAGGTTTTTTCTTTTTTATTCATGTTACCCAAGGCAGTTTAGACCATTTTAATTCTGAATACTAAGAGCTAGCAGAACAGAGGTGAATAATGTGTTTCTTAGCTAATCTAGTGAGGCACTGCAGACAAAATACCCAGTATTTTGTTTTCTTGCATAGTATCTCCAGGCTAGACTAGGAGATGTCATAACTACCAAGCTAAGGTAGATGTTTATGCTCCCTAGGTTCCCTCTACAAGCAACTGGAGAGAGGATTATCCTTTAAAGATTAATCCAAGGAAGATTATGTGTAAATTCCTTAATAGTATAGTAAGTATCTTGGATGAATTGAAAAACGCTAGGAAAAGAAATCAGCTTTTTAGTTTGGGTGCCCAAAGTCAAATGATATGAAAGCCCTTGTATTATGCTGTTTTAAAATACTGTCACTGCTTCCCTTTTAAGGCATGAGCAACAAAAGCGCAGCTACAAATGCGATTTACTGTCACGATACTCCGTGTGGTCTTAATAGCAATATCTCTCTCTCCTCCAGCTCCAACTGTGTTTCTACAGTTTTGCCAAGAACTATTCCGAAGTTTGAACTGCATGTTGATGTTGGAGATATTCAAAAGCCATCTGGACATGGTCCACCACCTCCTCTCCAGGTGAGCCTGCTTGAATGGGGGATTTATGAGTTGGACAAGTTGACTCCCAGAGGTCTCTTTCAACTTCAAACATTTCGTGATTCTGTGATTCTTAATTTCATGGAAATGCTTGTGGTACAATTTTAGATTTTAATAATAACAGCTTTGATTAAATATTTTAAAAAATTGCTTGAAGACTCATGAAGGTCTTCTCTGGAATCCAAAGGATGGAAAAAAGGTCCTAGAGTGTTGTTTCCACCTATGTTTTGCTGCTAACTGCAGCTCATTAGGGATAGATAATCTCCCCATCTACTGAAGGGCAATGAATTGCAGGCACATCTTGATTGCTTTTAATTTTTTCTTCATTTATGTCCTTTTCACTTGGTTCTTTTTTTTTTTTTTTTTCATTTAATCCATGAACGGTTTATATAAAAAATATGTAGAGCTGGAAAAGTTAGAGAGGTCAGAACACAAAGCAAGCAGCTTCTTGCAGAAGCAGAAATATGTTCTTTATCCTGTTGTGCAGCATAGCTAGAGTGCTTTCAGTGGCAGAAAATGTTCATATTGAAAATTTGGAGGCAAAATTAGTACTGATAGGAAGATCATGCCTTTACCATTTAAATGATCATACATTCAGCAAAAAGTTTAGAGTTCTGACTAATAGAATTGTTGTGAGAATGGCAGCTACCACTGGAAAGAACAGTCAAATGTCCAGTAAAAGCTTTGGCATTTATTTTCTTCACTCTTACATGCAGAAGGTCTACCTATTATTCATAGTTAGAGACCGTACAGTGAAATAGAAACATGTTTTTGATGAACTAAATTCAGACTTCTGGCTAGGAGGAAAAAGTGCATGGGGCAAGTCCTTTAGGTCCTTTTCTGAGATAAGAGAGTTTTGCCAGCAATCAGATTGTAATATCATTGCAATATCATGAAATATCATCGCAACATCATCAATGAAATATCATCAAAAACATCACCATGTCAAAAAGTATTATTGCAAATTTTCTCTGGTTTGTACTGTAAAAAAACAGGGAACAAATCAAAAGAAAGACCTTTTAGGGAGATCAAACCTTGCATCTCTGTGTAGCTTTGATTCAGTCCATTCTGACAAGTCAAACTCCTTCCATTCACGCAAAACTAGTAAAACACCAAACCTCTACTGCCCTAACTCTTGCATCTTTTTCCTGTTCTGAAAGGAAACGTATTTTTCAGCATACATATAGGAAAATCAGGAAGCATCTACAAAATAATTTAGAAATAACACTTAGTTCACGAAAATTTATGCTTATTTTATAGTCACTCTGCAGAAAAGTATGCAAATCTCTTTAGGAAAAGAAATTCTTCTGGTTGATCTACCAATATTTATTGAAGAGATTTGCTAGAAAAAAACAAAACATTGCCTGAATTTCTGTCATCTCTGATTTAACAAGCAGCCTGTGACACTTCCAGGCATTACTTACCCTTAACAGAGAAACTTGTAAAATAATGATTTTTTCTTAATTATTTAGGGGATTAATATTTTAATTTTCTGATAGGCAGCTTTGGTTTAAGATGTATGTTATGTCTTTTGGTAATAATTAGAAATCCACTCAAAAATATGTAATAAATTTGTTATAAATAGTGACTGTTTTTAATCTTTTGCTATCCCTTTGGCTGTTATTGTGGGTTTACTTGTATCTTCTCATTTAGGGCCACACCTTCACTAAATAATAAAAATATAGGAAAAGGAGAGTCCTGAACAAGGTATTTCGAGAGAGAATTTGAAGTAGAAAACATATCTTTTGAAAGGCTGAACATAACCCTTAAACACTGTTAACTCCTTTCTTAAACTGTAGGAGACTGAGGCTGGGCAAATGATGTTGGAAATAAAGGAAGGTCAGAAAGATAGAGAGAGAGAAAGAGCTTTTCCTTCACTTGCAGAAGGATGGATCTTCACCTCTCTTATTTAAGGACAACATAAGCCTAATTTAATGAAGGGCGGCACAAAGCTACTTTTAGGGATATATCATTGTGATAAGATACAGGGAGGAGGAAATTCTGTGAAGCATTGTGGAATTTTTGGTTGGCTTTCTGATTCCTAGCTGAAAACCAAATCAAACCAGAAAATAGACAAACTCAAAGCCAACTAAACACCCCCTCCCCAAACTCACAAAAAAAGCACCATAAAGTTTTTTCCCAGAATATTATTTTATTATAGCATTTTCCTAACTTTTCAGATAAGTTGAATTTTAGTGTAAACTACAATTGTATATTTTTTTTTGTAGTTTTTCTCAAAAGTAAGTCTTCATAAGCAAATGAAAACAGACTCAATATCTGTTACTTGTGATTTTGGAAGTGGTGATGACTACTCACTGGCAACACTAAATATTTCAGGATAGCCTGTCATACATTTCAAATTCTTTGCTTCCCTATCTGACATAGTATGTGCCCTATTTAAATAATGCCATAACCAGGAATACACAAGTTTCTCAGACAATGTAAATTAACATAGATCCAAGTAAGTCAATTGACCAAAGCTAGATGAGAATACAAATTAGTTGAGGTAATCTTAATATTATTGAAATTTTAAATAGTTTAATTATAATTTTTCATCCACTTTCCTTGTGAATCTTGTTCATACCCAAAATAGGAAACTGTTGATGAATCACACAGAACTCCATCAGATAATCTCCTATTTCTGTTAGTTATTTATTCAAGTGCTATGGCAGACATGGATTCTGCTTGGATTTTTTGTCCCTTGCTTGTCTCAGCAACTTTTTTTCCTTGTCATATCTCTTCTCATATCTTATATCCTGTATCCTGCGGTATCTGAGAGGAAAAAAACTAGACTTTTTTTTCTTTTTTTAGAGTTGAACTAAGAAAAATATGTTGATAATGATGCAGAGCTACAGCAAGTCTGAAGGATGAGGGAGACACCAATGCTGACAAAATAAAAAGTCACCTTTTCTCTTGAATGATAATCTTAAATGAAACCCTCGTGAAACACCATGGAGTAACTTGGTCAAGACCTGGTGGCTACTGAGCTGCTGTGTAAATGGAAGGAGTTTATATTTGAGAAGCTTATGGAAACAGAACAAGAACACAGAAAATTGAGGAAAAGAGTACTCAGAAAAAGATTAGGTGCTGGATATAACAGATGTAATATAAATGATGAGTTTGCAGGTAAAATATAAAAAGAAAAATAATAAGTAGAGGAAGAAAGTAACAGCTAGGCATAGACAAGGATTATGTGAGACAGCTACAGCTGGAGAAAGAGTTTGAAAAATGAGACCAAGTTAGGGGAAAGAGGAAAGAGCAGCAGGAGTTTATTTGAGGCTGAATAAGAGCCAAAGGTGAACACAGTGGAATCTGCTATTCATCCATCATTATAGATTTGACAGATTCCTTCTAAAGTATCAAGAATATGTCAAACTGAGAGGCCAAGGAATTATAATAGTAAGGTTTTCAAGTGTTACTTTTCTTATATTCTTTTTACATAAAAAACAAAACAAAAATGTAGCTGGAAGGACTGAATAAACTGTGATAATAGATAGATGACTGCGAAGATAAAATAACATTATATTTTCAAGATCTTTAACTATAGACAGGTGTTCAGAAACACAACACAGTGACTGGATGGAGTCCATTTAAGAGGAAAACCACCTTCAGGTTACCATGACTGCAAAATTCTGAAAATCTAAGGGAACAAATTTGCACTCACTATGCCATTGCCATCCCTACTTCTAACAAAGCAAAGGGGGAAAAGAAAGTCACATGTCATGTTGCAATAGATAAATTATCATGAGGGAGGAATATTTAATAATAACATAATATCAAAGTAGGTTATACCTGTTCATGGAAGAGTTGAACATAGGTAGTTGAATATGGCAAAAAATAAATAATTGCAAAGTTTACGAAGTCCAAAGAGAGTTCTGGGAAGGTCAATAAGCAGAAGGAAAAGAATTACATGCGTGAAAGAGGGTATTATATGGATGTTTGAAACCTGGTGGGCTAATCGCTAACAATGGAAGTTGATTACTAACATTTAAAAAATCAAGAAGTGGTATAAAAGTGTTCAAGGAGGAATAAGCATTAAAGAGATAAAAAAAATTCACAAAAAATTAAATTAAAATATATTAATCGCAGAATTTGTCTGGACCAAATTCATTTTTTAAGAAAGGTAGACAAATTATAAAAGTTGTGTCAGGATTTAAAAAATTTTATTAATCACATTACTGAACCAGGAAGAGAAGACTTTTTAACAGATTAAATTTTGGTAAGAATTAACTGAGACTCAGTGGTTGAAGATAACATGGGTTTAGTGACAGTAAAATAATTCATTTTTAAAATTCAATGAGTGGAAAAAATATATGTGATATAAGGTCTTCAAACTCAAAACATAATATGAGTGTACAAGAAACTGCAAATTACTTCAGGCTAAAGAAACTGTGTATGGAATAGGGAAATTTTATATGCCTGGCAATCTTAATAAAGGTGCATTATATTGAAATAATGCTTTATTCAAGTATTAATTTTATTACTCTTAACTTGGAAATAAGCATTTCAGGTTGTCTGATTCTGTACTGAAAATTCATCATGTGAATCTCACCACTTTCTTCACTTTCTCCAGTGCATTCTTGGTGGTTAGCTATTGCCAGTATAACTTCAGACTTCTTTCAATTATTTAGAAAAGTATGCTGCTGTTATAATTGTTAACTACATATAATTTCTCACTATTCTTAAGTGGGACCAATTTCTATGACATTTCAGGATAATCATATCTTAAGCCTTTCTGAAGTAAACTTGAATTTTAATTAAGGACTCAGAAACATGAACTTTCCAATACACAGACTGAGAGCTTTAGATTTAATGCACTTATTTGATGCTGAAAGGTGTGAGAGGGTCATGAATGAAAATAAAGATATTGTGCTAGTGCTGGCACTTTCAATTCTGCATCTGTTGGCATCTCCGTATTGCAGATGAACTCTGATAAATTATACCAATTCATAATTTTAAAACAGTCTCATGGGTATCTTTTTATTATGCATTTTAGTATGCATCTGCAGTGACACAGTTCTGCAGTTCCCTTTACATAGCAAATGCAGCAGGCACTTTTTCACTGTAATTGTCATGTTGTACATGAGTGCTGCATCAGGATTTGAGAAAAAGCTGTTAAGAGTATCCCTCATGACACTTTTCACTTCAGCTAATGCATACTTTGATTCTGAAAGTCCAGGCAGAATGTGTAACAAGGCATAGAGACTTATTTTATTTATTTCACACAAATTCATAGGGAAAAAACCTGACAAATGTCTCAATAGGTCAGTTTTTCTACTCATCTCAAAGACAGCAAGGATATATGGATGATTCCATGGAAAGGAACACATGGGTAAAATTCTATATAATATAACTTATGAAGAACTCTCTAATAACTGATGATAATTTTCAGTTGTGATTACACAGTATGATCAAAATGTACAAGAAAAAATATTTAAGAGAAAATATTAATGTTAAATAAAACAAAGTTGTTCGCACAATTTTAAAAGATATTATTTTCCCTGGTCTAAAGATCTTTTTTCTTGCTAGCTTTGATTATATTTTATGAGAAAGAGTCAGTCTTTTGCTAATATTACATGATTAAATATTTTCAATGTGAAGTATTTAACAAAAATTACAAATATTTAAGTATGGAGAGAGTTTTGAGGTCTTGTATTGTTTTTATTTGTGTAGTGTTGAATAAAAATAAATTACTGGAAGCTTTCTTCTATGTGTATATATCTAATGTGTATATATCTATTTATGAAGAATGTATTTAAGTTTACACCAGAGTAAAATATAATCCTAAAGTCATTTAGGATAATTATTAGTGGACCTTTCAGATTTTAAATGTTGATGAATATGAACCCATCCATATACATGCCTTAAAGAAATATGCTGTATTGAATACCATAAAGTTGACATGTCTGATAAAAATGTTCTATTATAAAGAATATTCTTCACCCTATATTACTATTCATCATTATTTCTGTCACATCAGAGTTTATGATGGAATTAAGTGATATTTATGTATTTATTGCTGTGCTATTTCATTATACATCATTGAGTTTTATGACATTTCTAAGTATATTAATTATACATGTTTTCCTGCTCCCCAGTCTGAACACTTATAACCAGGGCCATTTGAATAAATATCTGTATATATCCTGAACTGGAAAGTTGGATTTGAGATACTTTAGCATAATTTTATAGTATGGAAATTCCATTAAAATATCAACAAGAAAATGAGGGAAGAAGATCTGAAATAAAAAGAAGCAGAAACAGATTTAATCATGTTACATTATACATACACTACTGTCTTGATTTTATGTTCCATATGATAATGAAACTGATAACATCTTAAAGTATTCATTCTGACCAATGTTAAATGTTGTGTTAAACAGAATTATGAAATATTTACTTAAACCACTATTTTTCTGTACCAAAATATGATATGTTTGTAATATGTGAGTTTTAAATAATAATCATGTAGAAATTAATATCCTTACAATAATTATAGCTCATATTAAAGTAATTCTGCAATAAGTGACATTATACAATAAAAGTCATATTAAGAATAATTAGATGGGTGTTGCAATGAAAAATGAATGCTACTTTTTAATCCTTCCCTACATTTAACTAACTTATAAGGGGAAACATTTCAGTAGTAGTGACAGTATTGCAGTTAAGAGTAATAAGGAAATATAATAGTTGGAACAAGTAATAACTATAAAGGGGATGCGGTGGTGCACAAGTGTATGAACATTTGACACAGCATGAGCATCAAAGACAACACTGAGCATCTCTTCTCTCAAAACTGATTTTAATTGATATAAATGTAAAAGAATGATTATATTAAACCAATGATTATATTATTGATAGGGGTCATATTAAATACCACCTGACAGTTTATTAGACACCTGGGTTGTTTGCAAAAAGAAATAGTATTTAACAAAAAGAAGTCTTTTGTTTCATATTTGCTGAACAACTTAATATTCTATAAAGCCTTCTGCTCAGCCACTTTCAAGTATCTAGAATAGTCTTTCCATGAAAAGAAACCAGAAAAATTGTGTCCAGCTTTCAGCAAGGAGTTTGACCCTCCATGGCTCTTAGCACTTCTGTGTGAAATGTTGGCAAATAGGATGAGCTGTAAGGGTCTGAACAAGTACTTCTTTTTCACTATAATATTTGGTGTGGAAAATTGCAACCATCTCCAATTTTAAAAATGACATCTCGTTTTTCTTCTTTTTGTTGTTAGCATTGTGCAAGTTTTGTAAGAGAGAAAAAGTAAGGTGACATTTTGGGAATAGAGGGCTTGATTTTATCATGTAAATGTACATATTTGTGTCTGTCAATGTACTGCTTTTATTCCTAGCATTAAAAAAAAAAGATGGAGATGGTGCCAGAAATAATAAATGTTTCCATTAATACTAAATAACATGAAGGTAGAATTCAAAATTACAATGCTTTTTATTTAAAAACAAAAATGGAAAAATGTTATACTGCCAGTAAAACTTCCTCTGTATTTTCAACACTGTTGAAGTCTGTTACATGCCCAGATAGTAATAGTGGACTAAATATATGAAATGTCCTCTTCTGGGGAATATAACAGATATAAATATATTGCATTAAACTGAAATTTATACTAATTTTCACTATCAGCCACTAGTAGTTACAGGAGCACAACCACAGTCCTGGCTGTGAAGTTCTACACCAAGCAGGTAATTAATTTCCTTGATGTGAGATCAGACTAAGTGCTGGGTTTTGTGCTTTACTTGTGTTTTGTCACTGAAATCTGACAGAAGAAATGTAAGTATTGAAGGGTAAGGTTAAAAAGTAACATTATTCACAATGCTCAAAATGAATCTCTGCACAATGACTTGGTAACCATGGACACAAAAATCTCATCTCCTGAATGTTATCTGGAAGATGAAAGAATACATCTAGGAAATTTTTTCTATGTGTTATTTGTTCATTGGGAGCTAAAGATGGATCTCCTCGAAATTTGAGTTTGATATGATGCCTTAAGTTTCAGCTTTCATATTTTCCAGATTCTGTACTGCATTAGTATATAATTCTGAACTTCATATGAAGTGTTAGCAAGTTCTCTTCACAGTTTAATAAGACAAAACAATCCTTTTCCAGCCTGAGAAGTGAGGACTCCATTGCATCTTCAGGCCCAAAAGGTATAAACAGCAAATTGAGGAGAGCAATCTGGGAGGATGGGATTTCATAACCTGAAGCTGTAACTGGACAATTAACCCCAATTTGTAAATAGACCAAAACTTATAAAAGTGTGAAAACTTGTGACTAAGTGTCCATCTTGGGTGGAGCCACGGCCGGGCTTTTGCACTGCCCAAGGTGCATCCTTTGAAAGCCTTTTAATGAATGCCACTTTATTCCTTTAACTCTGCCTAGCCTCTGTTCTAGGTAGCCTCTCAAGGCACCAGATACACAGAAGACTGAGAGTCACAGTGGTTACATGCATGACTAGACGTGACAACATCAACATCTTCACTGATGCAAACTGCTGCTTTAGTAATTTTGCAATAATTAAGAGAGTGAATTGGTCACAATCTGCCAGGCTCAAGGTAATGTCTCTTGTAAAGTGAAACTTTATTTTGATGCATTTAAAAGTTTAAATTTTTGGATGAATTGTGAAGAAATATCAGTATTGGTGAAGTAAACTTCTAATTCAATGCAATATGCAATATGGTTATTTTGGAAGATGCAATCTGATTATAAAATTGATAGGTATTTTATAGGCTGATAAGAATTTGACAAACAGGGTGATGTTTTGAGATGCAATTTATTGTCATGATCAGTGTAGAAGATGTGCAAATGGAGCTCAATTCAAATGTAATCTCCAGATTCATGTGCCAGAATTTGGTCTAAAACGTCCATTTGTTAATATATCTGCTGAAGAGACTAAAAATCTCTTGTCCTGCAACAGAATTTATATTCAAAGTGCATTAGCCAAAACAGTTCTTAAAATTTAAAAGGACAGTATTTGAACCTAATGGTTATTATGACACTGATGGGGTAAAATCCCCAGAAAGCTTAGGTAAGTAAACAGTGGCAATTGTTTTGGCAGAAATTTCCCATTCTCTATTACTCCTTCCTTACACAGATAAGGTATCACAAGGATCATGACATCTTCCTAGGATATTGAGAATATTTTGCAATATATATATTTAGCACATTATGTAAAATACTGATCCTTAATATTTTCAAAACAATAGTCAAGGAGCCTCTTCATCAAACTCAGTAAAAATGTGAAAAGTTACTTTTCTTTTTCTTTTTTTGTCATTTGACTAAACAATTTTGATTTTAAAATATAAGACTAAAACTATGTTTAAATAGCTTTGTAATTCTGCCTTGAACAGACCAAAAGAAAAAAAAAACCACAAATTTATCTACCTTTGCATCTCTCAGTGCTGCAAGCTAAATGGAAAGAATTTCAGGCAAAAATAGAACACGAATTGGTTCTTTTTATATCATCAACCCTATATGTCATCATAATGAACCAGACACAGAATTAAACAAAAGTTGCAGAGCACTCTAAGATTTTCAGAGAAGATTAAAATCAAGAAACTAGTTCAATGCAGTGAAAATTAAAAGGAGAATTTTATATTCACTGGACATCACTTTTTATGGAACCTTGTGCTTAAAAAATAAGTCATTGCTTACTAATAGCTGGGAGCTGAGTTTAAATTAAATAGCAGTGATCATTTTAGGGACCTGAAAGAAAAAGAAATAGATTTAGTGGAGGCTGGAATAGGAAAATATGTACTGTTATATATATACATAGTTTTGCAACATATGAGTGGCAAATGTGCTTATGCAACTGGGACTCATTTTCCTATGAAAATAAACCAGCCTAAAGTAATAATGAATTCAACAAGTAATGACCAAGTCTTTGAGGATGACAAGACCTATTGCTTTAGGCACAAGCTTGAGCTCTGAGAAGAAAATAGATTTGTCTGTTGTTTTTTTCACTGTTTGTTTTTTCCTGCAGTACATGAGGAAAACAGAAAAGTAAGCAAGTATGTCTGTACCTTTCTAGGAGAAACTCCACTTGCTTAACAGAGCACAAGGAAATGCACCATTTGTGGTAAAAAAAAAGAAAAAGAAAAGGTCCTAAGTAGGTTCAGAGGCATGATTTATAAAACAATAAAAATTCTTCTGGAAGTAGCTAGGCTAGAATTTGGGTAAACATGCTAAAGATCAAAGGAAAAACTACTCTCATCTATAAAATATAAATATTTCCTACTATAAATTATGAAAGTTTCATATTTGCCAAAGGAGTAAATATGTATGCAGTATTATTTTAAAATATTTTTCTCCCATAATTATGTGAAGTGTACTAAGGCACTGGAGACTCTCTCATAAAAGGAGAGGCTGAGACCAAGGACTGGTTAGCCCAAAGAAGAGAAGGTTCAGGGGGACCTCATCAATGTGTACAAATGCCAAACAGGGTCAGAGAATACAGGAGCCAGATACAGACTCTTCTCAGTGATGTCCACATGAAAGGATGAGAGGCGTAAATTGAAATGTAGGAAATTTTATTTAAATGAAGGAAAAAAAACCCTTTCTTTAAGGGTGATTAGACACTGGAATGGGTTGCCTAGGCTGGTTGTGGAATCTCTGTCCTTAGATCTGTTAAATACCTGACTGGACATGGCCCTCAGCAACCTGCATTTGGGCCTTGCTCCTAGCAGAAAGATGAAGTAGAAAATCTCCCTTCCAAATTCAGCGATTCCATGACACATTTTATATTACTGTGTATGAATAAGCATTCTGAAATTGTTCTGGCAGAAAAATGTAGAATTGACTAGTCTCCATTTGTCATAATTGCCAGTTAGATGAGTTGCATGTATCTTTTTTTTCTCTTGCCTGATATTGGCCTTGCCCTGCCAGTGATTGCCATGACAATGAATTTATTTGACATATCAGTTGATTTACTCTTGCAATAAGCATACACAAAATATTGTACTTTCTGCACAATAAACTGTGTCTCATTTGGGAGTTTTGCATAGCTAAAACATTTGGCAAAGGACCTTGAACTGTCAGAAAAAAGGGTTGTACTGGAGGACTTGGTTTTCTTCTGGACACAATCCTCCTATGAACAGTCTGTTCAACAAAACAGTAGCCTTATACATATATGGAAAACGTTGGATGTCCTCCAAGAAAAATCTCCATCTTATCTAGCTTTTTGATTGGAAGAAATTAGTGTTTTTTCTGACACAACCTGCTAAACTATGATCAAAGCCAGGGATTCATTGACTATCAGGAACAGCATACTATACATAAAATAAGATGTAGGAATACTTTCTAAATACCTGAGGTTGACTTTGTGTTCAATGTTTATGCACTCAGTTTTTATCACTGTTCAGTCTTAATTCAAGAATATATCTGCATTCAGGAAGGCATTTATAAACCTTGAGTAAGTTTGGCCCTAACACAGCAGAAAAGTAAGTTATATGATAGAGTGAGCATAAGCTACTAGTCTAGAAAAGGAAAACGTGGTATTTAGATGAAAGAAATGCTTCTGTTTGACACAGACTGAGAAAGAATGAAAACAGACATTCTAGTCATCCTGGAGACACAAACCTGATCCAGATTTTCTAGCAGACCTGGATTCTTATGTGTATTATTGGTAGGATATCACTTATTCCTTCACATAGCATTTTGCTTGGCACATCTTTCCCATTGTTTTGCAGGTCAATGTGTGACCTCAGTGTGTCTTATGTCAAGAGAAGTGCTTATATAAAGTAAATGGTTACAATTCAAGGTAATGTTTACCAGAAAAGGCTAGCAAATGTGACAAGGCCATGGCATATGCCCAGCACATAAATGTTTGTTCTGTTGCATTTTTAAAATAGTGGCTGATGCAGGTCAGCTAAGACTATCAGTAGCAAACAATTCCTGTTTTCTGGCTCAGGAGATACATCTTCAGGTAGAGAATGCTGCCACTGAACAGTATAGCCAAAGCCATGTAATTTTTCTAAGATGCCACTCTCTTCTCCACACAGGTCTCAGCACAGGCTGCCCCACCAAACACTGCTGCACCCTTCATGCCTTCATCACTCTGGACACACGCCATGGTTTCCTACTATGAAAAAACCCAACTCCTGAGAACTCCAGAAGGTCACCCTTCTGATTCAGGTGAGCTGCCCTAAGTGTTTCAAAATGAAACAGAAGCCCAGCTGGGTGGTAGAAACCCCTGATTATTCATGATCTCCCAGTGGCTCCCCCTCTTGATGCTCCTCCTTCCCAGATTAATATTGTCCCGTAGAAGTGACCTTTGAAGGATAAAAGGGAAGGTGTTGGAAAACAGTCTTCTTCACTGTGCCTACCATCACTCATACTGGTGAGCCTTGCAGTGGTGTCAGCCCACAAGCCCAGCTCTGGTAAGAAAAAGGTGCCTTAAAGTATGCTTCTGGGAAAGTGCAGGGTTAAAGCAAAAAGATAAGGATACCTGCAAGAGCTCCTCACAAAATGGCTTTTAAAGACAAACTTAATACTAAAGCTATTTAGATTGTAGCAACGGAATTGCATTAAAGATTGATTTATTATAGTTTAAATTCTGGCTGTCAGAGGATGGAAGAACTACTTTTCACTGAAAAAGCAAGAACTTGCTTTTATATTTTACCTGAATGATGTAATAAGAATGACTTAATAACTACAGACTGAGAAAATGATATATGTTGGCTATGACCCAGCCAGGTTAACGGAATTAAACCCTGTGTTAAAATAGATCCCTTTTCAGTTCCTTTTACATTATAGAAGTATTCTGAGCATTCTATAAGTGCCCATTCATTACATTTACTGTCAATTGTTCCACGTGAATAATTTACAGCAAATGATCTCCAAAAAATCAATACCAGACTTCTGAATTTACAGAGCTTTTGGATATGCAGGAGCAAAGCTTTTATATTAGGTAGAAATAGATCTAACTTTTCCCCTGCACTGTAGAAAAGAAACCCCAAAGATAAGAAATCTTTCTAAGTCTAAGTAATTGTAAGTACTTACGAGTTATTTACTAAAATTCAGTGTGCTGTCCTAGCATTGCCACTGGCATTGATGTCCTTAAGAGGATGGTGAGGTGTGGTGTGTAGGCATTTCAGGGTCCTTTGCTACATTCTTATGATGTTTCCTAGTGGGAACACAGTTAAAAATGCATGGATAAAATGGGGAAATACAATGCTTTTTTTCCATAATGATACGTAAAATACTGCCTTAATGTGCAAATAGGCACTTACAGCCATGGCCTGGAATGCAGGAGAGCTATGCCTTGCAACTCTCTTGCTTACAGGGAGTCACTCAGTAACACTGCAGTAGTTTGTAATTATTTAAAGAAAAAAAGTTGATTATATTACTCATTTTTTCCATTTTTTATGTTTTAATGATACCTTTGAATAAGTAGTCTCTTTTTTCTTCCCAATGCTTGAAGCATTCCTAGTATTATTAGCTCCAGATACCATTGGTGTTACCTCAATGATTTTGTGCATTAGACCTCTAATGTCTTCACTGCTCCGTGCTTAGCAAGGCAAGAGATTTTTGGCCCATGTCAGCTAGCAGGTTCTGGCCTTAGGTTGGAGCTATAGCACCAGCCAAGAAGTCCCACAGTAGACATCAGGGACAAACTTGTAACAGGTTTGTCTTTTTCTCTATCAGACAGAAATCTCCAACACTAGCTGAGGAGGCCTTGTGTTCTTCATCCTTCTTACATGTGTGGCCTGTGGTGTGACACACCCATCAACTTCATGACGCTCTTTTCAGAAACTGCCTGTACTGCCCTTCCATTATTTCATATACCTTGAATTAAGCACACTCAAGACACACTCAAGTGATTATCATGTCTGAGGAGCACTGCAGGAAACCAGGTACTTGATAGGTGAAATTCAGCCAAGGCTCCACAACTCGTCCTCAGAGCCAGAGGCTCCCAGCCATAGTCTACTGTCTTTTTTTGTCACATAATTCTTGTTGTCATTAGTGCCTTCTGGCACTTGTGTAAAAAATATTTTTTCACCCTTAAGCGTAAATTCTTGCAGAAAATGTCTTCCTGAGGAAGAACTTTCAGTTTAGAGAATGGCACCCAGCTCTCACACAGCACTTACAAGTGAGCCCTTCAACACTGGCATGCCAAAGCCAGCGTCGTGCTGCTAAGCTCAGTTCACTGAATTTACCAAGGGAGAGAGGCCAGGCCAGGGAGAACTTTACACGCGCTAAAACACACACACTTTGTGCCATATTATTGTACCATATTGTATACTGGATATGGTAAACAACACCTTAATTAAGGCCTTTCTTTAGTACTTAGAATACCTACGAAAAGGGGACAATTGTTCATCTGCTATTTTGGGTCTGTTGTGCCAGCCTTAATGATTTGTTTCATAAATATGTATTCACCCACGCATGCACTACTGTTTAAGTATATATTAAAGAAAAAAATCTTTCAAGTAACTCACAGCCATAAAGATGAATACCCATTTACCAGTTTGTTTAGTGACAGGGACATTAGCCCCAATGCCCCTTTCCTCCAGGCTCTTTGTTTCTACACAATGTTTGAAGGCTTTTTCATTTAGCATATAAGTTCCTGCAGAAATTAACCGTAACATCTTGCATATTATAAGAAGAAAAGTGTGGATTTTTTCATCCTTGCTTCTACCTTGAGACAATAACAACATAAAATTTCAGTTTAAGCTGTAGTCTGAGAAGGGCCCAGATATCCCACTGCTTGGAAGGCTATTAGATATTTTGTAACATGAGGCCTCCAACATCATGTTGGATGTTTTAAAGGATAAAATTTGTTCTGCTCACCATTTCAGAAGCTATACCAACATAATATGACAACTAAGAAGTAGCTGAATAGCTGCCAGTATTTCTGAAGTCATAATGAAGCCGTAACAAGTCATTCAGATACTGCTATACTTAATATCTTGCACTGGCCAACTATTTTCTAATCGTTAACTGAAATTTGCTGCCAGAGGCAATAGTTCCCAGCTGTGCAACTGATTCCCAGGAATCAGATACAGACAAAAGTAACTCTGTGTTAAAAAAATCACTTCAGCCATTATCTTATAGCTAATATATTGATTATATATTTTATATATCTCTCTATGTAAAATTATATATCTGTCTAATTCTTACCAAAATGTTAATGAATTAGAAAAAGAAGCTGAGGTGTATCCGTATTTAGGATGGTACAAATGTTACATCAACAGTAGCACATACAAGGAATCACTTCTACTTTTATAGTTATAACCTTCACAAACTTTCCTGGGAACTTTAAAACCAAAGAAAATTAAATATAGGAGAAATGTTAATCTAGTTATTACTCTTTCTCTACCTGTTATATACTAAGCAGAATAAGAATTTTGTGTATCATCTGCAGTTCAATAATTTTTTTTTGTATGTGAATAAGCTCATTCTTAGAAAAGCAGCTTTTTCTTTCAAGCCTGCAGCATGAAGGAACATATTATGCAAGCATGCAATGAAATGTCTTTATCATCTAAGGCTATTCATGTTAGAACAAATAAAATATTGCAGTTGTCTTCAGTGAAAACTCAGCTGACCCTTTGTTAGCATAGCATCTATTATGCAGCTCCCAATTATGTTTCTGTAGACTTGATTAGGCTTTTTATTTCAAATAATAGCGATAAAAAACTTAGCTTTCACATGTGAAAATTCTTCATTAATCAACTCTATTTTTTAATAATTCATTTGCTACTTACATAAGCATTTACAGGCTAAAAAGCAATGTTTTGGTTGATGGTGTTATTTCATCCTTTGTGGAGAACCATTCCCCTGAGTCATGCAGTATTAATTCTGATATGCGTGAATGCAACAATATAAAAAATGATGTAACAAGAAAAATAATTAGTACTTTATGCCCCATTTGAATTGTCGGGGTGTAAAAATTTAACCAGGGAATGGGAAAAAAAAACAAACATTAATGAGGCAATTGTAAGTAGCAACAGCAAGCCAAAGTCACTATTCTTATTTATGTATCAGTTTCCATTACTCAAGCAGTACTAGAAAAGAGAGATTTACCTGCATAAATTAATTGATTAAGACACATATAAAGCTATTTGTAATAGAGAAAAATATATGTATTTAGAGAAGATTGAAAAAATGTACGACGTGTATACTAGGATACACAAGAAGGCTGATTCTTCCAGAAGAAATTGATGGAAGTGAAGATGAGTGTGCAGTACAGTATGATAGATGTGATTTATCTGTAGACATAAGAGACTGGAAAGAAACAGTCACTGCAATATTTAAGAAATTCAAAGGAAGCGTTTGAAAGCAATTAAATGGCAACAGTCTGCCAAATCATCTTTGGGTGTAAAACAAATGTACTTAAGCAGGGGTGTGAATATATTAGCAGGAAGGAAAACAAAACACATATTTGCATTGAATTAGGAGCCAATTATTAACTAAACCAAGACCTATGGTCAGAAAAATACAATCCTTACACAACAGAAAAGGAGGTGGTCTTGATAGGAAGATATTGGATGTTTTAGGTGGGGAAATGATGCCTTAGGTTTTAACTTTCATATTTTTCAGATTCTGTGTTGCCTAGGGCTGTAGCTCTGAGCTTCATATTAAGTGTTAGTAGGTTCTCTTCACAGGGTAGGTAGACAAAACAACCGTTTTCCAGCTTGAGAACAAGGACAACCATTACAACCTTCAAAAGGTATAAACAAATAACCTAAAGCTATAATTGGACAATTAACTCCTAGATGAAAATGGACCAAGACTTATAAAAGTGTGAGCCCTCATGACTAGTCATCCATTGTGTGACCATTTTGGGTCCATCTTGGGTGCAGCCCTGGCCAGGCTCTTGTACTGCCCACGGTGTATCCTTTAAGGCCTTTTAATAAATACCTACTTTATTTTCTAGTCTCTGTTCCAGGTCAGCCTCTTAAGGCATCAGTTCGATTACTAATGTTCTCAAAATCTAAATGATCACAAATGCAGAATCCATATTCAGGTTGACATATAAATGGTTACTTCCAGGCATGCTAAGAAATGTGGAAATTTATATGTAAAATGGCAAATACTCCTACTTCTCTTCCCTTCTCCCTTACATAATATCCTCCACATTGTTCTCATCAATTACAGAAGTGTTAGCAGATGGATAAGTGTTAATATTTTCTCCCTGGGAACTCTGATCTCTGAAAGGTGGAGGGACACCACCAGCCAGCAGGTTGAGGGAAGTGATTCTGCACCTCTGCTCCGCTCTGGTGAGACTTCACATGGATTGCTGCATCTAGTTCTGTCGTGCCCGGAGCAGGAGAGACACGGACTTACCTGTTAGAGTGAGTCCAGAGCAGGGCCATAGAAACAGTCAGAGGGCTGGAACACCTCCTATAAGAAAAGGCTGAGAGAGCTGGAGTTGCTCAACCTGGAGAAGAGAACCTGGAGATGGCAGCCTTCCAGTATTTAAATGGGGCTTACAAGAACGATAGAGACAGATTTTTTAGCAGGACCTCTAGGAACAGGAAGAGGGGTAATGATTTTAAACTAAAGAAGGGTAGCCTCAGACTAATAATGAAAAAAAGTTTTACAATGAGGGTGCTGAAGCAGTGCAGAGGTTGCTCAGAGAGATTGTAGATGCCCCATCCATGGAAACCTTCAAAGTCAGTTTAGATGGGGCTCTGAGCAACCAGATTCAGTTGAGGATATCCCACGTCATTGCAGAGAACTGGTTCTAGATGACCTTTAAAGGTCCCTTCCATTCCAAACCATTCTATGATTTTATGACAGAGTGCCTGGAAAGGGAATGGTAACCTTTATTCCAGTCCAAACAGCTGTTCTTAATATTCTGCCTATGACTGGTATTATAGACATGGCTATAATAATTTTAACAGCCAAAATCCTCCTATTAATTTTTTTATTGACTGCACTGTCTTCTATGTGGGGTTCTTTAGTGGATTTTAACTTTCTTATTTTGGCAGTGTTTTTTTTTTTCTTTTTTTACTTAATTTTCTACTCTATCTTGTTTACAAGGACAGGGGTACTCTGATTATGTCTGAATAGTAACTGTAGCTAATAGTTGTATCTTTAGGCAGAAACCTGAATTAAGCTTTGTCTAATTTCAAAGCTGTTTATATTATTTGTGATCTGCCAGGTGTAAGTTTACAAGTGAAAAAAATTACATGCTACAGCCTGGATCACATAAAGTTTTCATGAAATCACATTGTCTCACATTATATTTTATTTGTAAATTAAAGTGGTTTTGCACAATGCTCACTCTCTCTGAGTGATTTCAGCTAAAGAAAAATAGGTATTGCGTTGATACAACTCCACTGATGCATGCAATGATTTGAGATATTTGAAGGTGCAACTGGGAGACTGCATTTAAATTCACTTGAAATACAGTCCAACGTAGCCTTCAGGCTGATGAATATGGACAATATATAGGCCACAGGACAGTAAATTTGCATTGTTTAACGGCCTTCAGAATCCTGACTATATATAATTCATTCATTTCTGAGTTGCAAATGATCTGTTTATATTCAAATATTAAGAGCAATCATACAAAAACACAACAACCAGGAGATTTTGTTGACATCCACTTCATTGTGTCACTGGCTTAACACTGCTTTAAATACAGTCTGATTGAAATTTTATTTACACTCTCAATGACTCTTTCATTGTAGCATGACTTTGTATTGCTGATACATTTTCATATTGTATTGAAATTACCTTTTTAGAAGCTGGATGAATAAATGCAACCACCTCTGCTAGACTGGAGAGGGAATGATTGCAATTAACTTCACATTTGCACTACTCCAAAAACTGTGCATTTCTAAAACTCATGGGGGGCTCTATTTGACAGGAAGACTGAAGCAATGACTGCTCATGTATGTTCTACTGCCTCGTTTATGTTCTCAGTAGAAAACAATCAATATATCTGGGCTTTCAGGGAACACGAAACAGCCAAGAATAACATAGGCAGGGAAAGGCAAGAAGAGCTCCTTTCCTTCCCCTCCTCTGCCCCCCAGTAGGTGGCTGAACCAGTACAGTTATAATCTCAAGTAAGTCAGCATAGCTCAGGTCTATGCTAATACGTGACCAAACAGCCTAACCATGAGGCTGAGCTGTATTCCAGGGTAAATTTCTCTCCTGTGGAAAATGCTGCTTTTCAATTAAGAGGCTTTAGTGTTCATTGGAGCAAGAACTAGAGCCTGCACATGAATCAACCTTTTGTTTCTTCCCTCTCCTTTCTCTTTGTCCCAGTGACTATTTCATTACTTTCTGCTAGGGTAATTAATTGAATACCTTCAGCTGGAGAAATTCAGAGCAAGAGAGATATGTCCCTGACTATCTGGTAACATTGCAATTAGGGCGCTCTGCTGAGATGGAAAATACTTTCATCAAAATGCAATCAGATATGGAAGAGACATTAACTGAGTCCCAGCTGAGCACCCTGTCAGCTCTGCAGCTGTGCTCTATGGCAGGAGTGGACACTTTGTGGTTTTTTTTTGCAAAGGTTTCAGAAGCTTTGAGCTTGTCTGCAAGGTCCTGCCCTGGAGCTCTAATCTCTGTATCCCACTGTCACTGAGATGCATCATAGAAAAAGGGCGGTTTTCTGTAGGTATTTCTGTCACCCTGAGCAGCAGAAATGTAGGCACCTCAGAGCTTTGCTGGGTGTTTCGATGCTAAAAATTCTGGTGACTTCATCCTGGGTGTGCCAATGCATCTTGCTGAGCTAGAGGAGCTGCAGCAATATTCTCTCTCACAGTATGCTGCAATGTGCTGGGCACCATCCTCCTCCCCATACAGAGCTGCAACTCAATGCTCTCTCTGAGATTCCAAGGTTTGCCACACAGCATACCACTGCAGACATCCATTTCCTATTTCATTTAACAAGTGACAGGGCTGTGTGGCCAAGTTCAATGGGTAGTCTTACACTTTGGATTACCATTAAACTTACCATTACTTATCTCTTTTGGGGAAAACCATTCTGGGTTTCAGTAGGACACCAGGCAGAGATGTATATGAGAGATGTGTAATTCAGAAAAAATTATACTGCCAGAAAATTCAAAACAACTCTATCAAACAGACTTATCAAGTATCTCATTATATATTTAAAGGGAAAGAAAGAAAAATTAGGTCAGAAGCTATGATACCTAGTCAGAACAATCTGCAGAATCACTGTAAAATGCATATGTGAAAAGCACAAACGAATCATGGCCTGGGGAGCAGAAACTGATTAAGCTTTTATAAGTCTGTTTAATGCACCGGTGATTTGATAGTTTGTAGATCCTCCGTTTCCCTTGATGTTTAGCAGCTTTGTATTTTAAAAAATCTGAATAAAATACAATAAACCTTTCTGGAAAAGACCAGCCCATAAGATTGCTTTTTCAGTTTCTCCCTGAAGGACTCTTTCCACATCAGTGTGCTTTCATGCTTGTCAGTACATGACTGTCTGAAGGGCTCCTGCAGTGCTGAAAGTGACAAACATACATCTCCATAACTAAACCTCACTGCTGGTCAGAATATATCATTCCTTTTCCTGTCTATCATTTTTGAGCACTATGCCTTAGAAAGACTTTGAAAGCCATACCTGAACTCTCTGCATTGAGGGGTTTCCAAGAAGTTTCTTGTGAATTTACATCATTCAAATGATGTAAATTTGGAATGGAAATGAGTCTATAGATAACCACTGAGATTATACACCAATAAATTATAATTTTCCATAGATTTTGTTCCAGATATTTTTCTATAGATATTGTCAACCAGACTTAGACAGAATCTGGCTACGTACTAGAGCCCTGTATCAACATAAGAAGTAAATAAGAAGCAGATTGGCCAGCTGTGAGGCTTTTATAATTTTTCTTTCATACCTTATAAGAATGCATTTTTCTTGGAGGCTATAAAACCCACCACCAAAAGGAAATCTGTCCAATGTTATCAGAAACCTGTCATGACTACTGAAAGCTTTTTATTTCTCTACTTTAGTCCTCTTTTCTTTAAGTCCTCTTTATGTTTTATCTTTCCCATAAACTTACAGACAGAAGACCAAAACCTTCCACAGGAGAACTTCCTGTACTTTTAATTTAATTTAGTTTAATATTATTGGCTTAGAGATGATAACTTTTTTTTTTACTTTACAGAGAAACAATGTCTCCAAACTTTTCTGAGCCTAAATTGCCCACAGAATCCTGTCCCAAACAGGCGAGTAGCTGCATAACCCTGTGTTTCAGAAAATATCAAATTTTAGACCATGATGAAGAGCACTAAATACTATTTGAAGATCAAAAAAAGCAAGGTAGAGTCAAAGGCAAAAAACACTGTTTTGAACATTTTTCAAACCCTAGGTACCTACCAGACAAGATCACAAAGAAAATTTATCACAAAGAAGATAATCACTTATATAATTCCTAAATGTCCTTAGGTAGGTTTTACATATTTGCATTTGAACTACATTAAATATCTATATATGCATGCAGTTGCCATGACCTTTTGGGTTTAAAGATTTAATGTATTAGAACTCTTTGAAAGATGTAAACCCCAAATTTTGCTAATGTGATAAACAACATGTGTATGCCCATTCTGCTGCATACGCTACTGAGCATTCACATATGACAATATTGAAAATAAGAATAATTTTGGATTTGTTTTCTTTCTGTAAGGTTCTAAAAGTCATAATCTCTTTTGTCTCCACCTTCCTCAGGACTGTATCCCTAAACATGAACATGCCAAGAATTAATGCACATTAGGACTGACAATTTGAATAGTTAATATTAGTGCAGTGGAAAGAGCATTAATATAGTAGTTAATAGCCTTTAAGGAAAAGTACTAGACCATTAATCTCTTCAATAGTTTAATCTACTCTACGCTTATCAATAGCTAGGAATAATTGTCCCATGTTAACAGGTCTTACTGAAAGCTATGTCTTTGATTGAGGAAAGCTTTCCTACCCCTTCAATTCTTAATCATTGTTTTCAAGCATTTCATTAATATTTTAATTTACTATGTTTTAGAGGTGTTTCAAAATCAACATGAGCACATTTAAATACAAAGTAGTCCCAAGACAGTTCCACAGAACTGACCCACGCTTAATGCATGTGTCAGTTTGATAAAGAGCCTGAAGTATTTCAAATTGCTGTATTAATCCTTAGTCAGACCAATGTTATACACATTACATTATTCTAGTAAACATTCTGATAATCTTTTATAGTACACATCACAATCATAGAGATCTTATTTTCTATGATTTTCATTTTTCAGGAAGAACAATTTATTCTTAAAACAACTCAGGATTAAGAAGATGCAAGTTAAAAAAGGAAAAAAAATACCTCTGTGGAAGTCGAGTTCCAATACCATCTGCTCTTGAAGTGCTTTGAGACTAGAGGGGTTAAGCAGTGCTGGCAATCAAAGTCTATCCGGCAAGTGACTACATCAACACTAGGAATAAAGCAGAATGCTGAAGCAACAGGCAGAAGCAAGTGCAGGCCCTAAAGAAAGAGGTAATGAAACCTTCAGTGCATTGCACTCGTATAACTGAACCACAGACCGGATCTATATTTCTGAATAGAAGTAAAATTTATATCTGCTCATTATAAAAGAACAATATTTCTAGTGTGGTATTATAACTCCATGTGTCTCGTGTGAGAGGGAACTGTGACCACAGTAGGAACTGGTTTTTGATTGCCTTCCTTTAGGATGGCTGCTTAAAGTTGCTAATTACTTTCAGGAAATCCATTTAGGACAGATTTCTTGTTAAGAAGCACCAAGCACAATTCTGCAACAGAAATTAAACATTAACAGTAGCATGCTTTTTAATACCTGCTAAAACTGAGAAAAAAGCAAATTGACAATATTTTCAGTAAAAAAAGAAAAAATGTCCATGGCTCTAAAGTACTTTATCAGAAAATCCCTCTGACATATGACATACAGGACAAGAAAAAACCCTATTCCACAGTCCAGTATAGCTTCAAAAATATGATTTTCTGGGCAAGGAATTGCACAGTTATACCTGAGATATAGCAGGCCTGTGTTTAGGCTTCCTGTCCAGAACCATACAAAATATGTGGGAGATCACTCCTGCCATCCTTCCATCCAGTGGCCTTATCTCACATCCCTTAACCAAGAATTCTTTTGAACAGCTGAGGACATTCTTGCTAACTATTCAAAGGGGGAAAAGTTCCTTTATAGGTAAGTCCTAAATGTGAGCCTCAGAACAAGTCCACATTAGTGTATAAAATCCTAGGCATTATTTACAAATCACATGCAAAAAAACCAGAGTTGGTAGTATACCATTAAATACTTTGGAATATTTACAATATTTATGATTGTTTTACTGCAGTTGCTTTGGTTTTCTTTTTCCCTGACACTGAACAATAAGTTTTGAAAGAAATTCTTTTAGTGTTGGAAAAATACCCCATTTTATGATTCACTTACCATTTCTGCAGACCTGAAATCCCAGGGGACTCCATGAAAAATTATTTCCATTAACTCAGAAACAGAGTGGCAAAATGTAAATTTTTTTAATGTTATATTTAAAATGATACTAATATACTAAAAAAAAACCAACAGAATTACTGTGATAGAGACAGGTTTCTTTATCTATGTGGTCTTGTTTTCAATTCTTTAATGTCATAGTGTGTCATTACTAGATCTACTGATCTGTGTTTCAGTACTTCAGGAGGAACACTGTATGTTAGCTCAGTTTCAAAGGTTTTCCTGAATAGATGCATTTCTCACCCTCTGCTTCGGGAACATTATTAAGTTGAGTAAAATATAAATTATCTTGTGTTTTTTAATAGAAATGTCATCGTAATCCACCTAAAGAAAAAAGCAAAACAACCAGTCCCATTATTTCAGCTGAAAACTTTGTTCTAGAATACCAGAAAATAGATAAAGTACACTTATAACAAAGGGGAAATACAAAATAAACAAAGCAATAAAAAAGTACAGTACTAAATAAGGCATATAGAAGATAAATGGAGATGAAACTAGTTTGGTTGATTCCTGATGTGCTATCCTGAAAACAGAAAGAAGTAGGATAATGAAGAGAGACCTGTGGTAATCTCAGAGGTAACTTCTTGAAAAGAGGCAAATATCTGAAAGAAGAAATTTCTTAAAAATGCAGCATGAACAAATTGATATGTTAAAAATAGATGTGTCAATCACTACCTGTCAGAAGAGAACAGGGTTTAAGAATACAATTCCTTAGCAAAAAATACCGAAAGCAAACCAAGGGAGTACACAAGAGAGAGGCTACTTCCAAACCAGAATATCTATTTGGGAGATCACAAAATTAGAAAATAACTATGAAAGGCACCTCAAAATGCTGTTAGAGCCATTTCTCCATCAAAATATATGATCCACTAAATCAAAATTGTTCCTGAGAGATAGGTTTTTAATCTCCTCTTAAAAGTGTCTGAGAATCCTAAGGTCTGAGAAAAGCTGTTTTGAAAAATAGAGACAAAAATCCTATGGCACTTACAACAGAGTCTGCTTAATAATATCCCAATCAATTACAAAAGCTATCACTAGAGTTAAGGCTTAAATTTGAGAAGGGCTAAGGGAAACATAGCAATGTGCTTTTCACAATAATTTTTTGTAGTTAATTTATTTTCATTTTTTCTTTAATTCTTTAGATTAATTAATCCTCTAGATTAATTAACCATTTAATCCTTTAGAAAAATTTAGATGCAAGTACATACTTCTTTTCTTAGAAGCAGCACAGCAGAAATAATGTTTCTAATAAATATATTAGCAAACTTTTTTTTTTTTTGTTTATATAGCTTTACAGTTTATTTTGTAAAATATGTTGGCATACTGGAATTTCACTCAAAGATGATTATAAGACCACTTAAATGCTGCTTCTTTATTTGGGATGTTATAGACAAGCCAGACACTAATTTTCTATTTTTGCAACGTTATTTATCCTTGTTGAAGTGGTTTTATTATCAAAAACGGGTATTTGTATATCATGATCATTATCTGAAGATTATATTTTTTATGTTTATTTACAGTCTGTCAAGATATTTTCTGATACCAAAGCTGTATTTTGATTTAAAAATGGCAATTTCACATAATAAGCAAACTAGATTACTTGATATTACAATATATCACTTGAACTATTTAAATTGTGGGTTCAGCTCAAAAGTGTTTCTTCTTTCTGTCCTGTGTTGTGAGATTTACCATATCACTTTCTAGCACTTCAATTTTCTTTTTTTAAACAAACCTACAAATCTGAAGATGCCAAAGTTTGAGTATGACCTGATCGAAGCACAAGGAAAAAAAGAGTTACTATTGTTTTCCATAGAAACTATGTATTTTCCCAATTTAATCAGTTCAAAGTCTCATATAAACAAGCCAAATGAAAATTTTTTCAAGTCAAAAATCTCTCAGATGTCTAACTCAAACACTGAGCTTAAATTTTGCTGCTTATTTCTTATTACACCCCAATGTTTTAAAAACCAAAGGACAAAAGACATATGGATTACTGGTAGGAAGGTGCCTTGGAGATGCATTTGTTTGCAATTTGCTGATGCCACTCTGCTTTATCATTACAGAACATATTCTTGTTAAACAAATACCAGAACATTTGGTTGCTTACTTTTAGAGGTAGGCACCAAGCAGCCAATTCCTTGCCCCCATCTTCAAATCATGAATTTGTGGAGAAATTTAGAACTTTCTTGTATTCAATGGAGGACAGGCTAAGAATTAATGTTTGGGTTTTATATGAGTAAAGAGCTTCACAGAATGCAAGAACTAGATTATGGCTTTTGAAAATGAAAAAACCAAGTAAAGAAAAAATGGAGTCTAAAACAGAATAAGAAGCAATTTATGAGAAAAGCACAGAAATGTAATAAACAAAAAGCAGCTGGGTGATAAACTAGAAGAACAATGAAGAAAACTCAGAAACTGAAAGAAGCAATAGATAAATTACTGGAAATTCACAAGAAAATTATTAGGCACTACAGGTGAAAAGGTGAGAGTGTCTTTGGGAAAGCAGAAAAGACCACATAATCATCTGCTGTGCACATTTCGAAATATTTGCTGGAGGAAGGTGTCCTGTTTATTTTGAGATCTATATTTATTAATATAATTGACATAGCAAAGCCTAAGGGAAGAACTGCCTTGCTGATGTGCAGGTTGTTTGTTGATGTCTTGCAGTTGTTTCTCTCAACATGTAACACTGGGGAACAGGTTCTGCAAAGTGCTCCTAACATGGAAGTTCAGCAGAAAACCCTGCACTCCAGCTTTTTTTTTTTATTCTTCCAACCTGCAGATATTAATGTTACAAAATGCCTCCTTCATCATTTCACTACTGAGCCAAGTAATAAAGTTTCACCTTTCTGCTGATTGGATCAATGCTACAGATCAGCTGTGGAGAAAATAAGCTGCATGGAAGGAGAAGGAATCAGTCTCTGTGGCATCTGAAGCTTTTTCCCTTGTTCTGTCAGTGCAATACTGGTGTTAGTATGAGAACACAGAAAGCCCTAAGGACAACATGGAGATTATGGGAAGGATAAATCCTCCTCATAGATCCTCTTCCCAGGGCACAGAGCAGCCATCTGGACAGTTGCTATGCTAGTCTTTATTCAGAGAGGCTCAGGCTCTGAATAACCATGAGGGTTTACTGATTACAGAACATTTTCTGATATTAAATACTGTACTTAGAGTGACATAGTAATTAATAACAAACACAACTGAGAATATGGATTCAGTTGGGCATGGGAAGCCATGGTTTGCAAATCACTTGCTGATTTTGTAATAGCTGACTTGAAAGTCCAGCTGTGATATGGAACTGTAGAGCACTGTAGCCATTTGAAAGCTATTTGAACACACTGAACATGAAAAGTAAATGCTAATGAGCTATTTATCTCATCAATACATTTTGTTGTCCTTTATACTGACAGCCATCACAGGATTGCTATGGTATGTCTTTCAGAATAGTAAATGCTGTTTGATTTGCTATGTGGGTCAGAAAGAAAGAGCCCCATAAATAAAAAGCTTGTACTTGACACAGAAGGGTGGTTAAGCATTGCAGTATCTCCTTTGCAGTGTGAAAGGGAAAATGATACAATTTTATTGGGGAAATAATTGAATTTGGTAGAAAGTATCATCTCCGGTTTCAAAATTATTTACTCTCAATTTTCTGAAACAATGAATTACTGTAGGAACTAAAAAGAAACTTGACCAAATTGCCTTTCAGATAACCATAGGAAGCAAAACACAGTGATGTCTGGAATGATCAAATCTAACTACATATACATAGGAAAGAAATAATGTTTTGAGTGGTTATTTAAAGTAGCTTTAGGTGATTGGTTTGATTAGAGATTATTATTTAAATAACCTTAGACAGCTGGTTGAACACAGTAGCATACTTATGACTTCTCCTGGAAGTCTTGGCATCTGAGACAGGAAGAGAATAGCCATGGGCGATGCGGTATAACAAAGAAAAACTTTATCTTCCTTCCTCACGCTTGTAAGTAGGCTGGTTTCGGTGAAAGATCTCTGTTCACACCACTACAGCGAGGGATGAATCTAGTGTGCACTTTGAATAACAGAAGATATTGAATGCTCCCCAGAAAAGTGCTGCCTTATCTTTTAAGTTGGTGGAAAATGATCAGCAATGAGAGCTAAGAACAACTTCATTTTAGCATTAGCTAAATAATGAAAAATTGTCATTCTTTACTCAATGATATGATGTTCCTGTAAATTTCTAAGGAAATGAGAATGAAAGCATAGTAGGTAATCACTGAGTTTATTACTGCATTTGAAATATCAGTGACAAGCCCTTTATTTCTACAAAAAGCTGTTAAAATGTTCCCTCAGTGTATTTTTGGATATTTGAAAATGGTGAGAGTAGTTATTCTTTACCATTATTTCAAATGTATTGTTCAGTACATACAATTTTCATCTTATATCTATGGAAATAGAGTGGAATCTTATATAAACTGCCTTCTGCTATTTTTTTTTGTTTGCTGAAAGAGATATGCTTTTAGTTTTTAAGGCTAAATTGGGAAATCAAACCAATATTTTCCTTCATATATTAGCCTTATATTTATTTTCACTATTAATAATGTGTCTATTATACATATTTTCTTTTAGAATCATACTTTAAAATTGAGGTACTATAATTTAGAAGAATGTAGAAAGTACTTTGGTGGATTTTCACCGAAAGA
>WBNO01018682.1:0-45293 GCA_013400575.1 Peucedramus taeniatus
AAAAGTTTAAAAGTGGAATGGTTTGAGTGGTTTGTAATGGTCTAGAAAAAAAAGCTGACTTTGTATTGAGTCTAATAATAAAAATAATAATAACAGTAATGTCCATGATACTTGTTTTCAGAATCACAAGATATGATAATTTTTATTCAGTGTTGCTCCTTTCTGTGAATCAGTTTCACAATAAGGAGGGTGAAAGGCACTTTCAAGATCCTTCCTGACAATTTTAAAAAGCAAAAAAATAATTATTAAATTCTTCTGTGAGGAATGTCAGATAAAGTATGTAAGGTGTCTTTCATTACATAGCAAAAGCACCACTGCATCACTTGAGATAGCATCTGATAAATATTCATTGCAGAATTAAATGCACAAAGCTGTCATCTGTCACTAGCACTGGGTTTATATACTTATTATATATAATATTTATGAGTTGCAATATTTTATTGTACATGATCATGTGATGTAAAAGTTCAGTAACATAAAAAGGCAGAAAACATTTTTCATCTCACTGGGTAGTGCATGGGTAAAACAGAGACAATCAAATCCAACTGGCGAATAAGCCAGGCCAACCAGAATAGCAACAAATGTTCCTCTGCTGCCTCCCAAGCTGAGAACCAGAAGGCCAGTCACCTCAAGGTGTCTATGGCTGTAGTGAGCCCTTTCACACCCCTCCTCAGATACCTGTATGCTCAGTTCCTCCTATGAAATGCCTATTAACCACCACACACAGCATGGGGAGCACACAGGAAGAATCAGAGAACTGGGTGCACTTGCAGCAACACGATCTCATTGCAATTTCACGTCACTCTAGTCTTCAAGGGTGGCAAGTATCCCCAGCTGGGGAGCCTCCCAGGGGGCACAACGTCAAGGAGCAGACACCCATAAAGCCATGAACCACTTCAGTCCCTGACAGGCAGCCACAGCTCCTCTGAGAAACCTGTTCCAGTGCCCCACCACCCCCACAGGGAAGAAATTCTTCCTAATTTTCCCAATTTACAGCTGAATGTCTCTGCTGAGAAATTTAAAACATCTCAGTAAATCTTGATATGATTAGCAAGCTTTAGATGATGCTATCAAAAGAAAATGCTATGTTTTTCTATAATCCTTATCTCCATTTTATGAAGTAGGTTTTTGGAATACATGAATGTGCATATACTGTGATATGAAGGGACTTGAAAGAATTTGAGACTTAAAAAAATGCACACAGGATTGAAAATAAAAACTTTCCATTCAAACAGGTGTTCAGACACTCCCAGTAAATTGGAATTGGAATACATTTAATAACTTACTTTTGCTCATATCAAAAAGAATATTTATACAGGAACTGAAGCTGAAGTCTCACCCACTGGGATTCCTACTGAGATCACACACATGTAATCAGAAAAATACATGTGCATTTCTAGATAAATTATACATGAATCTGAACAACCAATTAACATCTTGATTTGATATGCTCAATTTAAGGATCAAAAATATTGGAGCACAACTTATGACACAGGAAAATCAGTGCTGTGTTTCTAGGGAGGGAGAGAGAAAGGAAAGGTAGAAAAGATACAGAAGAATGGAAGTCCCTGCACCACTTCCTTTGGTGAGGTGATTTTTCAAAGTCATACCCTAATACAGGGAAAAGACCATAACCTTTAAGGCTTAAGATGCATTGTAAGCTAAGTAAACACTGATTTTTATAAGGCATTTAAAAGACCAAATAAGGAAGTGCAAAACATTTTCTCTGACATCTTCTCTCACATATGTTCTTCAGCCGAGTCAGACATTTCAGAATAGAGAATTTATATTCCTTCATTTATATTCCTTCCTTTCATCTTCACATTCATGTTATATACCCAAGCCTCTGAACATCAAGATTTCCAGTCATATCCCAGGGCCAATTTACAGTTCTTTAGAATAAAATAAATATAATGACCTTTACTATAAAAAGAACGTCCAAAACCAACCAAACTATTGAGATGACAAATTTTTGTTGTACTTCTATTGGACAACTTCAGTTAACCTTAAAGCTTTTTTTGTTCTGTCTATATAGTGCAAAGCTTGAACCTTTTTCATGGGACACTAACTACCAAATGGCTTACAAAAGCATCCAGCCTCTTATATTTTCTCACACTTATAACCCATCTCCTTATGCCATAGTCTTGATATCCTATTCAGTTCCTTGCATGTTGTAAAATACTGTTAGCGTATCTAGTTAGGTGTTCTTTAGAGAAAAGAGAAGACAGTACAATTGCTACTTTAATTCAAAGCTAAGTTCAAAGATGACATCATGAAAGATATTTCAGCATCACATGGAGCTTTTCCTAACTTGTGTTGTCAGGCACTGGAACCGGCTGTCCAGTGAAGTAGCTGAGTGTGCATGTAGCAGCGGGATTTTGAGGTTTAGCTGCTCAGGAAATGTGTTCAAAATGTTGCAAAGGTTTGTTCCTGTTCACCCCTATTCGGTTTCTCCTAATGGTTTCTCCTGAAAGTTGGCTCCTGAGAATTCTCGAACTTTCCCTGTCTATAATGCAGACCCAGCCCCTATCAGACGGTCTGTGCCAAGTTTGCACCCATAACATTCTCTGTCAGTTATGATATTTCCCCTCACTTATTGACATGCAAGTTCCCAGCCCCATTTCCTGTTGGTTTCACCCCTGACCCCCCTCCTTGCTCGTATTTGATTCCCTGTGGGGCTGCCCCCTGGTAAGGGGGCGGTCTGCACTTAAAAGTTCCGGTTTCTCTCCCGTTCTCGGCGTTTTCTTTGGGGTTCGCTCCCGCAGCTGACCCTCTGTGGGAACCCAGGACATCTCTCTTGTTGCTTTGGATGGGCTGAGCCCCGGGCAGGGGTCTCAGAGGGCTTGGCACAGAGCCCAAGACCCTTTTGCCTTCGATCTCGAGCCATGGAAAAAATTACCAACTTTATATGAAGATTTACAAACCACGAAAAGTTAAGTAGAATGATTAGCTTATCACAGGGTGGAAAAATAGAATGTTAAGATTTNCATGTTATAGATAAGAAAAAATAAACAACCTTGAGAACCAAAGCCAAGGGACTCCAACTCTTTCTTTGATCATCAGGCTGTGAAAAGGGACTCTTGGGAGTGTCCTAATTAGGCAAATCCCGAGAACCCCCCCACTCCGGGTCCGCGTGGAGCTGCCGTCTGCACCATCGCCGGAGCCCGAGCCCGCCATGTGGCACCAGGAAACCACCTCCCATGCTCGCTCCAGCCGACGCACAGACCCTCCCTGCGTGGCGCTGCCTCGGATCGCCGGAGCCAGAGCAGCCGCTTCCTCGTCCAGCTCGCCCCACTCCACCACTGTCCCGCCGGGGCTGCAGCATGCCAAGCCCGTGGCAGCCCACTCCCGCCGCCATCCCGCTGCCAGATCGCCGCGCGGTTTTTCCTCGCAACCACCCCGGCCCGCGCGGCACCGCTCCGGTTACCGCTGCTTCTGGTGGCAGCGACTGTTCCAGCTTGGCGCGCAGCTTTTCCTCGCGGCTGCGTTGCCCGGCAGCAGAGGCTCCGGCAAGAGCCGGAGCCCGGCACGAGAAATAAATCACCTCAGAAACCCACCCAAGAGAGAGCTCTTCCTTCATTTCCTTCGTCCCTATCTATAGATGCGGGTCCGCGGACATCGGCCGTATCAGCCGGCACGGCTCCCCCCGAGCTCGGCCGAACCGTCGCCCTTTGCCTGCCGGTGGCAGAGGCAGGGCTGGAGCTAGCCAGCTTCTAGCGTTGATCCCCATCCCAGAATGAGACGCGCCATCGTGTGCATCCCTGGAGGTATTTATAAGGTGTGCACAGGTATAATTTAGGCACATGGTTTAGTGGACCTGACAGTGTTTCCACTTGGACTCAATGATCTTAAAGGTTGTTTCCAACCTAAATGATTCTGTGACTCCTTTTGGGATATTTCCATTCTTGGTGGGGTAATAAGTAGGTCATTATCTCTGAACCTTTCTCCTTAAGGAATACATCTGCTTTCCCCTCTTTTTAAATAACATATCCACCCTTATTCCTTCTGATAATCTATGAAGTAGATAGAATATAAAAAATGTCTTGGCTTTATATTAGTAGCTAGGAAATTAGTAAACTAGAGAATCTTCAGTCACATGAACATTAGTCTATGTTCATAGATCGACTATTTTGATGACTGATGCATCACTCCAATCACAGTTTCCTTCCTTTTAAGTAGCTGGTGAAATGTTGATGTTCACAAGAAATAAATTGTTTCAGGTTTCATAACAGAGTGTCCAAAACTGATGACCCTGGAGAGAAATCACTATCTAGAATATTTCTTATAAAGCTTGTAGAGAAAAATAAAAGAAACTATATTGAAAGGGCAGAATAACATATTTTGATTTAGCTGGTAGCTGGACAAGATTTTCTCATGTGAGAAACTGTTCATTCAGTTTAATCCTCTAGAAATTTATGAAGAATGGAATTGTCAAGGGAAAGTATTTGGGCTATCTTTAGGCTTTTATTTTGCCAGTTATATTACAGACTGTATTACAAATCAAGAAATTTGCTTTGAAAGTAATATTTAAGGTACCTGTAGCCATTTCTATTAAAACAGATTAAAATAAGACTTTAGAAAACTAGTATATTCACATTAGCGTGGGGGGATTGGTGCTTTCTTCCTGGTTTGGTTTTTTTTAATATTCACAACCTGTGATTTTTTTTTTTAATAATTCAGGAAAAAATGAAAAAAAAAAAAACCTCTAAAGAACTTACTATTTTTTAATTTAAAAATAGTGCATTACCTGCATAGTGTAAGACAGAAATATGTCAAAGCTGTTAGAGCTTCACAGATTTTTTTAACAGAATAAACATCCTAGGAGTCGAAAGTAAAATTTACTTTGACATCCACAGTACTTTCAAAGAATATATTGAGAATGTAATATCACATTTTTAGCAAAAGGGGTTTTTTATCTGCATTTTTCGTAATTGGGAACAAATTATGCCTACCCATGTATTCTGGAAAAATTTGAAGGTGGAACTGGAGAACTTCCAGCCAACTGTGACTACTCTGTGCAGTACCAGAAATCTGCTAGGCTGCCTTCATAATGTGCAACTTGGCAAGAGAAATTCCATGGGATACATGGATACACTATGGGATATCTATAGAGTGGGATTCTATAGAGTATTCTGGTAACTGCAGGCTGTTAAATCCTTCATCTCTTCTAGGATGGAAGGGTTTGCAACCAGGAATATGTTCCCTGAGGCTATGGATAAAGTCTGTCAGGAAAGTGATGGTGGGGCTTTTGTAATGGAAATCCTGGCTCACCAACTCCCATAATGTCAATAATTATGTAGATAAGGAGAACCAGGCAGATATAAAACCCTTGACAAAGTTCCAGACTAAAAATCAAGAGGAAGCTGAGCTACTGTGAATTGGAGAAAAGTTGCTTGCTTTGTAGGAGATATATTTCTTTTACATAGATAGAAAATTCTTTGAAGAATGTGAAGAAAAGTCCCAGAGATCAAATATTATAAAAAGGAAAAATCAGAGGCTGGGTCACTGGTGGATCAGTTTTGAACCGGTTTTTTTCCAATATCTGTATAAAAAGTCTTTTATACAGATTATTAAGGCATTCCAGGTAGTCAAGTGCCTAATTAATGGCAATAAATAGCAGAGGATCTCAGAGAATGGAACATGGGAGCAAAGAATTGGCACATGAGCTATAGTATAGATGAAAGTAAGGCAACACATGTAAGAAAAATAATCCAAACCATGTCTATGTAATGCTGAACTTGGAACTGACAGTCTCAGCTCTGAAAAATGGTCTGTCAGTTTTCTGAAATAATCTGCTCTGTGTTCAGTGGCAGCAAAAAGAGCCAGCAAATGTTGGGTACCATCAAGAAGGGTATTGAGGATGAGACAGATGGTGTCATTTTTCTGCTATGTAAAGCCTTGGTACACTGATTTCTTGAACACTGCATACAGTTCTGGCCCTGTTACTCAAAGTCTTGTAATTACCAAAAGGGAACATGCCATGTATACAGAGCCAAGAATGCCTCTTCAAGTGTTAACAGTCTAAATGTCCAAATTACCTAATTAATGCAGGACAGCCTCAGTAGCAGCATAAAACTGTTAGACAAAAATCCTTTTCTCTGGTGTAATACTTACTCTTTCAATGAATTTTGGGTGCTAATCTCAAGAGTTTCAGTCTTTGTTTAGAAAAAATGGGGTGGAGAAAGTCTACATCAAGTCATCAGCTTCCTTAGTTCTTCGATGGGAGACGTGATTTTCCTAGGGGTGGTTCTTTGTCCTCTGAATTGATCTCCCTGGGGTAATTTGAATGTGAGGCCTGCTTCTTATCACTGTGGGTCTGGCCATGTGCCTGATAAAGACCAAGAGGGCAGTCCAGAAAGCCATCTTTTCAATCCAGCAATCTGGAAGACCTTTGCTTTCACAGGATGCTGGGAAACAGGCAGCTCTGTTACACACTCATTTAATATGGCTGCAATTACTAAGATTACATCCCAAATATCCTAATCCTTGTTTGAGACAGGAGGACCAAAGCAACATTTATTTTGAGTTATTTAATGAGTAATTTTAGAATTGCTTGAAGGGGATAACTTCTTAATTTAAAGGTATTATGACCCAAATAAGCCTGACCCTTAACTTATATTTTCAGCTGGGTACATATAAGATATATGCCAATCTGATTACTTTTTACTGTACTGTGGAATGCTCTTTTTTTTGGATTTTCTTCCTTTTATTGGGCTAATGAAATTTGGATTGTTTTGCATTATGTAGCAGTGAATCCAAATTTAGATATATTTTCTAAGCTACTAAAAATAAAAGGAGATGGCCTGGAAACTGAAAACAATGTGGAACATCAAAAGACAGTAATGTTGGAGTCTAACATAAGAGCACAAAAATGCCCCAAACTGGTACCTTGATGCCTAGGTAAGTACTATTACCTGTTCTTATTAGGAAATAAAAAGTTAAAAAAGGAGTAAAATGACAAAATACAACCAAATCATATTTAATATGGTTCCAGTTTCATATACTTTCTGTGCCCAGATTCATCACTTTACACTCAAATTCTGCATGCATGTATGAGCTTTTAAACACTATTCCAAGTATATACATAAGCAGTACCTTTAATGCAGGAGTGCAGTAGTCCCTGAGTAATCTGTACAACAGTACATACCTGGGGTAGCTCAGAGAAGATTAGAAAATGGCCTTGATCCTGCAGCTTGCAGTTCTAGGTTGAAAGGATCAAGATCAATGGCACCTTGTTGTAGTGCAACTTCAGCAGCCTCAGAAATGCTATTAAACATCTGTTTCATTTCAGCCCATTTTAAGGGGCCTACTTCACTCCCATCTTGATCACCTTTCTAAAGGGGAAGGGGGAAACCAGTTGGGATTGGCAATATTTATTCAGTGTTTCATGCTGTATTTCACTAATTTGTTCTATAAAACACAAAATTGAACTTGTTCATCAGTAATTGAGATGGATCAAATGACAAGGAAAACAAATTGATCGAGGAATCTGATTCATCACTCTGCTATTGCAGAGGTTACAATGTGCACTTACTCAGCCAGCCAGCCTGTGAGAATATAAAACTTTCAAGGAAAAACCCCAAGGCTGGACAAACAGCAAACAACCTGGTTACTTATTCAATCTTGTCAATGTCTTTCCTTCATCTTTTTTTGAAGATGCAGCAAGCATTCTGTTATAAACAAGTGCTGTATGTAAAATTTTCAGATTGGCAAGATTTGAAATAGACAATGTCATCCTGTCTCAACAACACATTATCAGAATTAATTTATTTAGGCTTGCAAGGACCTCAATCACTCAAAGATATTAGGATGCTCCCAGTTTCATGTGTGAGAAGATTCAACTTTAACATTTTACGAGCATATAAAGTGAAAAAGCTGTGGTCACATTTCTGTTATGAGAAAAAGCCAGACAGACTGTGATAAGGAGATTCAAGCTGTGTGAACTTTTAAAGATAAAATGACACAAACCATATCATGGTGATAAATAGTTAAAATTATACCTTTTATGACAATAACATATTGAATGTGGTCTGTCAACAGTTAGAATTCTTTTGTTGTATGTTTATAAACATATAAACACCCAAATAAAACTTCATTAAATGACTGAAGATAGAGGTAAGGTTTATCAGAGTTCTTCTGCAAGTCAAGCAGTTTCATGAGCACCAGAAATAATGAAGCCCAGTTTCCTATAGATTTGTGTATCAGCCCTGACTGATGAGTTCCTTGCAGCAGACACACATTAAAGAGCTCTGCTGGAGTGGATTGTTTCTAGTCTAAGAGAAAGTAACCTCCTGCCACAAGTTCTCCCTTAGCTGGGCAAATAAGTGAAAACACACATGAATACATGATTATCTGTCTTGTGCCAATTATAGACCCAAAACTTGTAAAATATTAATATCGGCAAGGCCTCTACATTTTTCTGACAGCTTGTTTGAAATAAATTGTGTTGTTTAAGAATCACATGGTGGAGAGTGGATAAAGATAACTGCTTTTCCACACTTGAACATGAATATATTGTAACCAAACCATTAAAAAACATTTCAATACCTTCCTTTGTTTTTCTTTCAACATGTATTTATGCCAGATAAATTAATTAGCAATGTGCACTGTTTTCCTAAGTTTAATGTGCTCCTTTTTTTTCCAGTTAGACAAAAGAAATACATTGGCTGTTCCTGTGGTGTAACCACATGAGATCATTTATGTTTCATTGTATGATATATTTCTCTAAAAATTTGAAATAGATACTCTTACTCATATAAAGAGAAGAATCCAAACTGTTTTATCAGGTGAGATAAGTATGTTCAAAAGTATAAAAAAATTTAAATGCTGTCTGGCACTTACCAATTCTGTTTTTGAAAAACCACCTCTTCAGAGGGTGGTGTTCACCTGTTAGTGGTGGGGAGAAAGTGAAAATATTGTGCAACTTTACATATTTGTGAAAGTACATGATTTTAGCATATGAAAAGGCTGTGTTCATTCTTTATTATCCACATGTTAAAATACAAAGGAAAAAGAATACATTTTTTCTTTACTGCTTGGTAGGGACAAAGAATGTTAATGAAAGAGATGTTTAATCTTACCTTAGAAATTAATTCATTAAACAAAGCAGAAATCCACCATCCAGGAGAATGGATGTCTGAAATCTTTGTACCAAAAGCTCTATTTTCCCATTTTTCCTTAAAATTCTACTAACACTGTCATCTCCTGAGATGATTCTGTGTCTGTCTTGCCCATTCCACACCTCAATTCCTAATACAGATGATTTTGTAGCTGATTTCTGTTTGGCCCTTGTTCAGGCATTCATACCTCAGCTGCACAGATTTCCAGTCACAGTTGCAGCTAAGAATAACTTGATTAAAAGGTGACTGGACACTTGAAGAATTAAAAAATAACATTTATTTGGTTTCTTATATATGTGACAAAAACCAGACTACATTCTATTCACATTCTGTTTCCTTCATAGAGAAAATGGTGATTTTTCCATACTGTACAAAATGCAACACTAATTTGCTGCATGAGAGACACTTTGGAATCTTACAAACAGAAATTCATAGACAAAATAAAAGGTCTATAATTAGTTTCTATTTTTGATCTGTTACATACTTCAGGAATGAGAAAATATCACCCCATCATCAATTTAAGCAATGGCATTGTGTAATTCTACAAATAAAAAAACAAAAAATAGAAGGTACAATATACAGCTTACATAAAATCAATGTATCTTTGACCCCATGTAGGAAAATAGCGATTTTTAAAGGCTCTCTATACCTCCAAAATATTTTTTTTATCTTAAACTACTGGTCAAATTAATGCCGATCTGCAGAGTTTTTATAATGAAGTGAATTTTTTTTCTTTTCCTTGGTGATATTCAATTGTTGAATAGTAATTTGTGATATATTTTCTTGTTTTTCTGGGTTTGATTAATTTATTTTATTCTAGCATGAGGTTTACTGGGAACAATTACATATGAACCAGAGGGTGTGTTTTTAATTTTCATGCTCCAGGCTTGTATAATATTTTCATTATGGCTTATTCTAATTGAATCAGAAGCCATAAATCTACTTTCAAAGGAATCACAGTCTTTGCAGATTGATAATTATAACTATTGTCTGTCAGATTTATCTTAACATCTAAATGACACCATAAAAATGCAAACCAAATCATTTTGTAAGAAGCTTAGCCTTCATGTTTATAGCTCTGAAATGTTCAAAACCTTCCCTCCAACTGAAGAAAACAGTAAAGTTAGGAAAAAAAGCCAATGGGTTTTTAAACACCGTAAAACTCAATTTATTATTCAAGATACAACTGCTACAGATATAAAACAAGTATCACACAGAAAGCAAAATAAACTGTAACATTTTATATTAGCTTTAGCTATAGATTTTATATAAAATGGCTTGAGGTGGATTTTATTATACTCGTTTGCCAGTGTAGTAACCCACTGCACTGTGGGTAATCCCATCTGTCCAAACAGAGGTCAAGCTAACTTTCAGCTTTTTTTTTGCAGAAATTCAATTACAGACTGATTGTCTTGCATAGTTTCATATTCAACAAACCTGTTCATATACAAGCTTTTTTTCCATTCAAATTATTTCTGGAAGACATTTTCCCTCTATTTTTCAAGAGAAAGCATCAAAGGTGAGGATCAGTGAATCCAAACAACCTGTGGAATTCTTCCCATGCCCTGAGGAAATTCTATTTGAATATGAATCGTTAGTGTTAATTAGATGAATAGGCAGATTGTTGAGTATTTTACTTCAGGCTGTTAAACTCTGAATGTGTAAAATTGTTATTTCAGTGCTTTGTTGTCCTCAGAGAAATTGCTTCATGGAATTATCATACTATGTGGGGAGATAGCGGAGTTAATTACAGCTTTCCTGTCTTATATTAATATTCTTTCCATTTCTTCAGTTTACAAATTTTCTGGCTTGGATTTGTTTGGGTTTTTAAATGTCATTAAAAATAGATATTACATTTTTAAGTTAAAAATGGTGGTGGTATACTGCTATAAAAACCTAGGATTGTTTCTAGGATAGGTTTTCTAGGATAGGTTTTAGACATTCAGGATACCTAAGCAAAAATACATGCATAGTATTATTTGACTAAGGTGCTTTTTTTTTTCTGCTTTTCTAACTTTTTGTGAATGAGAGACTGCTCTTGCAAATCTGCAGATAAGAGTGGTCAGGGGAGATAATAAAATGAATGCTCATGTTCAGCAAGCGATGATTCCTTTTGCCAGAATTGCTGATTGGTCATTTACATAAAGCAAGGAATTGCAGCACAGAAATTCCTGAGTTGTACCCTAGCAAACACCCACATTTCTTTCACACAGCCACACTTGCCATTCCAGCACTGGCTCAAGGGATGGTAGCTTGGAAGTCACTGCTTCAGTGTGGAAGGGAACTCAGTTTGTATGGGAGAGAGAAAGGCTGCGTCTTCCCACTTTTGCGTCACACAACCAGGAACAGGAGCTGACCTTGGCAATGTTGACAGGGGTAAAGAAGGATAATTCTGCTAGTCCCCTGAGAACCAGAGGGAATGTCTGTCTAGTGCTCTATTAGGCATAAGACTGCCCTTATGTATCATTTCTCTTTTCACTTTACCAGAACACAAACCCTGACAGTACCGAGAAGGTGAACACCAGTTAGTCTCATCTATTTTGCATCAAGAGATATTGCTACTGACAGGAAAAGGAAATAAAAGTTAGATGGGGAAAAAGCAAAAACACTGCTGAACAAACCAAGCATGACACTTCAGATCATAAATTGAGCAGTAAGTATGATCCTATTTCTATGACTTTTTCCAAAGCAACATTTTCCCCTTCTTGAATAATCTAAAATATTCCAATAGACTCACTACTGTTGAAACAACCATGAAGCACATTTTTAGTATGGTGGAACCATGACCATGAGCAACTATTATGGGGAAAGCTTTTGCACTTTTATTTGGGAAAACAACACAACTGAGTGCATTCCTGAAGTGCCTGTATGCTCACAGATGAAACATAGGGAAGAGATGGTATGGAGTTGGGCTGCAGGCCATGGGATGCACCTGTAGAAGCACAGAGAAGCACATGGCAGCACAGAGAGGCTTGTGTCCACCAGAACATGGGGGAAGGAGGTGTCCCACCACAGAAGAGGAGCCTGCTGGAAGCTGACAGATGGTTGAACAGCACATGATCACTCCATAAAAGGACATTTAGAAAGCATCAGCATTGCTGATGTGGCAACATGGGATAGGTCATGTAGTGAGAATTACCATGTAAGGAAATACTGTGCCTTGAAAAGTGTATAAAACAGTTTGGTTCTTTTAAATAAACAATTCAGATTCCCTGTCAGTCTGGGTCTGTGTCAAGGTCACTCACAAAAACACAAGAAACTCACAAGAAAAGTTAGAAGAAAAACACATGGAACTCACAAGAAAAGTTAGAAGTCAGTGAAAACTTCAGGATCATAATCCCCTTGGTTTCACAGAGACATAGTGGGTTAGGCAACACAATTAGGGTTGTGCCGTGGATGGATACAAATTGTTTAGAAAGGTAGGCAGGGAGGGCAAGTTGCAAGTGAAAGAGGAGCAAGATCACAGAGAATTCTGCCTTGGGATGGGTGACAAGACATTTGAGAGGTCAGATCAACGTGGGTGATGCCATGGTGGCTCTTTGCTACAAACTGCCTGTTATGCTCTGATTAGTGAGAGATACCTCAGCCTGAATTAAGGTGCAAATGAAAACATATACCAAAGTCAATAATATAGATTTTATTTAACAGTAAATGTGAGGTAGAGAGATTGAAAGCAGTTAGAAGAGCTGGGGGAGGGAAAGAGGAGACAGAGCGGGAGAGATCAAGCAAAAAATCACCACCTGTGGATCCAGTGGCTTCACATTGGTCCTTCTTCACCCAGGGCTTCTCAATGGTGAGGGTCCCAGAGTCTTCTTTCTGAGGTTACCTCCTTTATACAGCCCAAACCTGGGTATCCACAGGGCAGTCGCAGAAGCATTTCCCATAATTTGGGGTGATATGCATGAGTTCCTTCCTTTCCCACAGTTTGCCACAGAAGGATTTTTTTTCAGATATATTAAGCAGGATATGGTAAACCAGGTCTCACCTTACCAGTCTTGGAATTAGCACCTTCCTGTTGCAATTTCTAATCTCAAGCTCCCACTGTCATGGTTGATCTTGTGGCAAGTTCCTTCTGTGGCTTTGACAGTGTTTTGCAACATGCAACTGTACTCTTTACATCCTTACCCTGCCCGTTCAGGGGGAAGCAACAGATGAGGTCTCTTCAGATACCAGGAAGAAGCCAAATATGTGCAGGCTTTTCACCACATAGGTGATTTGAATCACTCTGACATCTACTGGAGGAGCAACACAAAAATAAACAAGGACATTATGAGGTTTTGGGAGCACATTAAGAAGAACTTCCTGACAGAGCAGTTAGCAAGGGAAGCTGGGCCTCATGCTTACAAAAATAAGGAGGGCTTGTTGGGGCTGTGAAGGTCAAAGGCAGCTATGATGGCAATTACCATGAGGTGTAGGAATGAAAGATCTTGAAAGCAGGGAGCAAGGCTAAAAGCAAGATCATATCCCTGGACTTCATGAGACAACTTTGGTCTCTTCCATGATCTGCTTGAAAAAGCCCCATCAAATAAAGCCCTAGACTGAATAGGAGCCAAAGAAAACTGCTTTATATTCTGGGATAATTTCTTTCTAGCTCAAGAATTGTTCATTCCAAAACACAAGAAATGCAAAAATGCCAGGAGGCCTGCATGTATGAAGAACCAGCTCCAGGCAATTTTAATAGGTGAGAAGGAGGCATACAGAGTACGGAAAGCAGGGACAGCAACCTGTAATGCACTGTCCAAGCATGCAAAGACACAATTAGGAAGCCAAAGTTCACCTGGGATTGAATCTGGTGGGGAGGTCAAAGGCAGAGGAAGAACTTGTATAAGCACTTAGGTAACAAAAGGAAGACTAGGGAAAATGTGAACCCACTGCTCTAGGCCAGAGAGCTGGGGATGGAGGCATGGAAAAGGCTGTGACACTGAATTACTTCTTCACATCAGCCTTTTCTTGCTGGATCAGCCTTCAAAAATCCCAGGCCAGAGGGAAAGTCTGGAGCAAGGAAAATGTACTATTTGTTTAAGACAATCATGTCAGGAAATACTTAAGAGCACTAGACACCTGCATTAACACGGGGTAGGACTAGATGGTGCCATGCTCAGCTTATAAAGCTAGGGGAAGAATATGAAAGGGGGGGGGGACACACTTGGAGTGATGATATTTGTTTTCCCAAATCATTGTTACCTGTGATGGAGCCCTGCTCTCCTGGAGGTGGCAGAGCACCTGCCTGCCCATAGAAAGCAGTAAAGTAATTCCTTGTTCTGCTTTGCATGAATATGTAGCTTTTGTTTTTTCTATTAAATTACCTTTTTGTCAACCTATGAGTATTCTCACATTTACCTTTCCAGTTTTCTTTCCCATCCCACCAGGGCGAACGCGAATGAATGAATGTGTGGGGTTAGTTATCTTATCAGGTTAAGCTGTGACACTTTCCTATTTAAAGCACCATCTCTGCTGGATGTCCAACTACATACATTCTGTAGTTATAAGTATACTTTAACTAACAAAGTGAAACCCCAAAGTTTTGTAGTACTGTGCAAAAGTTTAAAGGGTTTCTGATCACAGTCACAGAAGAAAACAATGAAATAATGGAAATAAATTGAAATAATGGAGGACATTGACATATGTTTCTGATTAATAAAATATGGCACACAAAATAAGTAGGTGATAACAAACCAGTAGAGAGACAAAAGCAAATTAGCACTATTTCTGCACTGGTTTTGTCATGAAACTGTTCAAGAAGGCACATAGGATAAGGGGGAAAAATGGGATTATGTTTCCCATAATACGGGACAACATCAGGTCAAATCCCTGAAAAGGAGTTATATTCTTATAGTTACTTGCATAGAAGTAGAAACCATTTCGTGTGCAACAATAGATAACATTTATGAGTTAATATCCTGATTTTTTGAGGGAAGTAAAAAATATTTCTGAAGTTCCCTTTGATTTTATCACAATTTAATCGACATTGTTTGGTTTGGTTTGGTTTCATTCTGTTTAGGATTGCAAACATTAAAAAAATGAATATTTTTTAATATTGCATTGGTTTTCCACAGCCTGGTTTTTGGTAGCGGGGGGCCACAGAGGTGGCATCTGAGAAGCTGCTAGAATGTCCAGCAGAGCCAACCCCTCATGGCTCTGAAGAGGGACATGCCACTGGCCAAGGCTCAGTTAGAGAGGTTAGTAACACCTCTGTGATGACATATTTAGGAAGAAAATCAAAACAAGGTGGGCACAAGTTTATTTCTCTAGTCAGAGAGGAGGAGGAGGTGAGGACATGGGAGGGAAAATAACATAGAGACACCAAGGTCGGTGGAGAAGGAGGGGAGGAGGTGCTCCAGGTGCCAGAGCCGAGACTCCTCTGCAGGCCATGGTGAGGACCATGGTGAAGCAGCTGTGCCCCTGTAGCCCATGGGGATCCATGGGGGATGCAGAGATCCACCCACAGCCCATGGAGGAAGTGCCCACGCTGGAGCAGATGGATACCTGAAGGAGGCTCTGATCCAGTGAGAGATGTGGTGGAGAGAGGGGGCCCCTGCTTCCAGGCTGGAGCAGCCTGTCCTTGGAGGACTGCACCCTGTGGAAGAGTGACCCACACTGCAGCAGTTTTAGGGTGACTGTGTCGGGGAACAACTCACATTACAGCAATTTTGGGAGGACTGCTGCTCGTGAGAGTGGACCCATGCCAGGGAAGTTCACAGAGAACTGTCCCCTGTGGGAGGGACACCATGGCACAGCAGGAGAAGAACTCCTCTCCTCAAGCAGTGGAAGAAAATCCTCAGGTGAGGAACTGACCAAAATCCCCATGCCCTGTCCCACTGCACTGTTGGTGGGAATGAGGAGGTGTTGGGGGAAAAAAGTGTTTTAAGGGTTCATTTTTCTGCTCATTATCCTCTTCTGACTCTGTAAATATTAAATGCACTTTTTACCTTTAAGTTGAGCCTGTTTTGCCCTTGGAGTGTTTTCTCTCAGTCCTTATCTTAACCCATGAAACCTTTGTTAATTTTTTTCCCTCTGTCCAGCTGTGGCGGGAAGGGTGAGTGATTGGCTATCGTGGGTGCCTGGCATTTGGCCAGTGTCAAACCACAACAAATGTCTACCAGAAACCTTACGATAATTGTATGATGACCAAAAGGTATTTGGCTTACCTGTTTTTCAGTGCTACAATCCATCCTGTAGCATATAAACTTACTAACATATAATTTTAGATAGAAAAATAACCTGTTAAAACTATGTAGGTTTTGGACTTTGAAGTTTCTTTCAAGAATGCATCTGGACCAACTGTTTTACTCCCTGCTATGTCTTTAAAATCATTAATTATTTCTTCTATAGTTATTATGTTGGTGTTTTAAACATCACATTGTTCTGACTTCAATTTAGCTAATTTTAGATTTTAAGCTGTTCCTGTGCTTAATTGCTATTAAGAAGCTGATAGCTATGTAATGATTTAAATTAGGAAATGAATTCAAATTATTTTCCTTTATATTTTCTAAAATAATGTCACTAAATGTTTTAACTGCATTTTTCCCAATTTCCAGCATCAAAATATACACTTTTATTTATTCCATAATGCTCATAGTAATAGATGCAGCTCAATTCTCCATTGTTCCTTATATGTCGTGTATATTGATTTACTTTCCCAATTCTACAGTATTTTAAATAATGTTCTTCACCTATTGTTTTTAATAGTGTTTCTATAAATTCTGAATTTTATTTTGAGAAAAAGGATATGATGTGATGTGTTTGTAGAGGTATAAACTTGTCTTTGGATGTTCTTTATATTTGAGAATAATTACAAAAATTTCTGTAAATCAATGTTTTGTATGTAAAAGCTGAAAAATAGAACTTGTGCGGGAGTGCAAGCAGCATTTTCAATCAACATCTGGTGCATGAACTTTCAAAATGGACTGAAACCTAATTTAATGTGAGAATATGAGAAAAAAGTGATAACTAAAAGTCTCTCTAGCTATGACTTCTCCCAAATTTAATGTTAGAAACATCCTCTATGTTATTCTTCACCTACCTGCTCACCAGTTATAATTAATTTGTTGAAATAGAACAATTTTAGTGACTTTTTTCCTTCAAGAAAGCTTGAACATTCCGAATCATCATGTTGCATGTCTGCTTTTAAAAATATTTTAGATTTTTTTTTGTCAGAAATAAGTATATTACCATGGCCCTAAAGGTAATTTGGACTGTCATTATGCAAGAATTATAGAGAAATGCATTTGAACACTTTTGGCAGGCAATTGGAGTGATCTGAAACAGTGATGTACTGACAAATACATTGTCATTACTGCTGTCTGTGATGCTGATAGTGACAGTTGCAGACAGATTGCTGTAATGACAAGAAGAAATATTTCTGTCTTCCACAACTACTATCTAACTCTGACGTCAATCAAATCTTACACAGAAGAACTAGAGCAATGCTGCAAAACTGGTATCAAACTCAATGTCTTGAGAGGCACAGGCTCAGTTTCCTGAGGGGAGCTTCTTCCATGAAAATACTGCTGTTTTCCAATGGGCCATGACAGTTCACTTTGCTTAGGGGAGCAAGCAACTTGTTTCTACACAGCTCTCTTTGCAGAGATGAACTTTCCCCGAAACATTTTAAAAAGGGTTATCAGCAAAAAACCTATAGGATCATCAAACCTCAGTGAAAGTTTGAGACAGAACAATTTACCCAATGAGGAGACTATCCTTGCTACCTTTAGTTTATGAACACTAAAACATTTCAATAGAAAATGCTGCTTTAAGCAATAAAATAAGCATAAATCATCCAAGGTAAATATATTGACTACAGAAAATTGTGCTAGAAAATAATAATAGTCTTTAAAAAATCCAGAGTTTAACTCTTTGTGAATTCAGAAAAAGATCTTAAAAATATATAGTTCTTATTTTACTTGTCCAATAGTATGCCAAAAAAAGGATATTAGGCTATATTTGTTATTCATTAAAATATTTTTCCCAAAACATTAATTTTAGACAAATGATGCAAGAAAATCATCAAATGATAAAAATAATTCTTCTAGATACACTTATATGAAAGTTTTGGTGAAGTGGTTATATGGACAGTCGAGAGAAGATTTTTATATTTAAACCAGAGGAAACTGATTGGACTTGACAACACTTGATACTGTGGGTGTGTGTAGAGGGTGCTCAGAACCTAAATGATACTACCAGCCTAGAGAGTCAATATGCTGATTGGCCTACTTTCAGCTATCCTTGCTGCCACATGGCCTTGAATTACCAAAACAAAAATTAAAAAAACAAAATAATAACAAAATAAATAACAAAATTTACCTTGCAACTATGCAATTTTCTGTCCTTTCTTTCCTTATATAGTTTGGAGAAATGTTAATGATAGTTGTGATTTGTTCTCCTGGCATTTAACAGTTTAACCACTGGCTAGTGGGAAGAAAAAGCTGTGGACAATGCATTTGTAGTCTAAAGTTCTTATTAAATGATAAGCTAAAGACTTCTCTAAAGCTAGACAAGATAAAATTCTCCTTGATGAAGAGTGTGGAACATTTTGCAGAGCAAGCTGAGGCACTGAACCACAAAAATGGGGGTACTTGTTTTGGCTGGGAGAACTTTCCTAGTTCTCAGAAACAATTTGAATAAGAGGGTTTTCAGCACCCAGCTAAGTAACAGTGACAGGAACCAGCCTTGACAGTAGCAAAAAATAGCATGTGCTATTCCTGATAAACTGTGTGTTGTCACATATTTTGGCATGCTCAGAGGAGAAGAGCAGATGCATAACCCATGCAACCCTAACTTGGTCTCAAACTCTGAGTCAGTTATTTCAGTATTTTCTTCTCTTAGAGACATAGTGGTATAAATTTTAATTATATGTGGTTTTAATTTAACTACATAGTGGTTAAATTCAGTGGGTCTTAGACACATTCTGAATTGTTTTTCTACATTAGGGCTTTAGATTAATTGTATGAAGAAAAGAGAAAAACAAAAATCTTCACAATCCATTGATATTGATCCTCCTGCCCTACATGGGACTGCATTGTAGAAAAGACAAAATCCAACTTAAAGGTTCAGAAAAATAAATGTTATTTTAAAATATATATATACTTTCTACAAGACTAAGAATATTTTCTGAATACCTTCATTCTCTGCTAACTTTTTAATTTCTTATAGTAGTCATTAGAAGGGATAGATGGAGGTTTATTTACAGTTCTTTATAGAATTAACTATAGAGACATTTCATGAAAAGCTGGTGAAGTCAATTATAAGGGACTTCAGTGGGACAGTTATTATCCATTTCATATCCTGCATGTACATGCTGATGTAGATGTAAACAAAAACATTAGAGCAAAACCACCCTTCCTGATAAGCAAATTAGATTTGCTGGAAATGACATACTACAAATGAAAATGTTATTAAAGTTGGACGATTGGATTTTTGTCTTTTTCCTTGAAATGAAATATTAAAAAATATTTTAGAAAAAATGTTTTAGAAATGAAAAAAGTTGATTCTTCTAAGTAATGGGCCTGACTTTGGGTTTTTCCTATAGATTAGCCCTGTATCTCAATTCCATGTCAGATGTCCTAACTATAAAATTAACAAGACATTAGAAATAAAAAATTCCCTACAGAGTGGGCAGCAGAAAGCAAAAAAGAAGTGCACGGCTCTGCAACCCAGTAGTTACACTCCTGTGAATGATCATACACCTGAATCCAAAAATGGCTTTTATTCTGTGACTTATTGATGCAAAGTATATAAATAACCATTATTCTATCTAACCCTCTGTAACTTAGTTTCCACATATGAAATGAAGATATTTAGTGCTTCCAAGTGTTATATAGTTGTTTTGAAAATAAACTATAAACTATGAACACTTGTCTAAATTAATACAGTTTCTTCATATTAAGCTGCAACATTACACTCAAGGCTGTCAAACCCCATTTTCACAGTGTTGAATAAACCATATTCTTCATTGACTACTCTAAGAAATACATGATAAATGTCACAGGAAGGGCAGGGTAAATAAATAAATATCTAAAAGGAAGCCTTGCATAGGTTTTCCTATAAACTTCCTTATTCTAAACATCTTAGAATGATAAATACATTTTCCCAGATTATCTGCAAAGGCATATTCAGACCACTATCTTAACTCTCCTGTGATGAAGCTGTTCACAAACCTTTCATAGTGATGCATGTAAGAACTATAAAAACCTACTTTCCTTACAACAGCATTATCAGATTTACCCTACGTACAGTACTTTGTTTTAATTGAACTTTGAAAAGGTTATAGTCTGCTTGTTTTAGGACTTTGCATGACATTTTGAAGACAAATGCATGGCACATTGACAAATAACATGTAATAACCATTGAAAATTGACTCATCATGTGGATATAGAATCAACATGAGTTGTAGCGCACCAACTTGCTCACCAACTTACTGAGGTTAAACTACTTAGCAGCATGGAAAATTTTGAATATATCATCCTGTCAGGGTGCAGAAGTGGTGAGCAGAACTTTAGACGAACAGCTCAATCTTGACTCTGATGAAGACAGGCTTTCTCTTCTGCAGCATAAAGCATCCTCAGGCCAGGCTTGTTTAACCTCACTTTCACCATGCAGAGAAGTGCTGAACATGCCTCAACAAACTATTTCAAATATATCATGTCTGCAGACACCACAGCTGTTCCTATACCAGCTCATTTCCTGTGTGTCTCTCTGATGGAAAACTGTGGCTATGTGTCATGGTGCCTTAGAAATTACCCATCACTCTGAGAACACTTCCTTCTCAGCTTTAGAGGGAAATCTCTCAAGTATTTAGGATACAATAGATATGTACAGAGACGAGTATGCTGTAAAGAACTCTGAAATTCTCTGTGATGTAAGCACATTTGTGTAGAGAAAGTGCATGAAAATAATAATTAATATACTGTTTCAGCACTGCAGGGGAATGTGGTTTGTACAGTCAGTTTGTACGAACCACAGAATGTGGTTTGTATAGTCATATAGTCATTAAAGCTGGAAAAGATGTCCAAGATCATTGAATCCCACCTTTGACCAAACACCAACTTGTCAACCAGACCATGGCACTAAGTGCAACACCCCGTCATTTCTTGAACATCTGCAGAGATGGTGGTTCCACCACTTCCCTGGGCAGTGCTGTTACAATGCTTAACAACCCTTTCAGGGAAGAAATTCCCCCTCATGTCCAACATGGACTCCTCTGGTGCAATTTGAGTCTGTGTCCTTTTGTCTGGTCATTGGTTACCTGGGAGAAGAGCCTGACCCCCACCTGGTTACACCCTTCTTTCAGGGAATTGTAGAGAGTGAGACGGTTCCCCCTGAGCCTCCTTTTCTCCAGACTGACCCCACACAGCTCCCTCATCTCTGCTCTTCATCAGATTTGTGCTCCAGACCCTTCCCCAGCTCCATTGTCCTTCTCTGGACACGTTCCAGCCCCTCAATGTCTTTCCTTAATTGAGGTGCTCAAAACAGGACACAGGATTTGAGGTGTGGCCTCACTGGTGCCCAGTACAAGGGGACAATCACTGCCCTGGTCCTGCTGCCACACTATTCCTGATACAGGCCAGGTGCCATTGCCCTCCTTGTCCACCTTGGCACTGCTGGCTCATGTTTAGCTGCTGTTGATGAGCACCACCTGATCCTTTTCCACTGGGCCTCTTTCCAGCCAAAATAGAGCCCTCTAACCAGGGATGACCTGTAGGCACCTGAGAAAACAATTGCAATGAAATTAATTTGAAACACACAAGATAGTCATCCACTTCTTAAAGGAATATATATCAGCTACAAATATACAAAAAGCACCCCTTGACACCAATCTCCTTTGGTCCAGCTAAATCTTATCTTAACATGGGTGGATTCAAAAGAGAAATGATACAGGAAGACTGTCGTGTTCCACTGTGGGGAATCACAAGGAGTTATTTTAAAAATTGATTGCCGAGGAAGAAATTAGTTCAAACAAGACAACATTGTATGAGAACTGATTATTGGTAAAAAAAAAAAAAAAAGAAAAAACACAACAAAAAAAAGGAGTTGCCCTACTAAAGAGGACTAGAAAAGACAGAAAAGGAGGAAGGATAATGGAGAAGGATGGGAAAAGAGAGAGAGGAGGAAGGAACACAGAGAGAAAAAGCAGGCATTAGCACCAGAGGGCTGGGGAGTGATGTCAACATCCACACAGTGGGGGTAATGTGCACACTACCTGCTGAGGAGCCTGTGCAGCTCTTGGAGAGCTCCACAAGCACAGCTCCCACGGCGATGGGTGGCCAGACATGAGGTGAGTGAGTGGGCACTCAGGCAGGAGATCCAGAACCTTGGACAGGGAATCGTGGTGATGGGCTGGATCAGCGGGCTAAGCGGGGTTAGAGGCAAGTGGCTCAGGCAGGAACACAGGGACAAAGCAGGCAGGTCATCAGGGAGGAACACAGGGAGGCAGGACAGATGAAGGGCAGCCAGTGTCTAGCCAAGCACCCAGAGAGAGAAAGAGAGAGGAGTGAGCAAAGGCAAGCAAGGGCCAGCAAGGGCAGAAGAGTCAAAAGGTTTCACTGTAGGACACAAAACAAATGATGTGGCAGCAGCTCTTTCCAAGACAAGAAAGGGCTGTTTATTAAAATCTGACTCCAATTTATATATTTCTGAAGTGCCAGTGTCATTGGAGGGTGATAGTGGCACCTCCTCAATGCCACTGGGCAACCCAACTGTCCATCAAGTTGCTCGTCCCCCATAAAAGAATGAAAACAATAAGTTATTTACATAAAGTGTGTGAGAAAGTTCTGTACAAGAATGTAAACATCAGAAGGCTTTAGAAAAACTTGAAAAAATCAGGGTGACAAAAATGGCTGGAGCCAGGGCAAAAAAGGCAAAAGCAGGCTAAGGCCAGGGCAAGAAGCAGACCTCAGCAGGCTGGAGCTACAGCAAAAACACAAAGACACAAAGAGTGAAAAGGCCTCCAGATTCAAAAAGCCCCAAAAAGACAACTCTGAAAAAGCCCAAGACAAAAAGCTTAAAGCCAAAATGCCCAAAGCCAAAAAGCTCAACTGGCTAGCTGAAGCAAGAAACGCAAGACCCAAAAGCCCCAGAGCTTGTGTTGCAGTTACTTTTGGAGTAACTGGCTCCTTCCAAAGTCTGCCTGCTGACAGGAGACCATTGGCCCAGTCCAGCCTTGCACTGCAGTCCATTGCTGTACAACTTTCACCATCTGGTTGGAGAAACCTCTCTGGGCAGTACAGTGTCCTTGGTGGTCTCCTGCTGACTGCCCAGCCCATGTGAGGTGTGGAATGGTTACCAGGCAAAGTCCCCCCAGAGACAAGGCTTATCCTCCATCTCTTCTCCTGGGAGCCTCCAGCAAGTGGCACATGTGCACCCCCTCCCCCACACACCTCTGACAGCCAGTATTGAGACAAAAATCAAAACGAAATTGGCTCCTCACCAAGACTAATCCATTTCACAATTTCTTCAGACATTACAGTGTGTTCTTAGCTGCAAGAGGAAATTTTGTTGCCATAAGCATGTCTTGATATCTCTGCAGAGAACATCTGTAAATCAGAAGAGTTTTTGATCTTCAAAGGCAGGCAGTTTCATCCTACCTCCACATTCTGTGAGTTCCTGACCATCAGGTTGAAGCAATGAAGTAATGACTAAATGAAATGGTTTGGGTTTTTTCAAAATTAAAAAGTTAAACAGACAAACACAACAACAATAGGAAACAAACAAACAAACAAACAAAACACCACACCAAAAAAAAACCCCGAACAATATACCAGAATGAAAATAGAACAACTGGTGAGGAAATAACCACTCTCCTCATTTTAGGGGCAACCACACATATCCCTTTAACATCTCCAGTGATGCAACAAACTTGAAAAACAACAAGTTTGAAGTGCTCTGTTAATATTTCCCTTTAAATTAACAGATTGTTCTGTTAATCTGCTCTGTATGTCTCACAATATTCCAGTCATTTTTTATCTGCAAATTGTTACCTAACATCTCAAAAGAAATAAAATATGTGCAAAAGAAACTTCAACTGGTGGGGGGGGGGGGGGGGGGGNGAGGAGGTAAACTTTCATTCATGCAGCTTCAATATTACCAATGTAGGCATAAAAGTGATAGCATGAATTAATGGAAGTAGAATTTTGGCTAAGAACATAGAGAGCACCAAAAAACAGTTAATGTAACTGGAAGCATACTGTTCTATCATGAAAGTTATTACAGTATTTGCCTTTCACTAGCCCCTTAAGATACCTTTTTTTATCCTTTTCATCCTCAGAAGACAGCATTCCAGAAAATTCAGCCAGGTGCTGTGCAAAATTCTTTCAAAATATTTAGCTGATAAGAAGATTTAGAAAGCAAACTCTAGTGTGGATTCAAAATCTTTAATGTCAGTAGTTATGTGTACGTGCTCCATTTTTTAGGAATGAAGTTTAGATTAAAATATGTTTGACCCTAGATAAAACTCTCGGAGCAAGAATTCTGGATCATTAATAAGACAGATTTACACTTGCAAATGTTATTTATAAAATACTTAACTGTTATTTACATAGTACATACATGTCCCAGGAGATATAATTAATGATAAATTCAACTTTCACTATCTGGATAATTCAGTTTTTTACTTTTACCCTCTTCTTATCATCAACCTCAAACGTGCTTTGAAATAAATAAATGGGGGTCAACCTGTAATTTCTGAGTAAATTTTAAATGAGATTGTGAAGCTGCAAGGATGAATGTGTAAATTGCTCTTCCAGCTTCCCCTCAACAAAAATGTAAAAGTAGAGATTCAATATTTTCCATTAGTTAAAAGTTTTACATCTTTTCAAATGTTTGTACTCCTTAAAGTATTTTATAACAAGATATATCAACATACTGTTGATAATTGCAAGTATTTTTTTTTTCATTTATTCCACAGATCAAAGATATTGCCAAGTCTAATTAGGTGAAGTCATATCAGCTTTGATAGTTGTGGCCCAGTAAATATGATTGCATTTGCTACTGCTGGGGGAAGGTGTTGGACTGTTTCAGATCCCAGGGGATGGCTGAGAAACCTATTGCCTGAGCAAGGCTTATCTGGATTCACCAGGGCACCCCAAATTAGGGCTGGTCTCCAATAACGATGCACAGCAAAATGGAACTTTGCTGCTGAACCTATAGGAGGTTAAATATCAATTATTCATCATTGTTATATGTTCTGGTTTGAGAAGCAAGACCAGCGGGACACCCTAAGTCAGAAATACAGTTTATTAGAAAAAGGGAAAATAAAACAAAAAGGAAAAAAAATACATGCAATAAGAAAATCACTGACAAAGTCAGAATACAACTTAACACCCTGTTGGTCAGGGTGTTTGCAGCAGTCTGCTTGCAATGGTGGCTGCAGTGCTCCTGGAGTATCAGCTATGGCTCTGTTGAAGCAGTGGTCCTGGAGAAAGAAGTCCAACGATGGATGGGCCTGCTCTTCTCTGGCAGTCCAGTGGAGAAGGCTGACTGGTATTCCAGTCCTCAGGTTTTTTATCCAGGTAGACAGATTTGGCTCCTCCCCCTGGCTGTAGCATTTCCCAATGGGTTTAAAGAAGCTTATCAGTGGTATTCAAATGCTATTAGCAGAAAAACTTATCCCTGGTCGAGGAAGAGATAAGGAAAATTGCTCTTTGATGGTTTCTTATCAGCTGGCTTATCAACAGAAGATCCCCCATCCCAGTTCTAAGGGATGGTAATAGAATACACTTGGTTGCATCTTGCACTGCAACCCATGACATTATACAAAGGATTTAAGTGCCTGATATTTTCTAGTCTTCTCCAGAATGGGACCTGGACAAGATTGAGCAGTGGCCCATGGGAGTCTCATGAGGTTTAACACAACTAAATCCAAGGTGCTGTACCTGGGTCAGGGCAACCCCTGGCATCAGTCCAGGCTGGGGGATGAACAGACCCAGAGCAGCCCTACAAGAAGGACTTGGGGGTACTGGTGGGTGAGAGGTTGGATATACTCTGGCCGTGTGCTCTGGGAGCCCAGAACCCCCCGTGTGCTGGGCTCATCCAAAGCCCCGTGGGCAGCAGGGCAGGGAGGGGATTCTGCCCCTCTGCTCTGCTGAGACCCCACCTGCAGGGCTGCATCCAGCTCTGGGCTCCCAGCACAGGAAGGACAGGGACCTGCTGGAGCCAGGCCAGAGGAGGCACCAAGGTGATCAGAGGGATGGAGCCTTTCCTCTGCTATAAGGAAAGGCTGAGAAAATTTGGATTGTTCAGCCTAGAAAAGGAAAGGTTTTGGGGTGACCTAATTGCATCCTTCCAGTACATGAATAGAGCCCACAATTTACAAGGACCTAGAGTGACAGGATAACAGGGAATGGCTTCAAACTGAAAGACAGCAGGTTTCAATTAGACATTAGAAAAAAATCTTCCCTGTGAGGGTTGTGAGGCACTGGAAAAAGGTTTCCTAGAAGCTGTGGCTGCCCCATCCCTGAAAGAGTTCAAGGCCAGGCTGGATGGGGCTCTGAGCAGTCTGTCTAGTGGAAGTTACCTCTGCCAATGGCATGGGGGTTGGAATATGATGATTCTCGAGGTCTTTCCAATTCAGGCCATTCTATGATTCTATGATAGTAGTTTTAAAATCTGTTTTTTCAGAATATCTGTCAGTTAAAACTCCCATAGCAATTAGTTAAACTGATAAACCCCTGTCATGCCATGCTTTTTAAGGGCTTTGATCTACTGCTTTTACATAACACATTAAACATAAATAAGCTCCTACTCAATGTATACTAACAATACTACTTCATTTAAAATTCCTCATAATATTCTCTACTTTTGACACCATCTATCCATCACATCAGTTATGTTGCATAATATTTACATTACATTGTGTAAATTGGTTTACTGTGAAATACTTTTTAATTAATTTCTTTCTCACTCACTTTTGTATGTATTTCTCAATTTTCCTAAAATTATGTAACCTGAAGCTGACAAGTTTAACTCAATTTATAAAACTGTCAAACTAAATTCCCACATTCGCATAGGTTTCTCAGGGTTTTACTGGTTTTTTTTTTCACAACACCCATTTACTAGTTATGAATGTTAATAGCATAAAGTAATACTGAGAAATCTAACATGTATACAAATATAAAATATATTTTTAGCAGAAAAAAGGCTACCTTTATCCATGAAAATACTTCAGGGGAACAGTCCTATATGTCACATGAAAATATATTTGTTTAATAAAACTATCATATTAATTAACTAGCTATCCTCATTATCAAGCTTCTGTGAAAAGTTGTAAAGTTATTTCAATTTTAAAATATCCTGTCAAAAAAAGAAGAAAGGGTAGGAAAGGGTATTGATTTGTAAGAAGAAGAATGTTAGAACTGCTTGACAAATTTGATTTGTCAACCCTTTAATTGGTAGTTATATCCATAACTGCTTTTATTTGATGAGACTTACTCAAGGAAAATTCCTGAAGATTCTGTATGAGGATAGATTTAGTGAATTATGTCAGTAAAATTGCAGTTCAAATCTGAGATAATACAAAAAAAAATTTAGGCTTACTTGAAGTTTTCACCAATCAACATGTTTACTGATATATAACATGTTAGATAACTTTTCCCAACACTTTTCTAAATCAAGGAGCTGAATCTATCTCATAATTAAAAATCTAAATTCTGTGTATTTCTTTTTGACTGTTTGCAATACTTCCACTTGCTATTAAGTAAGACAAAGCCCTGCAATACTTCATATTAAAATATGGAAACAAAATAGACAAAAATTTGGGAAATAAAACAACAGCTTTTATATTTTTTGATTAATTAGATCTGCTCTTGCAGATATGCACAGACAGACTGACACACAGATTCATATCTTTCTCCTGCAGTTCAGCTTTGTGGAATTTTTTAGCAGTGATGCACTGTGAAATATACTCCAAGGAGACACCCTTAGCATGTGTGTCAAACACACCATCTCAAAAAGAGTTACAAAATCAGAATCCAATCTGCCTAGAATACTTGAGAATTATTCTTGTGAGGTGATTTTTTGTGAGATATGAAGAAAAAGTGACTTGTGCAGCAGATGCTCGTCTCCGCTTTCTTCTTGAATTTGGCCTTCTCATCTTCACCACTCATAACATTCATCATGAGGCCTCCTGGCCTCAAATGAACAACAATGGTTTGTTGTTCTCCCCAGACAACAGTTAGGATGCCAAGGAAATAAATAATCCTTTAGTCAAAGTAATGGCAGTGTTAGAGGAATCAAACTGGCACAGACCAAAGTGCTTTACAGTGAAAAGAAGCCAAAAGTTGAGTTTTACAAATTTCCTAAGGCTGTAGATCAGAAGATATTCTGATCTGCATCCTGCCATGAATGGGGACAACTTTAACTAGATCAGGTTGTTCAAAGCTCCATCCAGCCTGGTTTTAAACACTTACTGGGATGGGGCATCCACAGCATCTCTGGGCAGCCTGTTCCATTGCCTCATTACCCTCACCCTAAAAAATTTATCCCTAATGTTCAATCTTAATTTACCCTCTTACAAGTTTGAAAACATTAACACTTATCACTACAGTCCTGGTAAAAAGTCTCTTTCCATCTTTCTTATAATCCCTGCTTTAAATAGTGAAAGGCCACAACAAGGTCTCCCCAAAGCCTTTTCTTCTCCAGCCTAAATAAATCCAACTTTTCCAGCATTTTTTTAGAGGAGATATGTTCCTGCACTCTAACCTGTTTTATATCCATCTTCTCAACCCACTGTAATATGACCAAGTCTTCTTTCTTGTGCTGGGGATCCAGAGCTGGACTTCAGGTGGTATCTTATGAGAGCAGAGAGAGAGAATCACCTCTCTCAACCAGCTGGCCAAATTTTTTTTTCATGCAGGTCAGGATACAGATGACATTCTGAGATGCAACTACACATTGCCAGCTCTTGTCTATTTTTTTAACCACAAGAAATTCCAAGTCTTTCTTTGCAAGGCTGCTCTCAATCTGTTCATCATACAGCCTATATTACTATTTCATATTGCCCTGATCCTGGTGCAGCACCTTGCACTTTACCTTGTTAAATTTCATGAGTTTTGCACAGGCCCACTCTTCAAGCCTGTCCAGGTCCCTTCCCTCCAGCACATCAAGCATACCACACAGCTTGGGGTCAGCAAACTTGCTAAGCGTGCCTTGATCCTACCGTATCACCACTGAAAATATTAACTAGCATTGATCCGAGTGTGTGCCCCTCAGGGATTCCACTTGTTCCTGGCTTCCACTTAGATATTGGATTATTGACACAGTTTGGATGTGGCAATCTAGCCAATTCCTAATCCAACAAAGAGTTCATCTGTCAAACCCATATATTTCCAATGTAGTATCAAGAATGTTGTGTGGGACTGTGTCCAAGGCCTTACAGAAGTCAAGGTAGTTGACAACTACAGCTCTTGTCTTGCCCTTTCCATTTTAGAGGGCAACAAGATCAGTCAGGCCCAATTTGACTTTGTTGAAGCCATGTTAGCTCTATCTAATCATCTCCCTGTCTTCCATATGCTTGGACATGCGTTCCAGGAGGATCTGTTCCATGATTTTAAAGGCACTGAGGTGTGGCGGGCTGGTCAGTACTTCATACCCTAGGATTACTACCAATACCTGCAAGTACATTAGTACAAATACCTACAAATATTTAAAAAGAAGAGAACATTATGAGAATACAATGAAGATTTGAAGTGAAGGATCTCCTCTGAGTCACTGCAAATCACAAGGCCAGCAGACACACTCTCAACCACTCTATGTCTGTACTATCCTCATTAACAAGAATATCTGTCTCTGACAACAGAAAAGCCTCTTCTAAGTCTGCTGGGTTTTGTATCTCTACCAATCTGTCATTACTGCCTTTAGTGTTTGGTGGAAAGGTTTAAATTCCTGTCTTTCTCATCCAAACCCCAGGATCATTCTGGGAGAAGGGGACTGACAAATAGCTCTTCACTCTTTATTTCACATCCTAGAAGGCTATCTTGTTTCTATTATCATGTTTTCCTACTTTTCTTTTGTCTTGATAATCTCAGGGAAAGGCAGTTGTTTTCATTGAGAAAATTACTCAGAACCCTCTGCTGTGTGCTTTAAAAATTGCAGTGCAAAATGTATACATATAAGATATTCAACACATATCTTGAAGATAAATTAAACCTCACAAAGGCAGTAATTGAGGTCTATCTATTCTAATGCCAGGCAGGTTAGGTAATATCAATGAAATAGGGTAACTAAGCTTTAAAACCTAGTTTTAAAAGGCACTGCTGAAGCATTTTACTCCTTATGGCCTTTAGTTAGAGTGCTGGCTGTTCAATAGCTCATGTTCTCTGGCTCTAACAGAATGACCACAAGAAAATGAATTAGGGTTTTCTTTATGTTTTAGAGACAGGTAATGGATTACTACAACTTGGAAAGATGCATTAGGACTAGACAGTCCACATAAACCTAGACAATTTTACAGAAATAAAAAATCCTGAATTTGCTGCTCTAGCAGCAAATAAAACATTTTAACTTAAACAATTTCAGTAATCAATATCTAATCTGGACTCACAGCATTATTTTTTAGTTAGAAACTAAAAAGGTTAAAAGGTGGAATGTTTTGTAGCCGAAGAAGGAGCTTCAACTTTGTTACTTTGTGTCTAATTTGCCACAAAAAAATTCCATCTTCATGTTTCTAATATTGAAAAAAATAAGGCAATCCATCTTTTCTCTGTGTTACTTCTTGCTTTCTAAACACCAGTCTTATTTTGTCTGGCAATTTTTTTTTAATTTCAACTGACCCCACTGACCATGTCCTACAGCATGATTCTCCTTTCAATGACTTTTTTGTCCTGGTGTGTCTCCGATATTCAGAAACACTTGCGTGTCTCAGCCACACTTTATTCATTGTATTGCCCAAAAAATTCATATAGGTGACATATGAAATATGTCATATTACAATTGGTACAGAAAGACCTGTCCATACTACAGCATTAAAGCACAACAAACTGCAGATAGCCAACCCTACTTAAAATGACAAGGCACTTTATAAAGGTTGTAGTTTGTGTATGGAGGTAGAATTCTTTCCATCAAGCACATGTTTTTCTTGCTGTTTTAAGAGACCTAAATTATGTGAAAAGGGGAAAGAGGCATTTTTTCAATCAGCAAAATGATTGCAAATTGAACCTTGTAATTAGAAATCAGTATTTCACAGATTACTTGTAGTGCTTGTGCACTTTATTGGTATTGGAGGCAGTTTTGTAGTTCAGAGTCTGCATATGGAAATTGAGACCATATAAAAACTCATCTCTGGAGGTCTGAGCATCATTTTTTTTGTTTATTTACACATTTATGCATTTTTTACATAATGAAATAATTTGCCTTTATTTTGCTTGACCAAGAACTGCTATTAGTATATTGTTTAAATAAAATATACAAATACACCAAATAGAACATTTCCTTGCAGGTAAATATACTAGAAAATATTTTTCTCATGTTCAGCTGGCACAGCCCATTTACAAATGAGGAACTGAAGTTTATAGCTTCTTACAGCAATAAAGGTGTATTAAGCAACATGAAAAATGCACAGTATGCATTACTGCTACCCATTTATAATTTAAGCTTTTGCCTGTTTTCTCATCTGTGAGCTATTAGTACAATTTAAAACTATCACTCGATGACTGCATTTTGGGATTAACTACAAGAAAGGTTGTCTAAAATGAATGCTGAAAAGAGAATTCAACCCTGATGTGAGGCCCTGCGAAACCAAGAGAAGAATTCACAATATAGTATAAAGATTAGAGTATGTATACATATGTAACTCCTACAGTAGAATAGTGATGCCAACATGTAGAAATACCTACATTGTGTAAGTTATTTTATACAACAGAAGAGAATATTTTTGGAGGGAATGCTTAGACCTGAAGCCTTCCATCTCTCTTTTGGACTCTTCCATGTTTGTTCATGGAAAAAGATTGTTGTTGACAACATTAGCTTATTTTTAATAATCTTTAGACACTACAGAAGACTTACTGCATTTGTACAATTTTTGAACAAAGCAAAACATGTTTCTTGTTATTAGGATTGTGGATTTTAAACATAAAAACTCTACTTAGATATGCACTGATGATTTTACAATAAGAGGCATTACCTCTGATAGTCATTTTTATACCACTATTTGGCAAACACTTAATATTTGAGTTCTTTCTTAAAATATATTTTTAAAGTTTTAAGCATCAGTATTAAGAATATTGAATTTTACATTAAAAAAAAAGATAAATATTCTGTAGAACATTCAGTCATATACAAAATTTAAGACATGTGAATTTATCAAAGATGACAACTAGTTTTGGCATATTTACTGGGTTTTACATTTCCTAATATTAAGGTTTGTCATTCTCATCCCATTTGCACTTTTTAAAAATTTTAATTTGTGTTGACTTTGATGTAGAGTTTTCTGGAGCAGAGCTGATTGATTATGTTTTTTTAAACAGCCTTAATGGTTATACACAACAAATTCAGAGGTCACTGTAAGATCACAGATGCAACCTCAAGAAGAGTAACAAATATTAGACATCAACACATTATAATATCTTGTTGCTATTAATATCAATAATAATATAGCTTAGAATGAGATATCTGTGTATTTTATATACTTGGAATCACCAATGGAAAAGAATTATGAGCAGAAAAGCAACTCAGTCTAATAGCATTCATAGAGGAGAATCTGTATATAGCTCGAATTTGGCTAAGCTGCAATCTTATTATATAGTCAGTGAACAAGTAATTATACTATCTGTTATTACAATTAATTTGTCCTGTGAAGACATCTGAAAATAATTAACAAGACTGTGGAAAATTATACTTTAAAAACTCTTGTATATTACATAAAGAGAAGGAAATTCTTCCTTTTTAATCCGTATACAATAATTATGCCTTCACTCTTTTAATACAGAGAAAGTTGTAATCCTGTTAGCAGAGTACTGGAAAATATTTCTAAGAAAGACATTTTAAGCTGTTTCTAAACAAAAAAACTGCTGCAAATTGGTTCATATTTGATGTTTTTGATAAAGAGCTGTCAATCTCATAAGTTTTACTGCTGCAAATCACAATGAATTTTTATTGGGCTGATCTTAGAAGGCATTTGAGACATTTTAGATTCAGTCGTCATCCTGGCTGTGACACTACATTTTTATTTTCAAGTATCTATTCCTACTGCTGAGGAAGCCTACAGAATTCAATTTGAATCAACAATAGGAATAAAATCTACTTTTTAATTTCATACTTTTCAGTGCTTGTTCTTTTATGCTACTTGAGTTCTTTCCCCGTGACCAGTGAAATCTTTCCAGTATTTTGTGAGATCATTATTTTCCCACAACTAGGTGTCATTTCCCTATAAAATAAACCTCATTCTTACAGCCAACTTTTCAAATATGCACATTTGGCTATTAAAAATATTTTAGATCCTTTCAGAAGACAAGGTGAAAGCTTCAAGATTGCTTTACCAACAAAATTTTTATTTGCGACTTTTATTTTTCCAGAGGAAATTTGCATTTCAGTAAAAAACCTCACAAACTTTTACTTCCAATTTTGTTTATCATTGCTAACCATTAGGGTATATCAAAGTCTATTCTTTCAACTGTATCTTACCCATCTTTCTGTATTAAGTGCATGGAATATGCTCAAGGACTGCAATATGCAAAGGCACAGAACATGAAAAATAACACTAAAGGAATCCTGCCAAATACTGCTGTGATAGGTAGAACTGAAATGCCACAGATTTCTACCAATGCTTAAAATCTTCTATTCATTGTGTTAGATGGTGCAATAACACTACCATTAACCAAGATGAGAGCTAGTTTGTGAACAATTTATGTTCCAATACTTGTAATAAAATAGGCCCATATATTTTCATCCAAAGTACTTATATCTCATACATATGCCAAATTATTACAATAATATATATCACTGATGGTCTTCATATAAATATAAATTTAGCTACAGCTTTCCTGTATCATTAGCCATAAAAACTTCAGGAGCACTGAGGCAGTATGAGATACCAATGGGCAAGCAATACAGCACTGTACCTCCAGGGGATAATTTCAGCAAATCATTATCAGCTTTACTTTCATTAACTCACTCAAGCAAATATCAACAATCACCTTGGTTTTACTTTATTGACAAGCATTATAATCCAGGATAAAAGAACTTCATTCATTATAACGCGATACACATAATGTGTGCTAGACTGTGAGCTTAAGTTTTTTCCTAGTGTATCAATGCCACTCATGTGTACCCGCAGCAGGTTTTACCTCAGAAGTTCAAAATAAACCTCCTAAGAAATGGCCTGCAATTTGCTCTGTTATTATGGGCTCATTTGGATCCTATTGTCACCTTTATATGGCCTGTTATTGGTATGCAATAAGAAAAATGCATACTTGCTATCCATATCATCTGTGAAATAAATATATCAAGTGAGAAATAAACTGCACACTGAAAAAGATGGAGATTTTATTCCACTTGATATGTAATATTTTAATGATATTCTAGTGGCATTATTCAGGTATGTCCATTTGTGAGCTGAAGTGTCCCAATAGCCAAAGAAACTATACTATGTCATTTGGTCTGACATGCATCAAAACAGTTATACATATACAAGACAATTATAAATTTATTTATGCTAAATATTTCATTAAAATTCTGGGCATGTATCTTGTAATCACATCAAACAGTCAGCTTTTGGACCACACAGTGTAAGCAATATTACTTTGGTACCGAGTTGTGTTGGACCTTTCTGTAATTATTTGACTAGGAAGTCTCTTCTGCATCAGCTGTTGCAGGAACATCAATAAACTGATAGTTGGAGCTTGATTAGGGATTTATTCATTTGGAACTGTTTCAAGTCAGGGTGGAGAAAGGAAATCAAGATCTTATTTATAAATCTGACAAGAAAAAGAGTGGACAAAGCTTGAATTACGATAAGTAATCCTGCTCTGAATTTTGCAGATTGAAAATTCTCGCAAATCCCCTTGCCTGGGAATTTCTTGAGAGTCCTTTTCACAGCCAGATGGTTTAAGAAGAAGTCAGAGTCACTTTGCCTTCGTTCTCAAGGTTGTTTATTATTTCTTTTCTATAACGTTCTCCCTGACCAGCCGAGATGCTCTCAGCAGGTCAGCCCAAGGCACACTGCCCGCCCCCGGGGCAGTGCTGTCTTTTTATACTATAAACTACGTAGACATTATTTACAGTTAATTTCCAATACCTATCACCTATGTTAGACAGTGAAATTCTACCTTAAACCAATCCCCAAGTGCCACCATCACCAAGAAAATGGAGACGATGAAGAAGAAGGAAGGAGGGCAGTACATACCCAGATTCCTCCATCTTGACCCCCCTGTACACTTCTCATATGAATCCTAACATTCTATTTTTCTACTTAAGAATACTTATTTTATTCTTTCCTTGGTTTGTAATTCCTCATATAAAGTTGGTAACTGTTTCCAGGGCTCGAGATGGAAAGCAGAGGGATCTTTGGCTCCATTCCAAGCTCTCTGAGCCCCCTGCCAGGGTCTCAGCCCATCCAAGGCAACAAGAGGGATTTCCTGGTTTCCCACAAAAAATCTCTAACTTTCTAATTTTTTATGAACATTAAAATTTAGTTTGTGGTTGATGGTGGTCATTAGATGTTTCTATTTTTTCTTTTCTACCTGCACGTGCATCAATTTCATATGAAGCCTACACCTACTGTACAATGTAATTCTGTTAAGTCAAATTGCTATGAAGACCCACTCCTACAATTCTTAGAAAAATGTCAACATAACTGACAAGATACTGTTGCTGTAGTGACCCTCTTTCAAATATGCACTTTACAATTTGTAAGTAGGAAAATAGTTTACTCTCAGAATGAACCTTGTAACAAGACATGTTAGTTTGTGGCAAGAATAATGAGCTGGTGACAGCAGCATCTTGTAGCTTCATGGATAGCAGTGTCCATCACCAGTGTGAGAAGGGATTTTCTCCTGGAAGATACAGAGTTTGGAAACTTGTCAGGCAGTTTCCTCAATGGCATGTGGATTACATGACCTCTTAAGGCCATTCCACTCTTCTGTGCATGATTGTTAACATGGGCCAAGACCTTTGAACTAGTAAACATTGCCCAAGAGTTTCTCTGGAATATACTTTCAACAATTTTTGGTTCTTTTCAGTTTCACAGAAAAAAAAAACCCTGAATTAGAAAATTATACTGCCAGACAGATGATTGGTAATGTTACACCAGACTGTTATGACTATTACTTCACTGTCAGACTAAAAACACTGGGAAAGTATCTTGTTCACCCCAGTCAGGTCCTCTTCCAATTCGGTGAACTACTTAGACTTCCTTAAGTGGTGAAACTGCCTTTCTTCTGATTTTATTTTAACAGCATAAAATACTATATATGCTGCTTTCTTTATTTATCCTTTTATTGTAGTTTCCTTTTCTCCATGCTGGAGACAAAGTCTGGACTGGACAAAGTAGTTTCTGAGAAGTCATGAATGCAGATGTCGAGTTATGGGAACCTGGCATTCAGATGTGAGGGTTAAACGACCCTGGTTATCTCCATCGTGGGTACTTATCGAATGATCATTGCCAGGGTGTTCCCTGATCTGTCCCAGGAAAGGATTCATTTCCGCTGGAGCCGTGTCTTTTAGTTTGTTAATTAGGTTTCCCCTCTGCTGCCATCTGCGGTTTTGTAACTCTGTGAATCAATCTTTCCCCAGCGGCTGCTTGTGGGCTTAAAACTTTCAGAGATTTTCCATACATGCACCACTTATCACATCTGTATTTCATATGAGCATGAATTATTCCATAATGTATATCACAAAAGCATGGCAAAGAAAGTTGTCCCCTTGCTCTTAATGGAGGACTGCACGCGAGATCCAGGAGATAAATCATTATTCCAACTGAATGGACAGACTACCCTGGCGTAGGTTTTTCCTAAAGGACTGCAGCCTGTGGACTGAAGATCTGAAGGTGATACACTGGAACAAGGGAAAAGCATGAGAAGGATGAAAAGGTAGAGAGGAACAGCCATGAACTGACTACAGCCTCACATTTCCCATCCCATTGTGCTACTCAGGAGCGGGAAGGTAAATGAGTTCAGGATGAGCTGACATAGAGCCTGGAAAAGAGAGAATAAAGGAAGATGCTGTTTTAATTTGTCTTTGTTTTTTACCACCTAAATCTATTTTTATCGTCAATACATGAAATAATTTTTGCCTGAGTCTGTTTTGCCTATAAGTAATGGCAAGTGAACTCTCCTTCATTATGAGCTGTGGACTCTTCTATCTTTTTTTTCTCCTCACCTCTTTTCTTGTGGAGGGAGAGTCCAAGATCATCTGGAAGCCAGCCAAGGACAACCTACCGTAGACATTTGTAGCAGATATTGGTGAAGTTGGGGAATTACCAGTAATTATATCTATCAATTTTTGTGATCTGTCTTTTCAGAAATAGTGCAACACAAAAAGCAAAGCTTTATTAATTGTCTCCCTAACTGGCCAGTTATGGACAATTACCTAGGAGTTATGTGTTCAAACATTTGGGATTATTGTATTAGATCACAGGATGGATTTGGAGCTTAAAATATAGAAGGAGATAATATTGAAAAATCCAGAACATTTGTTTTCTAATAAAAATACCAACTTTGTAAACAATATTATTAACAAAAAAATGATAGGGAACAATGTAAGACAAAAATAGCACTCTTGGAATGGAAGTAAATTACTAGTCACTTGTTACACTTAACAGTCACTTAATAGTTACCTTAACAGGCTGTAGCTCTGAGCAGCCTTATTAGGAACATAGCCATAGCAATGTCTTTCTAATTGGCTTGTTTGGTGATTGCTGAGGGAGCATAATGGTTTCCAAAGGTATCAGTAAACCAAGGCAACAATTTAAAAACCCAAGAGTCTGAGAAGATGAAACAACTCAGACTGTTCACTCTAGGCTTAAAGACCTCTCTGACTTCTTCAAAGATTTGCTTTGAAGAATTCTGTGGGATAAGGTCTTTGAGGGAAGGGTGTTACAACAATGGATTTGTTCGCATTTTTCTTCTCTCTGTTCATGCACAGGCATTAAAAAGAAGAAAGCAGAAATACACACCAAAACTTGGTTTGGTTTGGTTTGGTTTCTTCTCACAGTAACCCACTTTTACAGGCAAAGTCACACTTACATGGGTTATTGAAGCCATCTTTACTTTGTAGATTTTTTTCTATGTTATAAAGAGACGATCAAGAAAAATTGGTGATGTCCACAGATGACTTCCAAGTCTACCCAAGTTGCCAAGAAGGCTAATGGCATCTTGACCTGTATCAGAAATAGTGTGGCCATCAGGACTAGGACAGTAACTCTCCCCTGGGCTCGGCACTGGTGAGGCCACACCTCAAAACCTGTGTTCAGTTTTGAGCCCTTCATGACTTAAAAAACACTGAGGAGCTGGAGCATGTCCAGAGAAGGGCAAGAGAGTTGGGAAGGCTCTGGAGCACAGGCCTGATGAGGACCAGCTGAGGGAGCTGGAGGTACTCAGCCTGGGAAAAGGAGGCTCAGGAGAGACCTTTACATGTTTCTGAAAGGAGGGTGTAGTGAGGTGGGGGCCGAGCTCTTCTTCCAAGTAACAAGTGTTAAAACAAAAGGAAATGGTCTTAGGTTGTGCCTGTATGTCACTGTAGTACACAGAACAAAGGACGCGGCCGCAGCTCTTTTCAAGGCAAAAAGAAAACTGTTATTAAAATCTGACTCCTATTTTATATGTTCCTGAAACACCAGTGTCATTGGAGGGTGACAGTGGCACCTCCTCAATGCCACTGGGCAATCCAACAGTCCATCAAGCTGCTCGTCCCCCATAAAAGAATGCAAACAATAAGTTATTTACATAAAGTGTGTGAGAAAGTTCTGTACAAGAATGTAAACATCAGAAGGCTTTAGAAAAACTTGAAAAATCAGGGCGACACCTGTATGTTTAGATTGAAATTGGGGAAAAATTCCTTCACCAAAAGGGCTGACAAGCCCTGGAATGTGTTGTCCAGGAAAATGATTGAGTCACAATCCCTGGAGGTATTTCAAAGATGTGTAGATATGTCACTTGGGAACATGGTTTAGTGGTGGACTTGGCAGTGCTGGTTTGAGTTGGGCTCAATTATTCTAAGGTTCTTTTCCAAACTAAACTCTTTCATGGTCTGTGATTAAACATAGTGGAATCCCAGATAATGAATGAGTGGATCTGACTATTACAGACCCCGTGGGATGTGCTGGAGAGCACAGTACAGAGCACAGGGTCTCAAGTCTGAGGCAACTAGAAGGACAACATTTGCTGTTGCAGCTTGTGCCTCCCTCACTGGATGTAGCCCAGCTCCTGCCGGGTCACATTAGTGTTCATGATTCCTGCTCCCCAGTGCTTGCTTCCAAGGGTCTTTCTTTGATTGGGCACACTGAATCAAAGTATTCAGATCAATGGACACAGTATGAATACAACTCAAAACCAGTGAGTAAAATGTACCCTCTGAAGTGAGAACCCTAGAAAATTTAGGAGAGACAATCTTCCTGGAGGCAGCTGAGGACCAGGAACATCATCACTTCTAATTGCAGCTGGAAAGTGGCAGGACTGCTGAGCTAGTCCTCGAAAGAGACACATAACAGCTAACAGTCCTTCAGGGTTAGAGCTGTTAGAGCTGAGTACACCTATCTGAAGGTCATCATGGATACACCATCCAGACAGAAGTAAAAACTCTTTAGAAATTTGTATGCTAATTTCTTTTTATTGAAGTGTGAACTTTATCATCATGTTAATGAATAGACACTGACTCTCTGAAGGGCTCAGTAGTCACTACCATTTCTCCACCTTAGTAGTAAAAAACTGTCTCAAAGACACTCCAGATACTACTGGAGGCAGAAAGGAGGAAACAACAAATGCTGTGTGATATTCAGATATGGCATGAGACAGTCACAGTGCCTGAGTGAGGAGGAACCCAAATGCAGGTGGGCACTAAAAGAAAGGTGGGAAGAAAGCAAAATGGAAAGTGCAAAGGAAAATATGCCAGGTCAAGTTCATAAAAAATACATATTTGAGTAAGAACTATCTTCTCTACCTGAATCAAATATAAAGGAGTTGATTCTTGACTAATTTTCCCTTCCAGATAAACTACTTATGCAGTGTTTATCTATGTGTTTAGAGCCAGTCAATTTATAAAACAATAAGACTGATATATGAGTGAAGGGGTTTACTTAATACCAGACTGTATGAGGTCAAAAAAAGCAGATAGAGAACTTGCAAGTGTTTTAATAGGAGGTATGCATTTAATGATCTGTTGAATTACATGGGCCTTGGAAACTTGTTATGATTCTCATAAATCTTAAAAGGTTACAGGAATAGACTATTTACGGAGGACATGGAGTGACAGGACAAGGGAGAATGACTTCCAACTGACAGAGAGTAGGTTTAGATCAGTTTTTGGTAAGAAATTCTTGCCTGTGAGGTTGTTGAGGCACTGACACAGATTGCTTAGAGCAGTTGTGGATGCCCCATCCCTGGGACTGTTCAAGGTCAGGTTTGATGGAATTCTGAACAACCTGGTCTAGTGGAAGATGTCCCTGCCCATGGCAGGGGGCTGAAACGAGATGAGCTTTAAGGCCTTTTCCAACCCAAACCCTTCATTTATTTATGAACATGGATAGAGCTGTAGCTGATCTAAATCACTAGAACACTATGACTGCAAATGGACTGTTTGGGCAAATGGAATGGAAAAAGCTGTCTTGGTTTGAAAAGACAGGTGTCTGCTAAGGAAGGCAGGAGACTCTCTTGAAACAGAAAATGCAAACCCCTTCCCCTGGAATTATTATCATTTTGAAATTAAGGGGCTCTCAGGCAAAGATATGGGAGTAGGAATAACAGTTCTTTATTAGGAAAAAAATTTAAAACTAAAAGAAAATATAAAAATAAAAATGCAGTAATACAAAACAACACTGACAGAGTCAGAATATGAACTGACACCCTGTTGGTCAGGGNTGACACCCTGTGGGTCAGGGTGTTGGTAGCAGTCTGATTAAATGGTGGTTGCAGTCCTCCTGGAGTAAAGATGTGGTTCTGTTGAAGCAGTGATCCTGTAGAAGGGTGTAGTTTTCCTCTGAAGGTCCACTGGTGGTGTAGATGGACCTGGTCTTCCTTTGCGAACCCGTGGGAAAGGCTGCCTGTGGTGTTCTAAATCTCAGATTATATCCAGGTAGGAATGCTTGGCTCCTCCTCCTGGGTGGAGCTTATCACAATGGGATGATGTAATTTTATAAGTCATGCAGTGAGACTCAATGGCCCATTACAGAAGATATCTCTCCAGAGGGAGGATTGGTTGTGGAAGAGATAAAGAAAACTGCCCCATCTGGTTTTAACATGTGGCCAAATTAACAGAAGATAATTGCCCCACATCTAACAGATGAGAATAGAATACACACACCCAGCCACATCTTGCATTTCCAACCTAAGACAAAGAAGTTTTGAAGGCATCATTTTAGGCATAAATGTTTTGAAGGCATACATCTTAGAAGGAGTAAGTGGTATGTTATAAACTGGAAACTTTCATTGCACTGATAGTGCAGATCTCGAGTACCTGCATATATTATATTTCTTTCTCCTTTTCAGCACATTTGAAATGCAACCTTGCCTTCTGGTTGCCGAGAGTAAATTCCTTTAGAAAAGTACTAGAGGCCAAAATATAACTTAGAAAAATATAAGTCTACATGTGGGTGACAAAATAACTGCTTATTCTGGTGAACAACATTTCTATAGTTTATAAATAAAAAATTTCAGCTTCTTAACATTCTCTGATTGAAGTAGCTCAGAAGCTACTCCAGAATTTGACATTTGGATTTTTAGCTGAAGTGCAGAAAAATAGACCATGTGTGAAGGTCACCAAGTATTCATCTAAGACATTAAAAGTTATAAACTGTCTAGCAACATTTCAGATATTCATTTGTTTAGTAAAAGACATTATACATCGTGTAAGGATTTAAAATGGCTTCTGAACAAATGAAATGAGGAACAGACTTAAATATTAGATAAAGTATCAGCTAAATGATGTAGCCAGCTAGATTACAGGTGCAAACACATTACTGTCAACATTTTTAGAAACAGATAAGTTACATACCAATTTTTGTACTTAAATTTTTTTGTTGATGTGCAGTCAGCAATTTATCAGTATTCCCTATGCAGAGGTCATCTGAATTTTTAATGGCATCTGAATTTTTAATAGCGTGTAAGTTTGTTCCTCAAGAATTACACCAAATATTTTATTAAAAGAAAAAGAACCATCGTTCTTTTTATTTTTAATTTAATTTAATTTATTTTTATTTTATTTTAAGAAAATAATAGTTTTTATATTACAATTACAGGGATTAAAATCACCATGTATTACAAAACAAATAAACAGCTTCAATTTTTGGTTGCTTATTTCCAAATGTGCATTATTTCCAAATGTGTAGGTTGACTTCCAGAATACCATACTCATATATGATGTCCTAAAACTGTGTATTTTGGAGTTCTCTGATAAGATCAGACATTTGTCACACAGAGAATAAGTGAAGATCAACATATATTCCTTCTGGCACATCATTAAGAGAAAACTGCATTCTGCCACAGGACCAAGGTGCTCCTGTCAGAAATCTCTTCTAAGGGACCTTAATATGCCCCACTTCTTATGCTAAAGAAATGGCTTGAAGTTGCAGCACTTGGAAGGCTCTGCTACATCAGAATGAGCTTTCTGAACAGAGATAAAAGTAGAATAACTCATTTTTGCTCATAAATCCTAAATTCTCCTGAATATCTTAGGATCCATGGGATTTACTCTTGGGAGTAAGACCTGCAGGTCCCACTGCAGGTCCTAATGCCAGGTTAACAGCACAGGCATTTCTTTTTAACAAGTTCCATGGCAATACAGTAAATAAAAATAATTTAAATGAAAATAATGGCAGTGGGGAAAATTATTTCTAGAATTAGTATAGATTTCTTCAAGCAAAGCTATATATATATAACAAAATTTTAGTGAAAAGTAAAGCTCTGAAGAGCCCTGTTTTCCCTTATCTCATGAATTTCTGACAAGAAAGAAGATAGATCTCTTGTTCAGTTTTAATAATCTGAAAGTTTGAGAGCTACAGTTAATATTGAAAAAGGCAAATTCAGATTAAAAATTACATTAGCTAACATGAGCAGTTATTTTTAAATGGGATGAGCTTGTGTTTATGTGCAATAACCACAGAAATAACCTGAACACCAGCTAAAGTCGAAATCAGCTTCCTGATCTAGTCCTAATCTAATCTAATCTATTTTCCTAATTTAATGTTAAAATCCCTGAAATGAAATCCTCTCAAACCATAACAAACAGGCTGATCTATGACAAACACAGTCTTAACACATCTGTGGTCTCCTTGGGGACATAAAGAGAAAAAAGCTCTCACATCACGTTAGATTTCTGTAGCAGATTGTGCAAACTCAAATAATACTCAGGAACAAGGAATGAAAATTAAAAGTCTGGCACATTTCTGTAAATTCCACTGCATTGGTTTAGGATACTTGGGATACTGGGATCTAGAGTTATTTTCTACAACCCATCTCTTAAAAATACTCAGTTAATTTATACATAATACTACATATATTTAAAGTTATTTTCTTTTTCTATGTTATCGTATGATGGCCTAAAATTAAGATAAAATGTGGCATTATGAATGTACAGATTTACATTATTCAACTTCATAAATATGACATGATAGCTACATCTTATAAGGTAGAATATCCAATCTCATGAATTTTAGAGCTGCCAGTTACTGGAGAAAAGAGAAAGAAAAGCTTTGACAAAATACCTTTAATTTCCATATTTGTTACTTGGAATATGCATACACTATGTTTGGAAGATACTAATTAGAACACATTTTATAACATAAAAGGCTATATTTAAAACAGTGAATACAAGCTTTCTTCACAGCAGAATTGTCCATTTTCTATTCTTGGTATGCAGGTAAGTTAATACATTATTGAAAAATAAATCTAGTCTGAATTTTATTCCATAAATAATTAAATGTCCTGATTCAAAATTCCATCATTTACTTATAAACTGCAGTTGACATGATTTTAATGCAATTTAAACCCTTGTACAGCTTACTTGTTAATATTTCTTTAATTTCCAAATATGAAGAATTAAAGAAACTTCTTATAGTTTTCAAGCATGCATTGCTGGCATTTCCCTATGCAACTCTCTGCAAATTTCCTGAAATTCCTTATAATCCTTCTTTAGATTAGTGCCTTAAGAATTTCACTTGGGCTGAAGAGCACAGAGGTGTTGCTATAGAGGCCACTGGGATTTCCAAGGCTTCCAGTTCTGTGATTTTCAAATTAACTACAGAGCATTAGAGTATATTGTGTTTAAAAATCACAAGGCTAAGGATTCTCCAGAATATGGAAACAGGCTTCAGAGCTTACAGACACAGTAAGGTCAACAGAATGATCAATTGATAGAGTTTTGTCAAAACATTTTCTGATTTTGATTCTTCTTTCAAAATTAAAAGATCAAATAAAAGACAATAGTTATCTATAAGTGGATGAGGTCACTAGCATAATTCTTACCCTATCTGTCACTTACATGTCCATGATCAATATGTCAAAATAAAAACGTCAACAGAAATTAGTCTGGTTTCTGATCCTAACCCCACCATTACTATACACTCCTGAATTTAAAATAATTTTTTTAAAAAGTAAGAACCCTAATACCTTAGGGAAAAAAATATGTTAAGCAATATAAAAAAATGGATGTGCTTTTGTTACAATAACTACAAGGAGCTGGGTATTTTTTATTATGTTAGGAAGCATGTAGTCAATATGCCCTAAACTTCATGTTAATCTAATTAACAAGAATTTTGTTTGAAAAACAATTATTTGCTCACCAGCTGAAGTGCCATGGCTATTTATAAACTTGATAGCCTAACATTCTTCTTGATTGTGGATTTTCTACATAATTTCTTTGAAGTTTCCTCCAAAGTATGCCCTCTATATATTTCAGGACTGTGAACTGGCATTCAAATATAGTAATTGCACTTGTAAGTTTTGGCTCCCTGTTCCCATCGATCATGAGCAAGAGAGACAGGATCTTATCTAAATGTGAAGTCTGCTATTCTAAAGAACATTTCCTTCCTTCCTTCCTTCC
>WBNO01018683.1:0-40700 GCA_013400575.1 Peucedramus taeniatus
AGGTGTGACCTCAGCAGTGCCAAGTGGAAGATTTGGCCAAGAGCAGAAGCAGCTGCTTGGCTGCTGCAGCCCCAGACAGAGGCCACATTTTTGTCAGGAGTCCAGAGCCTGTCCAAGAAACTCAAGGAGGAGAAATGAGAACCTGTTGCTGTCCCAAAATGGAGCTGCTGGCCCTGGAACGGGAAGCTGAGTCATCTCTCCTGCTCCTTTGGGCTCTCCAGCTGTCGGATTTGCTGCTTCATTTTTTTCCATTTCCTTCCCTACCTTTCTTTTCCAGGTTCTCAAACATAAAATTTCAGCTTTCCATGGTGACATCACCAGTTCCACAATGCCCAAATCCCCATTTTTGGACGGGGAGTTGGGGGGTGATGCTTTCCAGCAATATCCTCATGCCCATGGGACACGTGGAAATATTCATGGAAAAAAATCATTTTTAAGCATCCCAAAACCTTCCCTCCCTCTTTCTAACAACTCCTGCTGTTCTAATTAAGAGGTTATCAGAGGTTCCTTTATGTTCCAAGGGATTTTACCCAGTGGATCCATGATATTCCCACTCCATTTGGCATTTAGGGAAGTGTTGGGAGGTTGAAGTTCTTGGCATGGATGTTGGATGTGAGTCACGAGCTGGAGGTGGGCAGGTGACATCACCAGCAAAGGGAAACGAGGATTTCAAGGGTTCAAGGGTTTCAGTTGAAAGGAATAAAATATCCAGACACAGAGGATTAGCAGGAAAATTTGCCTCTGTCAGGAGCAGGGTAGCCCAGAGAGAATAAATTATATCCTTTTGCTTCCTTCAGCCACCGGTTTCTTGTCAGGCTGGAAAAAAATCAGAGAGACAAAAAAGAAAAAAAAAATAGAAGAAAAAAAAGGGGGAAAGAAAAAAGAACCCAGCTGGCTTTGACAGAAATGCAGCCATTACCTCAGTGAGCTTCACAGGAGGCCTTTGAAAGCAGACAAATTTTCTGGGTTTTGTCCCAGATTCCCAGATTTGGATTTCCTTTCCATAAAGCCGGGGAGAGATGTGGAGTTAGACAAAACAAAAGTGGTTTTAGTGGCTGAACACGGGCAGCAGGAACAGGGCTGAGCTCCCCAGGGACTGAGCTTCTCCTCTTTTGCCTCGTCATGGCCGGAAAACTCAGCTCTGCTTTTTATCCAGAGCCCAGGGTTTGGGGCTCGGGGTGGGAATTCCAGCATTCCCATCCTGCTGATGGAGGGAAGGGGAAGGAGGATCTGGAAGGGTTTAGGGCAGGCTCTGAGCAACCTGGGGCAGTGGAAGATGTCCCATGGTATCATTGTTAAAAATTTTTAGGGATTATTTTTAATTTAAGAATTATTTATTGTTTGGATAAACATTATCTTAAAGATATTGTAAGATTTTAGAGGAGTAAGTATTTGGTTATAGCTCAAAAGTAGTCACTAGTTTTTTTTGTTATAAGGTAATATATATTTTTTTAATTAATAGATACTTGTTATAGGATTTATTTCATTTTTTAAACTTATTTCTTTTACTTCTGTTGTATTGTGGATACTTTTATTTAATGGTCTTCTAACTTATAGGTACACATATGTTTCTATTATAATTTTTAAACTCCGTTTATTCTATATAATTACACTTTTCTATTATAAACTTTTTATTATAATATTTAATATAGTTTCTCACTTAAGAAACTATAGAAATATCCATTTATAACTATAGAAATATCCATTTATAATTTTTTTGCTTAATGTTTGTGCATTGTATTTTACATTAATTTAAGTTTACATTATTATTATTATTATTATTTACATTATTAATAATGAAATTTTACATTAATTAAATTTTAATTTAATTTAATTTAACTAACTAACTAGATTAATTAATTTACATTAATTTAAGGTTACAGATCAAACTTTTCACTGTCTGTAGAAGTTTTTGTTTCTCTCTCACACCATGGGAGGGGGTGGAATGGGATGAGCTTTAGAGTCCATCCCAACCCCAACCGTTCCATGATTCCAGGAACACTGAGCCCATGGACACGAGGATCCAGCAGGGACCATTGCTAGGGGGTAGCAGAGTGTGGATTCTTTGGGTTTTTTTTCTGCCAGGGTCGGGATTAAATGTGTGAGATGTATTTCTTGTTGGGACTCAGATGTTTATTAGTTCTTATCTCTGTCACAGTCTCACAAACCCTGAGTTCTGCAGCACTTCACTCTCACAAACTAAAAATGGAGCCCTGTCTGTCTCTCTGCAAGGCCTTTGAAGGATAAACTGTCCAATTAAGAAATGACACCTCAATTATTTTCACTTTTAACCCAATAACAACCACCCATGCCCGCAATGGGGACTTTTTTATCCAATTGCACAAAACCACCCAAAGCCATGGAGAAGAAGGTGAAGAAGAAGGAGCAGCCTCCACCCTAAAACCTCCACCTTGCTTTCTATCTATTCCTGTATTCTAAACCCTGAAACTCTGAGTTTCCCACCCTGTGATGTTCCACACTTCTATCCAAACTCCACAGCCACAATCCCAGTTCTGTCATTCCATTTTGGGAGCTTCTCCACGGCCTCAGGTCAATGCAGTGTTCTCTTGGGGGTCAGAGCCTGGCAGCACAGAAAGTCTCCAAGTCTCAGCACCCAGGGTTCCAACAACAGAAAGTGTTGAGATCTTCCCCAGGAGCAGCAGGTGTTGGAAAATCGTGGAAACAATGGCACCACGTGAGTGTAAAGGGATTTTTTCACAATGGTAGCAAAAATTCCTTGAGAAAACCTCACATTCCCCTTCAGGAATGGGTTTAAGGTGAAGGAGGGCAGGGTTAGATGGGATATTGGGAAGAAATTCCTTACTGGGAGGGTTTTGAGGCCCTGGCATAGGAAGCCAAGAGAAGCTGTGGATTCCCCATCCTTGAAAGTCTCCAAGGCCAAGCTGGACAGGGCTCTGAGAAACCTGGAAGGTTTCTAAACCCAAATACTTTAAAATGTGGTGGAAAACAAACCAGGATCTTTCCAGGTGACCTCCCAAGTTTCCTGCCCGGTTCCTTGGAGCTGTTTGACAGAAAAACCAGAGGAAAAGGTCTGAACTCTGCTTTTATTGCTGCTTTTGTGCTCACAAACCGTGCCCAGACACGAGGGGCAGGTCCAGGCACACAAAACTCAGCCCAGACCTCACTCAGGGTGAGCTGCACCTGGAATGTGTCCCTGGATCCCTCCCCAAGTGTCTCTTGTCACCCTCTTCCTCTAAACTTCTCTAAGCCTTCTGATGTTTACATTTTTGTGATGGAGTTTCTCACGCGCTTTTCATGTAAATAAATGATTGTTTTGTGTTCTTTTCTGGAGGAGGAGAAAATTGATGGACTCTTGGTTTGACCAGCGTGGTTGGAGAGGTGGCAACTTCACCCTCCAATCCCTGGCCACCTTTTGGAATTCTAGAGATACTGGAGTCAGAAAATAAAATTCGTCTTTTTCACCCTGAACTTCCAGCTGAGTGCGCGTGGTTCATATTGCAACAGTCCCTTGCAGGTGTCACCGCGAGTTGGAGGTGACAAACAGCCTCTCAAAGTGACAAAAATCAATTTTGCTGATGCCTCTCTGCCCAAACTCAGCCCAGTTCCCCATCTAAAGGGGAGGAAAAAAACAAGGAATGAGCACCCAGGAGGATTTGGGGTGTCCCCAAGCCCAGGTCCAACAGGGTGAGCTCAGTGGTTTTGGCTCCTCTCTGAATTTTTCTGAGCTCCAGCCTAAAAACACCTCCCATGAAAGGCCCCTTTCACCTTTCTTGTCACCTTTTCTCTCTCCACAGCTCAGCCACAGCTGCAGGAGATTGCTGCAGCTCCTCTCAGCTGAGGTTTGGGCAAAAAACACAAATGCACAAAACCCCAAACCTCCACAAAGGCCCCACAGACACCGTGCAGAGCAAGGGCTGAACTGAGCTGTTCCCACGGGGGGGAGGAGAGGAAAACACTTTTTTTGCAGCAGTTCTGCAGCTACTGCCAGGATTTGGAGAAGAAAGCTTGAAAACTTGTTGAAATCTCCTTGATTTTTATGGCTGGCATGTGGATTTTTAAAATATCACCTGCCCAGGTGGAGCTGATCCTGCTCCTCTGGGCTTCCAAGGAGAATATTCGTGCAGAATATTGGATTTTTTTTCTCCTATTTTTTGTATTAAATGTATCTCCAAGCTTTGGGCACTGGCCTAACCCATCCTGGGTGCTCTCAGAACTTCATTTAATGTTCTCATTTCTGCATTTCTGTTTCCTGGCAGATTAGGGATTGGATATTAGGGAGGAATTCCTCCCTGTGAGCGTGGTGAGGTCCTGGCACACAGAAACCATGGAAGTCATCCCTGGAAGTGTCCAGAGCAGCTTGGACAGAGCTTGGAGCAACCTGGGACAGTGGGAGATGCCCCTGGGGGACTGGATGAATTTTAAGGTCGCAAACCATTCTATGACATCACCCTGATATGTGGTTTTTTTTTTTTTGTTGTTGTTGTTTTTTTTGTTTTGTTTTTGTTTTTGTTTTGTTTTTGCCTTTTTTTTTTATTGCCCATTTTTATTTTTTATACCAAACCAAATATCTGCAATGAGAGTTTGGAACCGACCCCAAATTGAGAGTGCCTTCCTGTGCACCTTATTCCCTGCCAGGCTGGTTTTTGGGTCACTAAGGTGTCCTGCAGGCTGGTTTTGGGGTCACTGAGGGTTAGGCTGGTTTTTGGGTCACTGAGGTGTCCTGCAGGCTGGTTTTGGGGTCACTGAGGGTTAGGCTGGTTTTNGCACCTTATTCCCTGCCAGGCTGGTTTTTGGGTCACTAAGGTGTCCTGCAGGCTGGTTTTGGGGTCACTGAGGGTTAGGCTGGTTTTTGGGTCACTGAGGTGTCCTGCAGGCTGGTTTTGGGGTCACTGAGGGTTAGGCTGGTTTTGGGGTCACTGAGGGATCCTACAGGCTGGTTTTGGGGTCATTAGGGATCCTGCAGGCTGTTTTTGAGGTCGTTAGGGGTCCTGCAGGCCTCCCCTACCTGCTCACCTCTGACAAGAACCGAAAGCAGAGGCTGTTTCCTGACCCCGCCGCCACCCAGCCCGGAGAAAAGAAACTCTCAGATGTTTCTGGGCAGCAGCTGCACATCAAAAATAGTCCCTGGCCAACAGCCCCGGTGCCCTGAGAGCACAGCAAGGTTCTGCTCTCACAAATACAGCTCTCATTTATTGGAAGTGAGCACTGAGCCCTTTTTCCATGGTCGCTTACGAGTGGGAACTGAAACCTCTCGGTGCTCAGAGCTGTGTTTGACACCAGAGCTGTCTGCTGGTGATTCAGCCCCTGGGCTGGTGGATTCTGAGCTTTAAAGGGCATTTTTTGCCTGGCTGGATGAGAATTTGTCGTTGTGTTTGGTAATTGGATTTGAAATTTTATTGGGGGTGCTCGCCTGGAGAGGAGAAGCTCCAGGGAGAGCTCAGAGCCCCTGGCAGGGCCTGAAGGGGCTCCAGGAGAGCTGCAGAGGGACTGGGGACAAGGATGGAGGGACAGGACACAGGGAATGGCTTCAAAGTAGGATTTGATGGGATTTTGGGAAGGAATTCTTCCCAGGGAAGTCAGGGAGGGGCTGGGATGGAATTCCCAGAGCCTTCCCTGGATCCCTGGCAGTGCCCAAGGCCAGGTTGGCCCAGCCTGGGACAGTGGAAGGTGTCCCTGCCATGGCAGGTGGGAATGGGATGAGCTTTAAATCCCTTCCATGATTCCATTTGTTGCTGTGCTAGGATTAAAGCCACGTTCTTAGACCTGTCCTAAACTCTGCATAATTAACACTGAGTTTAACCACGTCCAGCTTTGGGAGGACCTGGCTCTGTTCACCCCAGGCGTGCCAAGCTTTTGGATTCTGCCCAGAAAAAGGGACAAAACATCAACAGGGAATTAGGAATTTAGGAATTTAGGAATTCCAAAACATCAACAGGGAATTAGGAATTTAGGAATTCCTAAACATCAATTAAGAATTAGGAATTAGGAAATAGGAGTTAGGAATTAGGAATTGGGTGTTAGGAATTAGGAGTTAGGAATTAGGAATTCCTAATTAGAAATTAGGACAGAGCAGCCAGAGCCAGCAGGAATTTCCTCCCTTTTTGAGGTGACTCCATTTCCAACCCTCTGCTTCCCAGATTATTTCTCAGGCACTGGGACAAGCCCTTAAGACAAAGACAACAACACCAGGTGTAAATCCCGGGAATCCCAAGGCTTTAGGAGGGATTCTGATGTCCCAGCAGGAGGCTGCTCACTCCTGTCCCTGTTTGTCCCGACCCAGCAAAGCTCAGGTGTGGCTGTGACATTTCCCTGTGCCACATTTCCAGCACCATCCTGGCTTTTCCCAGCTGCTCCAGGGGAATATTTAGATCCACACACTCCTGGGAGGAATATCCAGGCAGTAAAATCACAGAATCACAGTGACACAAATGTCACTGCTGTCCTTGCAGAAGGCTGAGTTGGCCTCACTGCTCCACACCCCACTGCCCCTACGAGCAGGGAATTTTTCTGTAGGGTTTCACTCCTCATCACAGCTTTTAGGGCATTGGAGGGCACAGTCAGTGCTGATTTTCCACCCTCACATGGTGGGAATTGTTCTTTTCCAGCCTCCCACTTGGTGTGGTTGCTTGCCAAGGAAAACCCAGGTGCTGCTGGGTTCTTGTCCGGGCTCCAGGCAGGAGCCTTCCCTGTGAGTCAGGAGAAACCCGATCCCCCCAGCACGCCTGCAGTCCAGGCCGAGTTGCAAATTGCTCAGACAAGACAGAAAATTGAGGTCCTGACCACATCTGGTCGTTAAAGATCCCCCAGAGCTCCCTGCAGAGGTAGGAGCAGGAATCCACAGAAGTTTCCAGGGCCTGGAGTTTGCTCCTGCTCTGCTCCAGGCCGTTGATGTCATGGTGTCCTGTCTCCAGCAATTTGGGATGGATCTGCTCAGGAGTGGAGAAATATCCTTTTAAGGGTGTTTTTCACTCCCTATCCTGCTGTTCCAGGCAAAGCTGGGCCTTTCCTGGATTGCTCAGGCTCTGGGAGCAGGAGTTGAGTGCAGGAATTCTCAGCCTGAAGGGATCTCTGGAGCACCAGCCACAGAATCCCAGAATTCCAGAATCCCAGAATTCCAGAAGCTGGAACAAATAAAGAAAAATCCTTTACTAAAAAACAACTTTCCTGGTAAATAAAACCACAGTGTGAAGATATAAGTAATGAGAGTTGCTTAGGAATCATCCAAAATTTCTCCCAAAACAGAACACTTAGAGAACTTCAATGTTTGATTATCACTGGGTGATCCTTCAGGATCATCCAGTGCCACCCCAGCCCCACCAGCATCACCCCAAACCCTGTCCCCAAGGGCCACATCCAGACTCCTCTGGGACAATTCCAGTGACTCCAAACCTCCCTGGGCAGCTCATCCCAAGGCCTGACCACTCTGATGGGGAAATTTTCTTTCCCAATCTTCACCCTGAGCCTCCCCTGGTGCCATTTGAGGCCATTTCCTCTCATTTTTTCCCTGCCCCTCCTGTCAGGAGTTGTGCAGAGCAATGAGGTCCCCCCTGAGCCTCCTTTTCTCCAGACTGAGCCCCCCCAGTTCAGCTGCTCCTCCCAGGATTTGTTTTCCAGCCCTTTTCCATCTCAGTTCCCTCCTCTGGACACACTCCAGTCCCTCAGTGCTGTCCCCACTGTCCCAGCCACCCCACTGCCCTTCAGCCAAGCACTCCTTGACCTTTAAACCCAAAACCTGACCCCAAAAGGAGCCAGGCTCCATCTCTGGCTGGGTCTCTCCACAGCCTAAGGAGAAATCCCATGGGTTTTATGTTTTTTTAAGGTTTTTTCAAGGCAGGATCCCCATGGATATGATCATAAATTCCTTTTTGCCAGGAGAATGAGTGCTGCTCTCCTCAGCCAAGGGAGAGAAGCTGGAGGAGATCCCTGTGGGATCAGCTGGAAGGACACAAAACCCCAACAGTGACCTAGGGAAGACCTCATCCCATTTTCTCACTTTAGTCCCTCTTGACCCCACTCCAGAGTGTCACCATGGTGGCATTTGCTCTTGGCTCTGTCACTAGCTTAAAAACTCAAATATCAAAGTTTTTTTTTTTTTTTTTTTCTTTTTTTTTTTGGTTTTCTCTCCAGAACAAAAACTTAAAAAATAAGAAAAGACAAAAGATTGATTTTCCACAGATATTCCCTGCATCTGGCTACCTCCCCAGGAGTTCCAGGAAATTGGTTGGCTGCCACTCCACACAGCTGGGAACGCTTTGGAGCAGCAGTAGCTGTGGTGCTGGTCCTGGCTGGAATGAGAAGGATGAGGGATGGGATGGATGGAATAACAACTGGCTGGTGTTCCCTCAGGAGCTTTGGGAATGAGCAGACTGGCTGGGGATGGACAATTCTGCTCCCCAACTCTTTGGAGCATCCAAGGAATTCCAAGGCATGGATGAAAGGTGTCCTAACAAGCTGAGGATCACCCCATAAACACCACTCAGGGGTGTCTGGGAACAAAACAAAATTGGGATGAGTCTCTCCCAGTGAGAAAAAGGAAAGAGGGATGAAGGCTGGGAGGGAAGGGAGTTCCAGCCTTGATTGATTATCCAAGAAAAAAGAAGGGTGGGAAGGGATATAAATCCCATTTTTTATATGGATTGAGATCTCCATAGAGTTCTTGGAATGACAGGAATTGTTTGTGTGGGGAAAATCATCTTTCAGAGGTGGATTAATCCCAGCAGAACCCATAATCCTTGGGAATGACTGGTGTTCCCTCAGGAGTGTTGGGAATGAGCGCTGCAGACTGGCTGGGGATGGATAATTCTGCTGCCCAACCCTTTGGAGCATCCAAGAAATTCCAAGGCATGGATAAAAGGTGTCCTAGCAAGCTGAGAATGCAGGATCACCCCATAAACACCACTCAGAACTGGGGGTGTCCATGAATCAAACAAAATCGGGATGAGGTGTTGGAATCTGTCCCAGAGAGTTCCCAATGGAAACATTGGAGGAAGGTTGGGAGGGAGGGGAGTTCCAGCCTTGATTGATTATCCAATGGAAAAAAGGTGGGAAGGGATATAATTTTTTTTTTTTGTTTTGTTTTGTTTTTTTTTGTATGGATTGAGATCTCCGCAGAGTTCTTGGAATGACAGGAATTGTTCTTGTGGAGAATTCATCTTTCAGAGGTGGATTAATCCCAGCAGAACCCATAATCCTTGGGAATGACTGGTGTTCCCTCAGGAGTGTTGGGAATGAGCACTGCAGACTGGCTGGGGATGGACAATTCTGCTGCCCAACCCTTTGGAGCATCCAAGAAATTCCAAGGCATGGATAAAAGGTGTCCTAACAAGCTGAGGATGCAGGATCACCCCATAAACACCACTCAGAACTGGGGGTGTCCATGAATCAAACAAAATTGGGATGAGGTGTTGGAGTCTGTCCCAGAGAGTTCCCAATGGAAACATGGGAGGAAGGTTGGGAGGGAAGGGAGTTCCAGCCTTGATTGATTATCCAAGAAAAAAAAAAAAAGGTGGGAAGGGATATAAATCCAATTTTTTTGTATGGATTGAGATCTGTGCAGAGTTCTTGGGATGACAGGAATTGTTCTTGTGGGGAAAATCAGCTTTCAGATTAATCCAAGCAGAATCCATAATCCCTGGGAATGATTTGGGATGGATTTCCTTAAAAGTGATTATTGGCTTGGTTTTGTCCATGCTGATAATATTTGGGAAGATCTGATTGGAGAAATTTGCCTGCAGTGAAATAATTAGGAATTAATTCAGTTCTCTTAGTAAGATTTTTGATTTAAAAAGGGAAAATTTTGACAAAGTAATTAAATGAGGGATTGAAGCCATCTGGAGTGAGCGGTTCAAAGTCCAATTTGCTCAAGCCATGGATGCAAGGAAGGGATGGTCCTTCTAGAGCAAATAAAGAAAATTAGGAATAATTAGGGAGCTGACATGGAAAAAAATGTGAAGTTCCAGTTGGAGTTCAGAGGAACAAAATGCAAAGTAGCAAAAATCCAAAGTAATAAAAATCTGGTTTAGATCTCGCAAAGGAAATAAAAAGCAGCAAAAACGGTTTTCAGTTATAGAAATGAAAAGAGAACAAAGAAAGAAGAAGTGAGGACACTTGGAGGGCAACCTAGACATCAGAACTAAACAGTGACTCAAAACTCAGGGAATGCTTTCCCTCGTTTTCCAGAGGTGGTAAAAACAGGAGGATGAGTGGGAGTGGAATGAAGGTGAACTGGGAATGGTCACCCTGAGGTTGAAGCAGAGCTCCAAGAGCTCCCTGCCTCAAACTGCTGAACTGGGAACTCTCCATGTTCACCTCTGGAAGGATTTTCATGGGAAGAGGGATCTTAGTGCTCTCCTCGATTACCTGGAGAGGCAAAATCCACAGGGAAAAAGAACTTCAGCAAGGGATAGTGCTGATATCCAGAGAAATGGGATTACAGAGCTACTGGGAGGTTTAGGTTGGAAACCACAGGAAAATTCCAGCCCTCTAAAGCCTGAGGATGTGGCACAGATTCCCAGGAGGAGAAGGTTTCTCTGGGAATGTGACCAAGGGCTGGGAAGATTAATTTAAGGTGGCTCAGGGGGGACCTTGTGGCTCTGCACAACTCCTGCCAGGAGAGGACAGCTGGGGCAGGGGTCAGAAAAAGGGACAGGACAAGGGGAAACGGCCTCAGGCTGGGCCAGGGCAGGCTCAGCTCGGGCACCAGGAGCAATTTTCCAATGGAAAGGGTGCTCAGGCTTTGGGAAGAGCTGCCCAGGGAGCTTTGCAGTGCCCATCCCTGCAGGTGGCAGCTGGAGGTGGCACTGAGTGCTCTGGGCTGGGGACAAGGTGGGCATGGGGCACAGCTGGGACTGCCTGGGCTGGGAGGGCTTTGCCAGCACCAGGGATTCTGGAATTCTATTTCTGGGCTGGGTTCTACCCCCAGATGTTGCCATCAGTGCTGCCCTGGGTGAGGAGCTGGGCTGGAGACCCCACAGCTGCCTTGGACCTTCACTAGCAAGAACCCCCTTCTAAAATTTGGGGAACCCTGGCTGCATCTGGAATTTCTGCCTTCTTAATCCACTTTTAATAGCCATGGAAATTAGCATGAAAGCCTAATAATCGTGTCTGGGATCAAGAGAGACAGACAGGTATTGTTTAAATCCACATTTTAGCAGCATTAGTAAGCAAGCACAAGGGAAAACCAGTTCTCTGTTGCAACGCTGGAGGATTTTGGCAGGAGGAATAAATCCTGGGAGCTCTGCTTGTAATTAATCTCTATCTGCAGCTTGGAGCTCTGTCCAGGAGAATTCCCATTGCTTCAGCTGAAGATGCTTCAAAGTCCGTCGCAGAGGACACACCAGTGAAAAGTTTTGCTGGTAAGGTTTTTAATTATGGCTTTGTTAAACATTTAATTTATAGATGAAAGAGCAGCTATTGTGAGCTGGGCTGTTAAAATCATCTGTGCTAAGCTGTTAAATAAGCTCCTGGCTTTTTGTTAATTCCCAAATATGTCAAGGAAGTAATTTAATATTGGGACGTGAAGTTTTTGTTCCTGTCTCCCTCCTTAAGTTGGAGTTAATTGGATGGGTGCTGCAGTGGAGCAGAAATGGTGCCAGACATGTAAAATGCAGTATTTCAGGGCAAGATTTCAGATTTAAATCCGGAGAGATCACAAAGAGACAGAGGCAACTTAAAAAACAAGGAGCATCCTTGGCCCTTTGGATCTGCTTCAATGCCAGATTTGGAGGTAGTTCCCAATAGAACCACAAGGGTTTTTGGGGGACAAGCCCTGGGGAGAAGGATTTGGAGATCACATGGGTGAAAAGCTGGACAGGAGCCACCAGTGAGTGCTGGGAGCCCAAAAATCCATCGGGATCCTGGGCTGCACCCAAGGAGGAGAGAGCAGCAGGAAAGGGATTGGGATTGTGCCCCTCAGGTGAGAGCCCACCTGCAGAGCTGCCCCAGCCCTGTCCCAGCACAGGGAGGAGCTGGAGCTGCTGGAGAGAGCCCAGAGGAGGCTCCAGGATGAGCAGAGGGCTGGAGCAGCTCTGCTGGGAGGAAAGGCTGGCAGAGCTGGGATTGTTCAGCTGGAGAGGAGAAGCTTTGGGCTGAGCTCAGGGTGGCCTTGCAGGGCCTGGAGGAGCCCCAGGAAAGCTGGAGAGAGACAATTCCCAAGGGCTGCAGGGACAGGATGTCCTAGTTGAGATGGAGACAATACAAAACAACACTTCATTTTCAGAAGCCTTCAAACCCATTTTATTCTGGTATGGATGCTTTTTATACATTCTTACAAAACTCATGAGTTTGCATTTACTCATTGGTCACAACAAACAAAGTGCTCATTGGAACAGGCAGTTGCAGGTTTCTCTTATTTATTCTTCTTTCTGTCTTGGTTTCTATGTCAGTGACCTTTGTAGGAAATTGTTTCAGGGGTAAAGATGGATCCCCTCCTCAAACTTCTCTCTGGCTCACAGAAGTTGCTGTAAAACCTCTTCCACAGCAGCACCCAGGGAATGGTTCCCAGTGCCAGAGGGCAGGGCTGGATGGGATCTTGGCAATGAGGAATTGTTCCCTGGCAGGGTGGGCAGGGGCTGGGATGGAATTGCCAGAGCAGCTGGGGCTGCCCCTGGATCCCTGGCAGTGCCCAAGGCCAGGCTGGACACTGGGGCTGGAGCAGCCTGGGACAGTGGAAGGTGTCCCTGCCATGGCAGGGGTGGCACTGGGATGATGTTTAAAATCCCTTCTAACCCAACCATTCCACGATTCCATGATTTCCATGTTTGGAGCCTCATGCTGCCAACAACAACCCAACACCTCACACGTGGAGAGCTCCAAGTTCCCAAAGGGGCCGTGCCCATGGCCAGGCTTGGTCATTAATTTATTTTAATTCACATAGGATTATAAATTATGCTCATCAGGCAAGAAAGGAGAGACTCCAATTAAGTTCCTACCTCGTTAAGCAAAGCCAGAGCAAGAAGTCCAGAAATTACCCATGGACAATCTGCCCCAACCACGGTGTGTAAACAGCTGACAAATGCACCTTCATTAATTCAGAACTTGCTCCCAGACTCTTTCGGAGCACAAAACGAAGCCACACTCTCACAATAAATTATTCACTGCAAATGATTCACCAGCTTCAGAAATTACCTAATCCCTGAGCTCTTTTTCCAAACAGTGGATTTATTTCTCTGGATTGATTTAGTCCCAGAATCTTAATTCTTTTCCATTTTTTTTATCCTTTATTTGGTTTCTATTCCATTTTTCTTGCTTTTTGCCTTGTCCTGATGAGAATTTTTCCTCCCTGATTTATTCCCAGCCAGTGGGGTCGGTGTTAATTGCCATTTTGTGTTTGCTGGAGTGACTTTCTGGCTCCTGGGTGCCACACTCCCATCTCTGGTTCACCTCAACCCTCTTCATTTGCATTCTAAACCCTCATGGTTTGGGCAGAAATTGTCACCCAGGGTGACCTTTAAGCCACTTGTCACCATGATCTCACACCCTTGGAGCAAAGTTTCCCCCTCAAATGCCACAAAACTGCCCTCTGGGCATTTCCCATTCCCTCAGGGTAGGAAAAAATTGTCCTTTGGGATGGATTTGGTGGTTTTGAGGTGCTGTCAGTGGTCATGAAGTGCTGTAGGATCCCTGTTTGGTGTCCACAGGTGATTTATCCCTGATTTCTCAGCATCCACGGAGCCTTTCCCATCATGGACTCTGCTGGACTGGTCCTGCAGGGAAGTGGAGAGGGGGACAGGAGGTGACTTCTGTCCCCTCTCTGAACCTCCTGAGAATTGTGGGACCAGGAAAAGTGAAATAAATCTTTATACTTTATTTATTAAAAACAAAGTATTCATTTTATCAATAATAAATGAAATCATAACATTCTATAATGTATATTATATAATAATATAATTAATACTATAGTAGAATATATAATGAATTATTTATATATTATATATAAATAATATGTTATTATAAAATAATATTAATAAAAGGGCTGTCATTAACAGCCCTGCTCTCCACAGAATCCCAGAATCTTCCAAGTTGGAAAAGATTCACCAGGATCATCAAACTCCCATGATGCAGGAGCACCACATTAAAATCTGGGCATGGTCCATAATCCTTAGAGTGACAATTTTCTAACTGTGTCCCCTCATGAAAAACTTGTGGTTGAGGATATCTTAAAAAGTATTTTTTAATTATTTTATTTTAAATGAAAAATCTTCTTATATTCAGTTTATAAATGGAGAGAGAAGCTTCTGACAACTGAAATGTTGAAGTTGCTTTGAGTTCCTCTCGAATTATCAATAATCTGTGGGCCTGGAACAGAAAAATTCTGTTGTTCTGCTATTTCTACAACCATGAAACACAAACTGCAGGCAGCAGAAGTGGGTGACGGTTTAGCTGTAACCACATCTTCTCTAAATTGGTGACACAAGCCAGGGGCCTAAAAATAAACACCCTTGTGGTTTGGCTCTCAGAGCCAGAGCTCAGCCGAGAGGTTTGGGGCATGTGAAGGACAAAAATAAATTAACCTGTTCTTCCAAAAACTGGAGTAAAAAACCTTCAATTGGAGTAAAAAACCTTCAATTGAGAGGTTTGGGGCATGTGAAGGACAAAAAAAATTAACCTGTTCTTCCAAAAACTGGAGTAAAAAACCTTCAATTGGAGTAAAAAACCTTCAACTCAGAGGTTTGGGGCATGTGAAGGACAAAAAAAATTAACCCGTTCTTCCAAAAATTGGAGTAAAAAACCTTCATGGTTGGAACTCTTTGAGCCCAAATGTAGCCATGAATGGGAAAAATTTTTGAAACGTTCAGAAATTCGTGGATTCAGAGAATGGTTTGGGTTGGAAGGGATCTTAAAATGATCCCATCCCATCCCAGGGACACCTTCCACTGTCCCAGGCTGCTCCAGCCCCAGTGTCCAACCTGGCCTTGGGCACTGCCAGGGATCCAGGGGCAGCCCCAGCTGCTCTGGGTGAGCTCCTGGAAGCCAAAGCACCAAGCAGAGGTTGAAGAGTGGAGGAATAAATTCATCCAGAAGAGCTGTGAGGACCCAAGGGACGTTTTGGTCCTTCCTCAGGTGGGCACCAACCTCGAGCCACCACGATTCGCTCCCTGAAGGGTTTTGCTCCCTCAGGCTTTGAGTCACCAGGATTTTTTCCACCAGGGAGAGTGGTCAGGCCTTGGGATGAGCTGCCCAGGGAGGTTTGGAGTCACTGGAATTGTCCCAGAGGAGTCTGGATGTGGCCCTTGGGGCAGGGTTTGGGGTGATGCTGGTGGGGCTGGGTGATCCTGAAGGGTTTTTCCCACCTTGATGATTCTGTTCTGTTTTCTTGTGTCAACAGCTGAAACTCAAACAATTTTCTGCCTGATTTAATGTGTTATTAAGCAGCAAGGCAAGTGTGGAAAATTGGGGTTTTTTCCCCCTCAGGAATGGTGTGGGGTAGGGAATCAAACAACACAAAACCCAACAATAATTCCAACAAAATTCACTTCTCAGAGTCACACCCTGAACTGTGTGGTGACACTGAACTCAGACAGGGGGATTCCTAAAAATGTAGGAAGTGGTTGAGAAAAATGTCAAAAAAAAAGGGAAATTCAATTCCTTAGAGTCAGCAGGAGGAATGAGACCAGCTCTGCACAACCCAGAAGAGGAGCTACAGAAGGTCTGGGGCGAAATTGGAACAGAAGAAATGGACAAAAAATGCAACAACACACCTGGGATTAAATGGCAGAGTTAAGAGGTTTTTAAAGGTTATTAAAACTTTGCCAGAATACACCAGAAAATGGGAATTTGTATCCAGTGCAGCTGGAAGAAACAGCAGAAACAAACACAGGTAAGTTCTGGAGGTGGAAATGAGGGGAATGAGCTGAGGGGGTGAAGAGAGCAAGCAAATCAAAGTCTTAAATAACAAATCCAACATAAAAATGTCTTTTTGTGAGTTCAAAAGGTGAATTCCAAGAATAATCCTGGGTCTGGCTGTTTTGGGGGCTGTCAATGTCTCAACTCAGGATAATAAAGACACCAAAGGGAAGATTTTTCTTCCTCAGTAATTCAGGGTGAAATATCTGCCTCAGACACCAAAAATTATGATTTGCCTGAGTTTTTCCATGAAGAAAAGAGTGGCCCAAGGAAACTGAGGTGTTTCAGAAGTGGGTGAGCTGTTTTTCCACCTCCTGCCGTGAAGTGACACCTAAAACCAAGAGTTAATCAGCAAGCCCTGAAAATCAAAAAAAAAAAAAAAAAAAAAAAAAAATTATTTCCATTCCTGGGATTATCAGGGTAAAAAGGGCTCTCACCTCGAAAAATCATTGAGCTCTTACAGTGCTAAAAGGGGATTAATTTTTAAAAAATGTGTGAATTGGGAGGGGGAACTTCATCAGCTCCATATCCATGCGAGCACTCCCCAACTGCCACGGGTGGGAAGGAAGTTCCCATCCCTGCAGATAATGCCAGAAATAACCACAGGATCTGGAGAACTTCCTATGAATTTCTGGCTGTTGTGAGATACAGGGCAGTGCCAGCAGACCCTGCTGCTCTAATCCAGCGTTTCAAATGCCTTAAAGTGGGGTTTTATTCCCAAATCAAACTGGAGATGTACGGTGAGATCATCGGCGTCTCTGCAGTGCTGCTGCTCTCACCCCAAAAAGCACAAATTTTGGGTGAATTGCAAAGAACTCTGGGGTCTGACTGAGAAATCTCAAGTGTTTGATGAAAATCTCCATCTGTAGCTGCTGGAGGTCCCAGATGATGTTTTAGAGCTGTTTCATGCCCATTTTTTTGTTGTATTGGATAATTTGCTGGATTTTCTCTTAGTTGCTCGATGAAAATAAAACTTGCCATGGTAAAAATTGCTGGATTTTTTAAATTCCATGTTTATCCATCACAGAAATCCTGTTTGCTGACCCTTAACATGACCCAGTCCAGAAAGCCAAACACATCCTGGGCTGCCCTGAAGGAGGTGATTCCCCCCTTCTGCTCTGCTCTCCACCTGCAGAGCTGCCTCCAGCTCTGGGGACTGCAGCATGAGATGGACCTGGAGCTGCTGGAGTAATTCCAGAGGGCCAAGGAGATGATCAGAGAGAGGGATCTGCTGGGAAAACAGGCTGGAGAAGAGCAGGCTCTGCTCTTGGAGCACCTTGCAGGGCCTGGAAGGAGCCCACAGGAAAGATGGAGACATTTCAAAAGGGCTTGGAGTGACAGGACAAGGAATTATGGCTTTAAACTGAAAGAGGGAAGGTTTAGACTTGGTATTAGGAAGGAATTCTTCCCTGGCACAGCTGTGGCTGCCCCTGGATCCCTGGCAGTGCCCAAGGCCAGGTTGGGCACTGGGGCTTGGAGCAGCCTGGGACAGTGGGAGGTGTCCCTGCCATGGCAGGGGTGGAAATAAATCATCTTTAAGGTTTCTTCCAACCATCACTGAGCTCTTAATTCATGAATTCACCTTTCACAGTGGCCAGGCTACATCAACCTGCTCCCCACTGAGAACTGTGGCAATAGACCCCCCAAAAAAAACCCTGGATAGAGGCAGCATCCCAAATTCCATCCAAGAGATGGAACTGGAGGCCCAAATCCCATCGACCTGGACTTCAACTCCCCATGGCTGCTTTTAAAATCTGAACTTCCAGCCAGGCAATACCAGCTAAACTCTGCAGGGTTTCTTTCAACACTCAGGACTAAGCAACACCGCACACACAAGGATTAAAGAAATCAGGGGACACAGTGCTCTTCATTTTTCCAGACCCTGGCATTGTTGGAATCTGAAATGCAGGGAGCTCTCAGAACTTTGGGCCTGGAAGCCAAAGCTTAGAATTAAACCCAGGATTTGATCTGAGACCTTGGAAAAGGCTCCCAAACTCAGGTGCTAGAAGGGAGAATGTGGATTTGTGGTTTAAAGCAGAGAAAGGTTAAGCTGAGTAAAGGAAAGTTTAGAGTTTTAGAGTTTAAGATATAAAAATTAAAGTAGTTCCAGAGGTGAACAAGGAGTTTAGGATGCAGCACTGCAGGTTTGTGTGTCAGAGCATGACTGGCTGAGAAAGCTCCCACTGCAACATGGGTCTGTAAGATGAAATGTTTCAGGATTGGGTCAAAACCATAAATATCCTTGTTATGAGTGTTTTCTTGGTCAATAAATCCTTAAAAGATCTTGTAACTGAGGGTCTCTTCTGAGCCATGCAGTGAAGATGTGAGCCCAACTCACCCTTCCTGCCTGTGTAGAAGATAAGAAAATAAACCACACCATCAAAAACAATCCATAGGTCCTGTCTCCAATTCCTTCCAAAATTCCCCACAAGTGAATTATCACAGGGATGAAGCATCCTCAAATTTGCAGCTGGCTGAGCTTCAGAATCCTTGGTTTAGTCCTGGAGTGCCACTTAGCCCCGTTACCACGTGAAAAATTAAAGCTGATTTTGTATTTCCCCCTGGGAATCTCAGATCCCCCCTGAGGTTTTCCCACTTAAAACCGGACACCAATTCCCGAGCCGCTCCTCTGCTTTTGGAAGCGCTCGCTCTGAAATATTTTAAATACCTCTTTGAGTCCGCCGAGCTGCTGCAGAGACTCACAGAAGCGTTTTAAACGCCGCCTGGAAGGGAATTCCTGGCTGAGCTCCCGTTTTCCCACCTCAATTACCCCTCCGAGCGCATCCCTCCCCCGCAGCCTGACACCAACCGGGACGCTCCGAACCGGCCTCTGCTTCCTCACCGAGCGGTGTTCGCCTAATTAAGAGCTGCTCGGCAGTCCCCAGGCAGTTAATTGTGCCATTAGAGGCAGTTTTGACACGAGGACAGCTCGGGGCTGGAGGATGGGGATGCTCGGAGCATCCCCCGCGGGAGGCGCGGCGCGCTCGCAGCAATAATTGGTCCCCGGAGGCTGCTCAGCTGCCAGGGGGAATTGTTTGGTGAATAAAATTCCGAGCTGCCACGGCTCCTCTGTTGCGTGGTAACTCCCGGCTCCCCGAGGGTTGTCCCCTCTGTCGTTTGGTGACATTTCCCTGTTGATGTGAGTGAGCAGAGCCATGGGGTCAGCAGGGACATCCCTGTCCTGGGGCCAGCAGGGACATCCCTGTCCTGGGGTCAGCAGGGACATCCCGACAGCAGGGACATCCCTGTCCTGGGGCCAGCAGGGACATCCCTGTCCTGGGGACAGCAGGAGCAGGACAGGGGGGATTGTCCCTTTCGGCCTCACCCCAGTGCTGGGGACACTTTTGGCTGTCTCAGTGTAAGAAACGCATAAAGCTCTCCAAGAGTGTCCAAAGGAGGGACGTGAGGATGGGGAAGGGTCTGGAGGGGCCACACGAGGAGAGGGCACCTGGAATGCCCAGCTGGAGCAGGGACTGAGGGCAGAGCTCCCTGGGGACAGCTCTGATCTCTGCTCTGGCACAGGGACAGCACCCAGGGAGCAGCTGGGGCTGGGCCAGGAGGGATTTAGGGTGGGTTTTAGGGAAAGGTTCTTCCCCAGAGGGTGCTGGCACTGCCCAGGGAATGGGCACGGCCCCGAGGCTGCCAGAGCTCCAGGAGCCTTTGGCCAGCACTGCCAGGGATGGACAGGCTGGGATTGTTGGGGGTCTGGGCAGGGCAGGGCTGGCACTGGATTTGGATAATCCTTGTGGATCCAGGTGCTCCCTAAAATCCAACCTAACCCTGCCCCCCTTCAGCTGGAGGCTGTTCCCCTCCTCCTGTCACTGCACAAAGCTCCCTGCTCCCCCCAGCAGATTTGGGGACGTGGAAATGGGAAGGGATGGATCCAAACACGCCGGGTTTGGGATTCCCCCATGGGTTTGGGTGCTGCTGCTGCTGCTGTTGCAGGTCCTGGGTTGGTGGGGAGGAGAATTCTTCTGTTTGGGGGGGGTCAGAGTGTGAATTTCTAGAAAGGATCCTCTCCTTGGAGGCACAACTCCAGCAGCTTTTCTGCTTAAACACTCTTCAGTCAGGCAGCTGTGGCTACAAACCCCCTGTTCTTACAGACAGGAGAGTGAAGGAGGAAGAAAAGAGTGCAGACTCTTCAGAGGACAAAAATAATAAATTGTTTCACCATAAAATTAGCAGAGAAAAAGTTTTAGATCATGTGCATAGGCTAAGAAAATAATAGGAGAGCACAGCAGATTTTTAGACCTTAGAATCACAGAATACCCTGAACTGAAAGGACCCACAGGGATCATCCAGTGCCACCCCAGACCCCCAACAATCCCAGCCTGGGCATCTCCTGGAGCTCTGGCAGCCTCGGGGCCGTGCCCATTCCCTGGGCAGCCTGGGCAGTGCCAGCACCCTCTGGGGAAGAACCTTTCCCTAAAACCCACCCTAAATCCCTCCTGGCCCAGCTCCAGCCGCTCCCTGGGTGCTGTCCCTGTGCCAGAGCAGAGATCAGAGCTGTCCCCAGGGAGCTCTGCCCTCAGTCCCTGCTCCAGCTGGGCATTCCAGGTGCCCTCTCCTCGTGTGGCCCCTCCAGACCCTTCCCCATCCTCATGTCCCTCCTTTGGACACTCTTGGAGAGCTTTATGCGTTTCTTACACGGAGACAGCCAAAAGTGTCCCCAGCACTGGGGTGAGGCCGAGAGGGACAATCCCCCCTGTCCTGCTCCTGCTGTCCCCAGGACAGGGATGTCCCTGCTGTCCCCAGGGCTCTGCTCACTCACATCCAACTTGCCACCAGCCAGGACCCCCAGGCCCCTTTCCCCCCCACTGCTCTCCATCCTCATTTGGAACACCACATTTTAATTTCAATCCCTGCCAGAATCGTTACCTTTGCCAAAATAAAGATTTTTTTTTCCCATTTCGACCCAACCCTGATTCCCTCCTGAGACCCTGAATCGGTCCTTTTGTGGTTTGAGATTTGGCCCAGAAGAAAAGATAAGAGCATTACATCTCCTACCCCAGGGAGGCACAAATGGGAGCATTTGAAAATTAAACCTTGGCGTGGATCCAAGGTTTTTCCAAGCCTCACCAGGGGAGAAGAACATCCCAAGCAAATCCCTTCCCTGGGCATGATTTATAGGCCTGTTAAACCACAATGTGTTTTAATGATTATTTAGGAACATCAGGGAAGGGAAAAAATGAAGAAGGAAGAGTTTGGGCTTCTTTAAATCAATAGATCTATGAGAAGATAAATACAAGTTTAAAAGGGGGTGTTCATTTAGTGGCATTAATAGACCAATAGTCTGATAATCCCTCTCATCCTGCACTTTGTGGGATCGTCCAATCTTCAAGAGATTACATGGAAAATCATAGAATTGATGACTACTAAATTATATTTAAAAAAACCCAAACCCATCAGTTTTGCTTCTAAAGATATTCTGTATATTAATATAGAAAAAAGTTCTTATCTCTTCATACATCAGCCAGGAGTCAGAATAAAAATTAGCTATTATTTCCCCCAAAAAAACCCCATAAACAGAGAAATATAAGAATTATTCCAACTGCACAAACTGAAGTTGGGTTGTTTCCTTGGAGCTGAAACCAGAGGGGACAAATCAGACAATTGCTGATCAGCCTTTGAATCTGGTGAAAAGAATAGTAATTAGACATTAATTAAATATTTGAGGCTCTGCAGCAATGGCTCAGTGATGTTTCCCAACTCCAAGAGAATGGATTCCTGCTCCTCCCAGGGTGAGGAAAAAATTCCCCACGGGAATGGCAACTGGAGCCCTCAGGGCAGGATGTGTTGAGAACCCTTGTTTTGTTCAAACAGTGGGTTTGGAAATCTGGAAATCCCAAGGAAGAGATTAATTGGGATGTGATTAATTGGAGAGCCTGCAGGATCCTGAAGGAATAAGGAGAATTTCCCAAGGACCCCAAAGGGCTTTGCTTTGGGCAAGGATGGGCTGTGGGGAGAAATTGCTCAGGATCTCTGGGAGATTTTCCTGGCACAACTCTGGAGTTGGGAAAAGGAAGAAAAAGGATGGCTGCTGGAATTTTAGCGCCCGTTTTTCCAAGTTTTTTTTGTTTGCAGGGAGGAAGCAGCCCTGACTGTTGGCTTCTCAGCCAATGGGGAGTGAAATTCTTCACCTGACAGGACTCAAATCCAGAGCTCCTGATCCTGAAATCTCCTTTCTGCTGCTCAGGCTTTAGGAGAAAACCTCTGTGTGAGAGGGACACAAAGTGGTTCTGGGGTGGGAACAGGAGGGAGGGCTGGAGGAATGCAGGGAGAAGAGGGAGACAAATTGGAAAAACTAAAAAAGCCCCCAGGGCCCAACCACCCTTGCAGTCTTGGCATATCCCTTGATCCAGGAGGTTTTTCCCCACAAAAGCTCCATTACAGTTAGCACAATTCCTGCCACAAGATATTTCTACAAACAGGTGCCTCCATCCCTTAAAATCTAAGAGATTCCATCTTCCTCCATTAAGCATTAAATTCATCTTCATCTCTTCCTGCTCATCGAGGATTTTATCATGACATCTTCTTATTCTTAGAAATATTTCACTTTCTTTCCTGGCACCCACAGAAACCCAAAAGGAAGCTGACTAATTATTCCTGGGAAACAATGAGATTACAGAGATCATGAAGTTTTTTCATCTCATCTCTCGTTTGTTATCACCTCACATCATGAATAGCAAAACCACCAACAGAACAAAAATTACTCATGGCCTTTCTTTAATAAATGGGAATCACCTCTAATAACCAGCTGGAAAATCCCAGATAATGAGGGAGGTACAAGAGGAGATTTGGCACTTCCTCCTCAGCCAGTGTGAATCAGCAGAGCCCAAATTTTCCCAAGGAACAGGAACATCTCAGTGTCCCCCTCTGGGTGCTGGGGTCACCTTGGAGCACCTTGCAGGGCCTGGAAGGAGCCCCAGAAAAGATGGAGACATTTCACAAGGGCTTGGAGTGATAGGACAAGGAATAATGGCTTTAAACTGAAAAGAGGAAGGTTTAGACTTGGTATTAGGAAGGAATTCTTCCCTGGCACAGCTGTGGCTGCCCCTGGATCCCTGGCAGTGCTCAAGGCCAGGTTGGACACTGGGGCTGGAGCAGCCTGGGACAGTGGAAGGTGTCCCTGCCCATGGTAGGGGGTGGCACTGGATTATCTTTAAATTCCAACCCCAAACATTCCATGGTTCCAAGGTTCTCTGTGTGTTCCATGTTTCTCCTCAGCAGAGGAGACCCCTCCTCTTCCCCTCAGCAGGGCGGGCACCTCACCTCAGGCAGGCCCAGTTTGAAACTGGGGCCTGTCCTGGCAGCCAGGGTGGGGGAAGGAGTAGGAATCACCTTTTCAGGAATGAGGGAAGCTCCAAAATGCTCTCATGAGTCACCTCAGCTCCTCTGAGCTGCCCTTACTGGCACAGGGATCAGCTGCCTGCACTGAAGGCTCGTTTTACACTCCAAGGCAGAGCTCAAAGCTCTCGGGGCCAACTTGTGGGGACTTGAACCTCTCAAGATCCCACTGACATTCCAAGCAGTTGGCAGCTGCTGCTGCTCGCACTCATCATCCGTGAAAAAAAATCCTTCTCTTAAAAATTCCATTGCAAACTGAGACCATGGATCAGACTCGTCCCAACCCAGGCCTGCCCAGCCTGTCCTCACAGATCATGGAATGGTTTGGGTTGGAATGGACCTTAAAGCCCATCCAGTTCCATGGCAGGGACACCTCCCACTGTCCCAGGCTGCTCCAGCCCCAGTGTCCAACCTGGCCTTGGGCACTGCCAGGGATCCAGGGGCAGCCCCAGCTGCTCTGGCAATTCCATCCCAGCCCCTGCCCACCCTGCCAGGGAACAATTCCTCATTCCCAAAATCCCATCCAGCCCTGCCCTCTGGCACTGGGAGCCATTCCCTGGGTGCTGTCCCTGCAGCCCTTGGGAATTGTCTCTCTCCAGCTTTCCTGGGGCTCCTTCAGGCCCTGCAAGGCCACCCTGAGCTCAGCCCAAAGCTTCTCCTCTCCAGCTGAACAATCCCAGCTCTGCCAGCCTTTCCTCCCAGCAGAGCTGCTCCAGCCCTCTGCTCATCCTGGAGCCTCCTCTGGGCTCTCTCCAGCAGCTCCAGCTCCTCCCTGTGCTGGGACAGGGCTGGGGCAGCTCTGCAGGTGGAATCACAGAACGAGGAATCAGGGAATGGTTTGGGTTGAAGGGGCCTTCAAATTATCTCGTTCCACCTCTGCCCTTATTTTCTCCTCATGGAATTCCAACAATCCCATGGCCACTCTGGCAGGGAGGTGACACATGGCTCGTGAGGGATCAGAGGGAAAAGCAGGGAATGAAGAGACTCCATGGATAAGAGCTGCAGGGAAAGCTGAGATTCAAGGCTCAGCTTTGCTGCTGCATTTCCATTGTCAGTGACCAAAGAAACAAGAACAAAAAAAGCCCCCAAAGCCCCAAAGCTCAGCCTGAGGTGTAGTCCAGAGCTTTTCTAAAATAAATGTTGAGCACCACCACAAAAACCCACCCTGGCTGCAGCTCTCAGTTCTTCACTTTCTTCTGTGTTCTCCCCTCTTTCTCAGAAACTCAGATGCAACAAAGTTGCCCACAAAAAAAAAAAAAAAAAAAAAAGACCAAAAAAAAAAAAAAAAAAAAAAAAAAAAAAAGTGAAGAACAGGTTTTTTGAAGCCAACAAAAGAGGGTTGGGGGGAACAGGTGCAAGGTGGAGGAGGAGAAGATAAATATGTGACTCTGAGCCTGTTTTTCCTTCTTTTTCCTTTTACTAAAATACAATTCTTTAGCACCGAATGCTCAACTTAACAGCATTATTCTTTCTCTTCATGATATTGCAATCATTGCTTGCATTATTGCCACAACATTCAAACACACTCGTAGAGAGGTAAAAAAAAAATTGGAGAGGTAAAAAATTTGGAGAAGTGTTCCCAAAGTGAGAAGTGGGAGATGGGCATGGAAGAGCATTTGGCCTGCCTCTAGTAGGGACCAAAGAGGAGGAGCAAGAAATTCCCCTCATGATGGACACCTGCACTTCAGGAAGGTGAGATATTAGAAAAAATAATTTCCTGTGAGGGCTGGGAGGCCCTGGCACAGAATTCCCAGAGCAGCTGGGGTTGCCCCTGGATCCCTGGCAGTGCCCAAGGCCAGGTTGGACACTGGGGCTGGAGCAGCCTGGGACAGTGGAAGGTGTCCCTGCCATGGCAGGGGTGGCGCTGGATGGGCTTTAAGGTCCTTTCCAACCCAAACCATTCCATGATTCCATAATTTTTTTTTCCTGGGCTCTGGCACTGACTCTGTGCACCACAGAGGAGAGTGAACAATTCCACCAGAATTCCTCAACTTTTCCTTCCCAGTGAAAAAAACCCAGAAAGATCAATGGTATCAATTGGTTGTTCCTAACCAAAAATAAAACATTTGGGAAATAAGAATTGCCTTCACAGTCTGAATTTCCAAGGGATAAAGGAACTGTGCTGAGGGAGGTCTGAGTTAAATCATCTCACTGGAATAAATCTGGCTGATAAAGTTGCCTGTAGGGAAAATAAAAACTGTTAGAAAAGAGTTGCTCATCCTCTTCATAAAATGAATATCAGAGAGTTGCACTCAGTCGGGGTTTTCCAATACATTCCCCTCTCAGGTCAGTGGGGAACAGAAATAAAGGTGATAAAACAAAGTGGGGACAGTGCCTGACTGGGGAGGCTGCTCCAGGATTCACCTGGAATTACCAACCCAGCTGTCAGTGAGAAACCCTGGAAAAGTTCCAGCCAGCTGCACCGACCAGTTCCTCTGCCCCACATTTCTTCCTGCAGCTCTTCCCACAAAGCCAGAGCTGCCTGGTGTTTATTTATCCAATTCCACTCCCACTAAAGGAGGGTGAGTTCCCTGCCCAGCTTTAGCAGGGAAATGCTGAACTCCAGAGAGAGCAGCATCCCTAAGGAAAGAAATCCATGGCTTCAAATAGTGAGGCTGTTCTGAACAACACCTTCCACTGTCCCAGGCTGCTCCAGCCCGTGTCCAACCTGGCCTTGGGCACTGCCAGGGATCCAGGGGCAGCCCCAGCTGCTCTGGGCACCCTGTGCCAGGGCCTGCCCACCCTGCCAGGGAACAATTCCTGCCCAAAATCCCATCTAGCTCTGCCCTCTTTGAGTTTTAAGGCATTGCCCCTTATCCTGACACTCCAGTTCTGGACAAGATTACTTCTCCAGGTTCTCCATCCATCCATCCATCCATCCATCCATCCATCCATCCATCATCCATCCATCCATCCATCCATCCATCCATCCATCCATCCATCATCCATCCATTCCTATCCATCCATCATCCATGCTTTCATCCATCCATCATCCATCCCTGTCCATCCATCCATCCCTATCCATCATCCATCCATCCATCATCCATCATCCATCCATCATACACCTACCCATCCATCCATCCATCCATCATCCATCCATCCATCAGTCCATCATCCATCATCCATCATCCATCATCCATCCATCATCCATCCATCATCCATCCATCCCTATCCATCCATCCATCCATCATCCATCCATCTTCCATCCATCCATCCATCATCCATCCATGCATCCATCCATCATCCATCCATCCATCCCCCATCTGCATTGTCCAGCACAGCTTTCCCATTATATATTGAGATAATTTCAATTTCTTCACCCACCTTGTTCCAATCTCAGCTTTCTGAGGAAGGTTTGGTTTTTATTCGGATCTCCCACCACGAGGACGTTTCCTTCCAAGCCTCTGAGGATGTATTTTTGTTTTCTCCCATTTCCAGTTCTTAAGTTACAAAGCATATTTCATCCTTTTAAAAACCTTCTGGCAGCAGGACACAGAAACTGTGAGAAAGGACCAGGAGAGGGAGGAAATCTTTATTATTTGGGATTTGGGATATGAAACATGGATGGTTTAGGATGGGTAAAGACAACCTGAATCCCTCAGGTTATGGGTAAAGACAACCTGAATCCCTCAGGTTATCCCCAAATTGTAGCTGCTCAAGCTTTGATTCCAAACTGATGGATTGGATTATTTAGGGAGAATTTCTCAGCTTTTTTTCCCTGCAGGATTTTTAGGGATCATCCCTTCTGCCTTGGTAGAAGAGAACAAACAATGCAGTGAAAGAAAAGAAAAGGAAAACCCAAAGCTGGCATTTCTGGGAGCAGAAGAACAAAGAGAGCAATGTTTTATTGAACTTCACAAACGGATCCACTTCAGTTAAAAAAAGGTTTTTAGAGGCCCAAATCTCTTTAACGAGAGTTCCAGAAATCCCTTACGAGCAGTGATGAGATGTAAGAAGATGCTGTGAGTTTAAATAGGTGGGAACTGCCCCCTTTTATTGCTCAGGCAAACCTTGTGTTCCAACTTGCAATATCATCCTGTCCTAATAAAATCCACATGGGACCTGCAGCTGGAAGATTTAGGGCAGAGCTTTGAAGGCTGTGGAAAGCTTCCCGTTATTATTTTGGATATTTGCACTGAGCACAACAGGCCTTGTGTTCACTGGGAGCTCTGGAGCTGGAAATGCAGCCCAGGGAGAGGCTGGAGAGGTTTGTCCTGGAGCTGGGAGGGAGCTCTGAGCCACCAAAGTGGATTTGGGCAAGGACACAGCAGCAGGGAAGGTGTGGAGTGGGATGAGGGGATTTAGTGGGGTGAATTTACGAGTCAGGAGGGGAGACTTTTCAGAATCCAGGTGGGAAGGAACCTTCAGGATCATCCAGTCAGCGCCAGCACCAGCATCACCCCAAACCCTGTCCCCAAGGCCAAATCCAGACTCCTCCTGAGCACTCCCATAGACAGTGGCTCCAAACCTCCCTGGGCAGCTCATCCCAAGGCCTGACCATTCTGACAGGGAAATTTTCTTTCCCAATCTCCACCCTGAGCCTCCCCTGGTGCCATTTGAGGCCATTTCCTCTCCTCCTTTCCCTTGGGACACGGCAGCAGAGCCCAACCCCCCCAGCTGTCCCCTCCTGGCAGGAGCTGTGCAGAGCCACAAGGTTCCCCCTGAGCCTCCTTTTCTCCAGGCTGAGCATCAGAGAGCTTTGACTTATCCAATCTGCCCTAAAGGTGGAGTTTAAATGTACTGGATCTCAGAATCCCAGAATCAAGGCTGGGAAAACCCTTCAGGATCATCCAGTGCCACCCCAGCCCCACCAGCATCACCCCAAACCCTGTCCCCAAGGGCCACATCCAGACTCCTCTGGGACAATTCCAGTGACTCCAAACCACCCTGGGCAGCTCATCCCAAGGCCTGACCACTCTGACAGGGAAATTTTCTTTCCCAATCTCCAACCTGAGCCTCCCCTGGTGCCATTTGAGGCCATTTCCTCTCATTTTTTCCCTATCCCTCCTGTCAGGAGTTGTGCAGAGCAGTGAGGTCCCCCCTGAGCCTCCTCTTCTCCTGAGTGGCTCCATCCATGCTCCACTCATTTAAAGTCTCAAACAGCTCCTAGAAAAAACTGGAGGGAATTATCTGAGACCAGATGTGCCATTTTAAGGCCTTATTTTTGACCAGCTGTGCAGTTAAAACACGCATGAGTGTTCACTTTAAAGGGAACCCTAAAAAGCACCTGTTGCTCACACTGCAGTGCCCCAAAACCCAGCAGGTTCCTTTCTTTCCATCAATACCACATCCCAAAAACATCTGCTCCAGCTCTTGAGAGGAAGAACTGCCCAGCCTGTGAGAGGCTGCTCTGGAGGGATGTTTGAGACACGGAAAATGAACGTTCCCAAAATGTTTTCCTGGTGTTGGAGCCGTTCTCTGCGGATCCCTGTGCCGAATGTTGGTCACCTCATCTGATTGCTGTGGTTGGAGGTTCTGTGCTCTGTGGTTAAAGCAGGCCAGGCTCTGTAGCTGTGGATTCTGTGGTTTAACTCCCTTATCTTTGTTCTATCTCGGTTGGTACTAATTGGTGCTTTGGCACTTGCTGCTTTCCTGCTTTTTCGCCCACCCCAAACAGCTCAGAGGGTTTAGTTTGGATATTGGGGGGAAATTCCTCACAGGAAGGGCTGGCAAATATTGGACCAGGCTGCCCAAGGAAGTCCTTGACTCATTATCCCTGGAGGGATTTAAAAGCCACATGGAAGTGGCACTTTTAGTGGTGGGGGAATGGTTGGACTCGATGATCTTGGAGGGTTTGCCCAACTAAATCACGAAATTATAGAATGGACTGGATTGGGAGGGACCTTAAAATCATCCAGTTCCAACCCTGAGCTGCAGAAGAAGCAGCTCCAAAGGTCCATCCCATGCCAGGCATATTCCTGATATTTAATTTGGGAATGTCTGGTGAACTCTCTCTTCTGTGGAGATTAAAGACACAGTGATAGCCCTAAGCTTGTACAGACAGACTGAGGTGAACAAATACTCATGTGCCTTTTAAAAATAAAATTACAAAAAATAGTTTTAAAACTAGCTGCTCACAGACCAGTCAAAAGCTTTATTTCTCTTTCCAGCTGGGAAAAGCACAGCTCTGAACTGGAATGTTATCTCTACACAACATTTGAAGGCTCATTATCCTGAAATCTCTGATATTTATGCAGCGTGAAGCTCCTGATGTTGGTTAAAACACCCCGCCATGCCCTTGGGCTCCTGAAGGAATTTTCCTGCCCTGAGGAATTTTCCCGCCCTGTTTTCCCAGAGAGGAGCCTCTCACATCATCCTCAGCAAGGCACGGGTGCCTGTTTATAGCTGCCAGCTGCCCTGAGCTCCTCACCTCACCGGGATACCTGTCAGGACCAAGCCTTTCCAAAGCCTCTCCCAAATCCACGCCTGGATTCCCGTGGTGCCAGTGCAGGTGCTCAGGTTGGTGCTGAGGTGTTGAAAACTGGGCTGGTTTGTGAGTGCTGCATAATCCAAGGAAAACTCTGATCCCAGGGCAGAGCTGAGAGTTGGATCAGGTCCATCCCCAGCACCAGGGTGTGGCTCGTGGAATATTTGGGGGGTGTGTGGCAGAATTGCAAAAGAGAATCATGCAGTGGGTCAGGTGAGAAGGTTAAAGATCAGTCAGGTGATCCCATGGGCAGGGACACCTTCCACTGTCCCAGATTGCTCCAAGCCCTGTCCAAGGTGGCCTGGGACACTTCCAGGGATGGAGCAGCCATGAGAAAGGAGCTGGAGACTCAGTGCCAGGGTTGTTGAAGGACTGTGGAAAACACAACTCCTGATGTGAAAGTTGACACAATTTTCTCACTTTCCTGTCAGGCTCCAGTGCCCAAAGTGTCAGAGGATCTTTGGCACACCAAAAACAAGTTGGATCTTTGCCATGTTAAAAGTCCCAGGATCACCAAGGTGGGAAGGGACCTTCAGGACCATCCATTGCCACCAACATCACCCCAAACCCTGTCCCCAAGGGCCACATCCAGACTCCTCTGGGACAATTCCAGTGACTCCAAACCTCCCTGGGCAGCTCATCCCAAGGCCTGACCACTCTGACAGGGAAATTTTCTTTCCCAATCTCCAACCTGAGCCTCCCCTGGTGCCATTTGAGGCCATTTCCTCTAATTTTTTCCCTTCCCCTCCTGGCAGGAGCTGTGCAGAGCAATGAGGTCCCCCCTGAGCCTCCTTTTCTCCAGGCTGAGCCCCTTTCCCAGCTCCCTCAGCTGCTCCTCCCAGGATGTGTTTTCCAGCTCTTTGCCTGTCCCCTTTATTTACTCCCTTAGACTTTATTTTATTTTGGAGTTTGAATGCTCTGTGAAGCCAAAATTCCTGAAACTGAGAGGATGTTTTTAAAAGTGCCAGAAAGGTGTCGAGGTAAAACTCTAAAATAGACAGAGCTTTTTAAAGCTGGCTTAGAACCAACGAGATTCTGTTCCTGATTTTACCACTGAATTTAAATAATGAAGAGGAACCCCCACACAGGGTTTGGACCCGCTGAACCGCAGCCAGTTTTGAAGAGGAAAAAAAAAAAATTACTAAGATGTAACTTTGCTAATTATGGTCAAAAAATTGTAAATCTTCTGGAAAAGAATCTGACCAGGTTTGCAGAGAGCTCAGCACAGCAAATCCTCGATTCTGCTGCCACACAAACATCAAACCACCAAAGCAAGGGGTGGCAGAACCTCTCTGCTCTTTTTGTAGCACCCCAGGGGTGGGAAAAGACAAAGGTGAGAAGAAAGAGCTTTGTTTTCACTCTTGTTTTGTTCGTGCCTGGCAAACGAATTGTGAATTTGAAATAAAACCCCCGTGGTCTGGATGTGATCTCCTCACTTTTTAACAACCTGCACCCTCAGTTTGCATTTTGATTTTGCAGATTCACCGGGACAGGAAGAGCCAGAGTGCACTTAATTAATTTAAACGCAGATTTGCATTTTAAAAAGGTGATTTTGCAAGTAATTTCAGCTGCATGGGGTGGATGGAGTGCAACACTTGTTGTCTGAGCCACCGTTCTGTGCCACATCAAAGCCTTCACCTCCGCTCTGAAATTCTCTCCTGACATCTCAACTCAGCAATTGCCCTTTGTTGTTGCTCTCGAGGAGCCAAACAATGCCCCCGTTGTGTTTTTGCAGGAGATAGGATAATGAGCTCAACTGCTGGCTGTGAAAAGTGAATTTTCTAGGCCTAATTGTGGTAAAAGAACTGAAGTTATTTAAGGTTTTTGCTGCCTGGTGCCAAAATTGGCTTCCCAGCTCTTGCCACGGGGCTCCAGCTTGGAAAAACTTCTGAGCAAGCTCAACTTTAATATCAGGAGTCATCAGTGTCCATTGGGAAGAGCTGGCTCAGTGTCCCAAGCACCACCACCCAGAGCCTTGCTGGAATTATAAAATCACAGAATCCTGGAGGGATTTTGCTTAAAAGACACCTTAAAGATCATCCAGATCCAGACCCACCCCCTGCCATGGGCAGGGACACCTTCCACTGTCCCAGGATGCTCCAACCTGGTCCAAGACCAACTCCAAAACCCAGCTGTTCCCCACACAGAAAATTTTTAGAGTTTTATCTCCAGCATTATTCCTCTTTCATCCATAGAAATGATGCTTTTCCAAGCTGCACTTCTCAACCATTGGATCGTTTATCCATGGTTCAGGCAGTTCCTCGGAATTATTTTCTCTCCATGATGGATGTCAGGGATCCTCAGCTGGGACACTGACAGCACCAGCCAGGCAAGGGAGCTTTCAGTGGCTTCCAGGAGGCCACAAAACCTCTGGAATGTTGGCTCCCACCCACCCATGGATGCAGCCACGGCCCTGCCTGTACCTCCCCTGGAGACTTTGCAGGACTCCTGAGCCCTGGGATGTCTCCTGAGCCCTGGGATGTCTCCTGAGCCCATTCCAGGTGTGATCCCAGCCCCGTTCCCAGCTTGTCTCGGATGTCTCACCCTCAGCTGGGTTCCTGTTCTTGGTCTCCATCTACTTCCAGTTCCTTCCCCTGTCCTCAGCTGCCTCCTCCATCCTGATCAAAACCCTCCCAGGCTTCCAGGAAATCCAGGAGCAAACAGAACCCATCACTGGTGCCTCTGAATCTTCCATAATAAAGAGGAAAATCAACAAATCCTCACAAGCAGCACTTGGTGGCCAAGCACAAGCGAGGTCACAACTCTGGGGACATTTCCTGGAGGTTCTTGAACCTTTCCTGCAGCTCCTCAAGCCACATCCTCACTTCCCAGAGATTCCAGGTCATGTAAGAAGGGCCCTGGTGCTGAATTACTGAAAAACTTCATTTAAATCCCTCAGGAGGTGCCTGGGAAGTGGCACCAGACTGCAGCAGCTGGTGGCTCCTCAGGCCAGCAACAAGTGACAGAGCACTGAAGAATTTGGAATTCTCATCTCATCTGTCCCTGCAGCTCTGAAAGAAGAGGTGACAGCCAGGATCGTGCAAGGCCTCACTTTTGTCCCACTTCTCAAGTGGTCACAGCTGCATTCAAAAAGAAAAACACAGAGAAAAAACTCCTTTGCCAGCAAAATGTTTTTGAAATATGAGGCAGAACTGCAAAGCCAGATAGACTGGATTTATTTTAGAGAGTTAAAAATACTGTTGAGAAGTAGAGATCACAGTCCAGAAAAAGGAGTTTTTTCCTTCATGAATTTACTGAAAAGGGATCACTTATTCAGGATTCAATATACACTTAAAAAAAATCTCAACTTAGGACACTGAAATTCCAAATTATGTGAGCATGAATTTAACACACACAAATGATTTTCCTCTTCTGCTTTTGCACTACCCATGAAAATCTTAAATGAGATATTGGGAATGAGGAATTGTTCTCTGGCAGGGTGGGCAGGGGCTAGGATGGAATTGCCAGAGCAGCTGGGGCTGCCCCTGGATCCCTGGCAGTGCCCAAGGCCAGGTTGGACACTGGGGCTGGAGCAGCCTGGGACAGTGGAAGTTGTCCTGGAAGACTGGATGATCCCTAAAATCCCTTCCAACCCAAGCCATTCCATGATTTTGTGAATTTCACTATAGATAAAACAACCCAAGCACTTGTGAGCAGTCCCCATTTTCTCTGTGGTTCTGTTTTGAAAGCAGAATAAATTTATTTAGGCAGAGCAAACGCTGCCCCCATTGCCCACGTGTTGTTTTTCTCCCACAGGAAATCTCTCCGTCACCTCCACAAACACAAAACCAGAAAACCTCAGCGTTATTTTAACGAGCTCCTGGGAAAATCTGGAATAAAGCTGAGGCCAGGTGGACCAAAGGAAAGTGCTGAGGTTGGATGCTGGGCTGAGAGCCCAAAGCAAACCCAGCTGTGACTCAGAGCAGGGACACCGAGGACAGCACGTCCAGAAGGGCTCTTGGATGGGTGAAATGCTGAATAATGTCCTTAAATATATCCTTAAAAATGTCCTTAAAGCACAGCATTCCCATGGAGTCCTTTGGGATTGAGGAGAGCCCGTCCAGAAGGGCCCTTGGACTCAAAAATGCTGTATAATATTCTTAAATATATCCTTAAAAATGTCCTTAAAGCAGAGCATTCCCATGGAATACATTGGGATTGAGGAGAGCACATCCAGAAGGGCCCTTGGACTGAGGAAATGCTGAATAATGTCCTTAAATATATCCTTAAAAATGTCCTTAAAGCACAGCATTCCCACGGAATCCATGGGGATTGAGGAGAGCCCGTCCAGAAGGGCCCTTGGACTCAAAAATGCTGAATAATATTCTTAAATATATCCTTAATAATGTCCTTAAAGCACAGCATTCCCATGGAATCCATTGGAATTGAGGAGAGCACGTCCAGAAAGGCTCTTGAATGGATGAAATGCTGAATAATGTCTTTAAAGCACAGCATTCCCATGGAATCCATTGGAATTGAGGAGAGCACCTCCAGAAGGGCTTTTGGACACATGAAATGTTGAATAATGTCCTTAGAGTCCAGCATTCCCATGGAATCTGTTGGGATTCCCCCAAGGATGTGAGCGGCCTGAGGGTGGCTGTGTCCCAGCTGCTGCTCCAAAGGGCCTGGAGAAGAGCCAGGGAAGTGCCAGGTGGGGGTTCTCAGGGTTTATCCTTCTGGAATTAACATCATTTCAGTGGATTGGGTTGTTAATCCAACCCCAAGGAGTCTCTGAGTGTGGAGGCTCAGGTTGGAGATTGGGAAAGAAAATTTCCCTGTCAGAGTGGTCAGGCCTTGGGATGAGCTGCCCAGGGAGGTTTGGAGTCACTGGAATTGTCCCAGAGGAGTCTGGATGTGGCCCTTGGGGACAGGGTTTGGGGTGATGCTGGTGGGGCTGGATGATCCTGAAGGTCCCTTCCCACCTTGGATAATTCCCACACCAATTTCTCAAGGAGAGGGAATTCCTCATGATGTTTGTTTTAAGTCCACATGATCATTAATCAATGGGCATCCCCTTTTCCAGAGTTTTTACAAGGAATAATCCTACACTTCCTTTCCTCTGCTCTCCAGAGAACCACATTGGTCCAAATCCCACTCCCAGACCCCCACAAAAAAAACCCACAAAGAATATTCTGGGTTTCCCCCAGAGATTTCTTCTTGTGCAAGGGCACAAAGCTTTGGAGAGGTTTGGAAAACAGCAATGATGAGGAATTCCAATGGGAAAAACATGCAAAGGATCCAGAGAAAGTTAAGAATTCATTTGATTTGATATTTACACATTTTAAAATCTATAAAATCACTTTGTCTCGCTCAAACCACAGGGAGACAGGTGGGAAGAGATAGAAATTAAAACAGAAATAAATAAAATAACACGGGAGATTCCCAAAGCTGTTGCCAGTTGTGATTCCCAGATTTCACCAAATTTTTTACCTTGGGATCATAAATAAAATGAAACCATTCAACACATCTGGGGGACGAGTGGAGGAGCGAGGAAGTGAATTCTCCTTGGAGAAGCAGCTCCATCACCCAGCTGCTTTTTGGGACAGAGAGAGGAACAGGCAGGAATTCCTCACCCCAATCCCATATCCAGTGGGATGGGGGAATCAGGAGGGGTAAATATCCCAATCCAGACCCTTGAGTGGCTTCTAGGGAAGGAATCCATGGCATGCCAGAGATTCAGAGCTTTTCTGCCAGCTCCAAGGTTTGGAGCTGGGACTGCAATACCAGAGGGGGAAAATCCCATGGAACCAGGCAGCTCCCTAGTGGCTGCAGGGATGTTGGAGGATTTTCCAAGCTAAGCTCAGCACTAAGCTAAGCTCAAGTTTCCCTTCAGATCTGCTTTTTTTTGGTGTTATCACCCAGCTGAAATTGTTTGGCTCGTTCCACCCCCTTCTGCTCAAGTCTCAGCCCTGCAGAGGCTCCTTCCGAGGGGCTCCAGAGCTCCAGAACTTCTGGAGGAGAAGGCAGAGAAACCTCTGGAAGGGCTGGAATGTGCAGCCTGCCACCTTCCTGGAGCCAGACTGCAGAAATCTGCAGGATAAAACTGGTGGTACCTCAGCACATGGGAGATAAGAACCCTCTTTTTTTTTTTTTTTAATTTATTCTTCTTTAATTAAGAGCTTTTATTAAGTATTTTTAAAATCCCTTAACTTTTGGAACTACTCATCAAATAAAGCAATTTACAAATGGTGAGCAAGAGCTTTAAACAATTTACTTGCTTTTTTGTTTTATGTGCCTTCAGTAGATCTCACTTAACTCCTTTAATTTTTCTGCTTCAGGAATTTGTGCTGCTGGGGATTCATCAGCACAGGAGGAAAACCTGGGAGACTCCCCTCGAATTCCCTGCCCTCGTGTCAGGCTTTTAAGGTTCCTTCTCCACTTTCATCCCTTATATTTTGGATATACACAGCTTTGTTTAGGTCTTAAAAACCGAAATGAAAACACCCAAATACAAAATGAAAACACCCAAAGAGTTTGAATCCAAACCACGCCGGGCAAAGTTTTGGTGTTGTCTCAACACTGGAGCTCCAGGGTTTCAAATGATTCCCAGGATTCTCCCAAATTTGAAGGAGAATCTGTGATTCCTTCAGGGATTGATTTTTCACAGGGATTTTTTGATTTGTGCTCATTTTTTTTGAGCACATCCTCATTCCCATTCCCTAATTCCCACCAGAGAAAATGACCCTGTGGGGATTTTCAAGTGCACCCAAATTTCTGTGGGACTGCTCCACAACCTCCATCCTCACGGGATGTGGGACACAAACCTTTTCCTACCTCTTCCCCCAATTCCCAGTGGGGTTTTTCCCCCATTTTCTTTGCACCCAGCAGCCAAAGAAGGAAAGGACTGATGAGCTTCGTTAACTGGCTGGAAAAATCAAAGTGCAAACTGATTTTTGGGCATTGAAGCCAGCCAGGTTTAGTAAGACTCTAACAAATATGTGTTATGTTAGAAAGAGGAGACTCCCAGGCGCCAGGAGTGAAACATTATCCTCCTCAGACAAAGTCCCAGACAAAGATCTTTATCTGGGAATGATATATGGGATATAGTTTGGAGATGACTCCACATAATACCTTTATTAGTGTTGAAGTTGAACAACTTAAAAGGGAAAGAAGGGGGAAAAAAAATCATATTTCTCCTTTGTTACTCACCCAAATAAGGGCAGGGAGCTTCCGACGGGGCTGGGTTTAGAAAGAAAAACATAATTAGGTTCAAATAGCACCAATATTTGTGGTGTTGAGGGGGGATGGATGAAGCAACTGGAGGATTGAGGAGCCAAAACTTGCTCTGGGTTGCTGCTGATGCAACTCCTCTGGAAAGAGCACAATCCATCTGTGTGTCCCTGGATTTGTCACGGAGGGAACCAGGACGGGCCAAGATGAGAAATTCAGATTAAACTGGGGATACTTTGCCATTCTTAATCAGAATTCCTCCAGATAAAGTTGATGGGGATTGATTTTCAGGAAGCTCGTTGAGCTCTGAAATCAGGGAGAAAAAGCAGGTTTAAAGCAAGATACCAGCTCAAAGCTGGGAAATTCCTTGGAGTTTTCCAGTTTTTTTAGGAGCAATGGCTTGAGGATGAGCAAACTTCCAGAGAATATTCATTTCAAAACTTAGAAAAAGAAATTTTTTCACAGAAAAAAGCTTGGAATGAGTTGCACAGAGAGGTGGTGGGGTCACCATCTCTGGGAATATTCTGGAAAAATCTGGATGTGGCCCTTGGGGACATGAATTTGGGGAGCTGATGGTGGGACTGGATCATCCTGAAAGTCTCCTCCAATCCTTAGGATTTGGGATTCTCAAGCTCCAGCACTGCAATGTCCTTTTTTGATGTGGGGGGTCCAGAGCTGAGGTGTGGCCTCACCAGTGCTGAGACCTCATGGAGACCTTGGAGACCTTGAAGACCTCTTCCAACCTTCCTCTTCTTGGAAACCTCAAAGCCCTGTTGACCTGGTCACTCTGTTGTAAAAAAAAACCCTAAAAGACCTGGAAAAGAAACCTTTTCCTTCAGCTTTAGGATCACATTGAGGCTTCTCTGGACTAATGGAACAGAGGGAGGAAAACCTTCCCAGGTGGCCTGGCCAGACCAAAGCATTCCTGGCAGAGCTCCAAAGGGGCAAGTCCAGGCAGGGCTCTTCCAGCTGCTTCTCCAAGTTGGTTTTTGGGATGGGAATCCTCACAGATTTTCAGTGGGAAAGCAGGAAAGGGCCCTGTTGGTTGGGTGTTGGAGTCCTACACACTAAAAATTTTAATAACAAGCTCTAACCCCCCCCAAAAAACACTATATTTAACCTAAAACAAGAAAAAACCTTCCGTAATTATTTAATAGCACTAAAATTACAAATATATGATTAGTTAAAAATATAAATATCACAAAATAAAAACCTTAACATTTTAAAATATAATAATATATATAACTAAAATAAAAAATTGAAAGCAATAACTAGTCCTTCTTCTTTACCTTCTTCTTTCTTCTTCTTCATAAATTAAAGTAATATTTTAAAATTAAACAAAAAAATGCACATTACAAACTTCAAATAATTAATTATTAAATTAAAAAGAAAAAATAATTTAAAAATCATTTTAATGANTTTTAATGAAATAATCTAACCTTAAAAAACCCTGTAAAAATAATTAACCATTTTATACCTTATTAATAAAATACTAGAAAACTCGCTACTTATAAAACTATAGCAAAAATAAATATCTAAATCTAAGCACAAAATACCAACTTAAATACCTTCAATCCCAACCTCAAAAAAAACCCAAACCAAAACGAAAAAGAAACAAACAAAAAAAGAAACCCAAAACAACAAAAAAACCCAAAAGCAAAAAACCCCAAAAAACCAAAAAAAACCAAAAAAACCAAAACAAAACAAAAAAAAGCCCCCCAAAAACCAGAAATCCCACCCCAAAAAAACCAAAAAAAGCCCCCCCAAAACAAACAAAAAAACCCCAAAAAAACCCAAAAAAAAACCCAAAAACAAACAAAACAAAACAAAACAAAACAAAACAAAACAAAAAAAAAAACCAACAACAACAACAACAAAAAAAAAAAAAAAACCCCAGGGGTGGGAGACCCCTTTTATGGGTGGATGGTGCAGATCAAAGTGAGGGGGGGTGGTCTAAAAGCTGCTTTTTGAACCTCCCAGCCCTCAAAATCCTCGTGCAGACACCCGTGGGACATTTGGGGCCAGAGGCAGGGTCTGGTGATGGGAGCACAGCTCCTGTCCCTGCTGGCCCTGGGATTTGGGATAAATCACTTCAGCCCTGTCCTCCTGGACAGAGACACTCAAAGAACGTTTAACCCCACATTTCACGGGTCAAGGAGCTCAGAGTGAAATGGAGCAAATTGATCTTAGAGAATCAATTTCAGCTTCCAGTGATGCCTTGAGAAGGTTGAGCTAGAGCAGAGGCTGGGCAGGGTTAAAGAATAAAGCAGGGATTGATTCAAAGGATCTCCATGGATCCACCTTGGGCAGCACAAGAGCCCAGCCAGGGCTGCACCCAAGAGGAACCAAAATGGTCCCAAAATGGTCACTGGTTTTGATCCCTCAGGTTTGAGCTTTTCTATGTTTCACATTCTGTGCTGCTGTAGTGTGTGGGGCTGAGCTTCATATTATGGGATGCTGAGCTCTCTGCACAGAGCAGGGACACAAAACAATTCCTGCTCCAGCTGGGGACCAAGGACAAATGATCCAAATCTCAGCCCAAGAGCACAAACAAGGTGGGCTGGAGAGAGAAAAACAAGAGGATGGGACTGCATGGGCTAAAGCTGGGATGGGACAATGAACTCCAAGGTGCAAATGGAGCAGAACTGATCCAAGGGACAGACCCCGTGCCCAGGAGTGCATTTTGGGGCCATTTTGGTTCCTCTTGGGTGCAGCCCTGGCTGGGCTCTTGTGCTGCCCAAGGTGGATCCATGGAGGCCTTTGAATAAATCCCTGCTTTATTCTTTAGCTCTGTCCAGCCTCTGCTCTGGGGCAGCCTGCACAAGGCTCTCACATCCATGAGGTCTCTCTCACTTTTGTTTTCTAGGAATCGGTGATTCCATGGATCTGTTCCACTCTCTATCCCAAACTCAGAGTAGAAATGAGGGAAAATGTGTGGAAATGCAGGAAAATCTCTCTCTGTTCACTCCCAGCTGATTCATTTGGAGCACAAATTTCCTGGGAAGTGGCAGGGACAGCTGTGCCGAGAGCTTGGCTCAGGTTCCTGCCAGATTCCACAAATCTCAGGGCAAAAATCCATGGCACAGCTGCTCGGAGATGCTGCTTACTCATCTCTCCTCCTGTCAGGAAAGTCATCTTTACCCAGGATGCCTCTGCAAGGATGGGAAAGTGAGAACCTGGGCACAACCTCTGCCTGCACAGCCTGGCAGGGGCACAACAAAACCATTCCCAGAGGAAATCTGCAAAGAGCTCCTACCTGGGCGGAGAAAAGAGGCCCTGCAATAAAATAAAATCCCTCTCTACAACTTCCTCACTGTCACCGAAGGGGTATCAGGGACAGACAAAGGTGACACAGAGACTCCATCATCACAAGGCATGAAAAGCACTTTATTATTAGAAATCACAGTTCTTATGGGAACAATGGTGGGCCTAAGACCTGACTGGCCTTTAGGAATCTTCTCTCATCTATTGGTCAAGAAGGGACAACTCCTTCTTGTGAATATCTGTGACAAACAGAGATTGCCTGCCAGGTGCAGAGATTGAGATAAGAATTTTTTTAATTATTTCCCTGAGCTTTCTCACAGCTTCCCAGGAAATCCTGGAACAGCTCTGTCTCTCTCTTCACAAGATTTGTGATTACTACACCTCATCACTCTGCACAGCTCCTGAAAGGTGCCTGTGCTCAGCTGGCCTTGGGCTCTTTCTCCAGGAACTGACACAACCAGAGCACACAGCCTCCAGCTGCACCAGGGGAAATAGAGGTTGGATATCAGGAAGAAGTTTTTTGCAGAAAGGGTGATAAAGTTCTGGAATGTTCTGCCCGGGGAGGTGCTGGAGTCACCATCCCTGGGTGTGTTTAACAAAGCCTGGATGTGGCACTGGGTGCCAGGGTTGAGTTGAGCTGTTGGGGCTGGGCTGGACTCGATGATCT